>OY740771.1:115735861-116335861 GCA_963513935.1 Aphrophora alni | reverse complement strand
CAATACATCGTTTGGACTTAATCATTTTGCTGGAGTTGTTTTCTATGATACAAGAGGTAATTTATTTTTATTGTATTGTTCTTTTTTTCTATTTTTGAAACAAAAAATTAAGAATAAGTAATACAGTCAATACTTTAACCCAATTCAAAGGTGAAAAAGATAAGAACAAGAATAATATAACCAATTTATTGTTAACTAGTGACTGTTGTGGGAAAGATATGTGTCTACAATCCTCTCCTGTTATATGTTATTGTAAATTTTAGTATTTATAATATAGACGTGTACTTAAGTATCAGTACGAGTGTTCAGTGTTGTGATATATAGTGTGTACATGTCGTTGTGAACATGGATAGCCTTAGGATGTCACGTGTGTATGTGTGAAAAATGTATTGAAGAACACAGTTTCAACTACTTTTAAATTTTCTCTTTATTTCTCTTTGTTAATTGATAACATTTTTATGCATAAGTTACCTGCCCTTCTTGAATAATTCTAAAGGAAATATCTTTCTTGGAAATTGGCTGTTAATAGTCCCTAGATATTTTTTATTTGTGACATCCCTTAACAATTAAACTCTCAAGCTTGTTATTTCCAAGTCCACCCATAGACGTTCTGTTTTATTAAATTAATTTTCAGAGTCCTCTTAACATGTTTTCCAACAGTTTTTTGATCTTAAATAAGGCGTCATATTCATTGTTGGAAATGGTGACCTTACCAACTGTGCAAAGGAGTGTGTAAAAAGATCCTGTTCTAATTTCTACTCCAATTTTCGAGGACTTCTTGCTGCATTCCTTGAGAGATGTCTCAGACTGTAATTTTAAATAGATTTGGAAAAAGACAATATCCTTGTTGAGGTAATCATTTGTTCTATTATTTTTATTGGTCTTACAGCTTATCTATAATATAGAGTATTTACTTCTTACGTAGGCATCCAGCATAAGGTAACATCAAATACACTATCTAGAGCTGTTTACATGTGAATATAGTTTTAACAATACCCCTATTTCCTATCAGTTCCTTCAGTGAGTTTCTCATTGAGCTTGGAGCAGTGCACATCTAGTGTATGTGGTCCAATGTTTTGTAACTATGTATATATCTGCCCAAAGTTGTCTGGCTCATTATTTACTCATTATAATATCTAACAAAATTCATGTTTGGATTCTCTGTGTGTTTACATCTACCCAAACATGACCATTAATTATTATTATAAATTTTTTTTTCTAAGGCTTGTATTCATTTAATTTTATTTATTATCTCAGGTTCTTTCAAAACGTGTACTTTAAGAAGAAATTATGAAGACAGAGTCAGTTTCTGTAATACATACATAGTTATGTTTATTAATTGAAATACATTTATTCATTATACCTAAAATTGACACAAGATATAATATGAATCCACTTAACAACGGTATTGTTGCTTTCTATTATTAGATGCATTAACAGATAGATTATTTCATGCATGTGAAATGTAAGTGTATAAGATATTTAATATAGACAATACATATAATGTCAGTCCCTCATCTTTATTATTTTTTTACAGGTTTTCTTGAGAAAAACAGAGACACATTCAGTGCAGATTTATTACAACTAATACATATATCTAGTAACAAATTCCTGAAGCTTGTGTTTGCGGAAGACATTGGCATGGGGTCAGAGACTCGTAAACGTGCACCAACGTTATCCACACAGTTCAAGAAATCACTAGATTCCCTAATGAAAACTTTAAGTTCTTGTCAGCCTTTCTTTATCAGATGTATCAAACCTAATGAATATAAGAAACCAATGGTATGTAGATTATCAATAGTTTCAAATAATTTATATGTGTTAAGAGAAATATTGTGATGGTGTATAATTTTTCATGTCTTGTTCCCGATGGTTCTTAACTTTTATAGCCCTTAGGAGCTCATTCAAGTCATATTTTGAATGATGTTTGTTTCATTATTGAAATAAAATATTTAAAGAAAGAGGCGTCGAATTGATTCAATATTTTTGAAATTATGGTGTGGTGAATGTTCTACAAAAGTATTGTACAGTACCCTTGCGACTACCCAATCTAATGTGGTGATCGGTTGGATCGGATGTTGAGAGTAAATCACTTAAATATCAGTAGTATTTCATAACATATTTAAACTTGTGTTTATAAACTTTGATCTAAGAACGTTTGATCTAATTAGATGAGAAAGTTAAATAAAATGACAAAAATATTAATGAAATCTTAAAATTTATTAAAAGAATGTAGCAACGATTACACATTGAACAACATATTTCTTGTACTTGTTACTTATATGTAACAACCAGTTATAAAATTACACAACTTAAAAATCAAAATAAGAATGCATCAATAAAAGCTAAATGGATTTTAGACAACCGATCATAGCACTAGATATCTTTTGTTAACTAAGTATTGTAAAATAATAGAACAGCAATTTTCTCGTATAAACATGAAAAAAATAGCTGCTATTGTTTTCTTTGTTAATAAAGCAATTCCAAAGGTAAGCGTCTGAAAACTGCTCAGAAATAGTTTACTGTGATTATAGGCATATATTTCATATACAGCGTTTACAATAAAAAAAAATTGTAAATTAACTGTTTTGTAGATTAAACTTGACAATCGACATTAATATTATTTTCACCACAGTCTTGTGAAGGACAATAATTACGAGTCTACTAGCACATAAAATGATTTTAAAATAATTTCACATATTGATATTGTTAAAATTTCATCCATTTAAACTTTATTTGTATTATCTTTTCATGAATATTTTGTTTATTGAGTCAATAGACTAAGCTCCCATAATTATAGTCATATTTCTATTGTAAGGATCATAGTTTACGGTTAATGATAGTGACAAACAATCAGCATAAATACAAAATAAAAATAAAACTTGATTTTTACAAATAAGTTGATTAAATCATATGTTTTATTTTAATCTCAAGTCAAGATATATAGCATAAATAAAATAAACTATTAAATCTGCTAATCACATAATGTAATTTTTGTTTCAGCTATTTGACCGAGGATTGTGTTGTAGACAGTTAAGATATTCAGGAATGATGGAAACTATTCGTATCCGTAGAGCAGGATATCCTATTAGACATACATTTAAAGAATTTGTAGAACGCTATAGGTTCCTGATACCTGGTATACCTCCTTCTCATAAGGTAAGACAAAGATGCATTAACACATTAACTAAATACATATTAATTGAAGATCTGCTTTCCTCCATGAGGTCACAGTATTACAGATACAGTAGACTATCATAAATTCGGATCACGAAAATCCGGACCGGACTGTACAATTTTTTTAAATAACAATTTGTCGCTTTAGCGCCTTCAATTTTTACACGATCTTCCGCATTGCATGAATAATGTATTTTGTAATGATTCACGAGCAGTAGAAGTTTCTGCGCGGCTGAAGTAATTGACACACCCTACTCTGTATTTTACTTAATTGCCGTCCAGTACTGTATTAAGTACATTACAGTAACAGTAACATTACAGTGACAGTTAATGTGTTAGAGTGTAACAAGTGTCGTTGGGTATCGGCATGGGCCGATAGCGATTGCACGTGCGACTTATCACCGCTTTTATCGGCCTCGCGGCCGACTTATCTCCGACTCCGGGAAATCCGGATTTTTCGGAATCCGGACCGGCCGTCCGCCACAATAGTCCGGATTTATGTCTACTGTACTACTTATAATTAATTTTGGAAATGGTGTACATAATTTTAATAACAAAATCCAAGTACTAAGCAAACAAAATATTCATCAGGTCTCCAGATTGTTCCCTACCATGGTACTTACCCAGTTCCATCATATAATATACAAGCAGATCCTCTAAAAGTAATGTTAAAAAGTTGATTTTTTGGGTCTTGTAGGAAATGTTAAAGTGTATTGGTAGAGTCTTACCCAGTAAGGTAAGTTTGATTAAAACTATTGTTACACAGGTTTTCTGAATCACAAAATTATGTATTACAATACTTTCTTAATATCGGTAAGGAACCTCCATTCACCATCCTTGTGCTGGTGACTTGGCTCCATAACTATGGAAATATCACATTTTCTCTGGAGGTCTGGATTCCAAATTATATTTTGAACAATAACTGCAATTTGTCAATGTAGAGAGGAAGGGTTGATATTACATGCAGAATTGAAATCTGCAAATTTTTATCTAATTTTAGTGTTATAAGTTGAAATAACACACCAAATATAACCAAAAAAAGTATTTTAAATGGCAGCTATTTTGACATTTTCAATTAGATTTTTTGAATTTTAATAGCGTTCTTTCTATATGAGCGTACTGTAGTCCGGTATACCAAATTTTATATTCCTCTTGTAATTGTTGTGGCCGCTATTGTGCTTCACATACAGACAACAATGATAGCGATAACAACGGATGGACATTATATCGAAGATTACTTTTTTTGTTTATTGAGACTATGGAATGTGAAGATCAGTCAAAAACGGAGGTTAGAATATTTTCCATTAACAAACTTACCATATACTTTGTATATTGGGTAAGTGATAAAGTTGTGCAAGTTGTTCATCTAAAAATAAAAATTAACTTTTAATGCCATCTTAAAATTTTTGAAATAAAATTTGCTGTTAACAACCTGCAGCACCCTGAACATCTGAGATATGCATGCTTTCAATGCTTATTGAACTTGGCCTATTTTGACTATATGCACCACCTCTCACCTTGCAATCTTTTACCGTTTTCTTTATTAGTTATTATGAGCATTCTTCATTATTTTCTAATTAATTGTTCGTTTTGACAATTTATACACTGCATATTTATTATCTCGTTTTCAAATTATTTTTATTTTTACTTCTATAGGGTGATTCACAAAGAATTAGAGAAACTTTTTGGGTGGGTTTTATTGGTAAAAATAAAGTTGACATAAACTTAGGTCTGAAAACTCGTAACTTCTCATCAATCTTTCATTTTGATTTTTACAGAAAAATTATCATTTTGAAAATATATGATTATCTATATATAATTATAATTATTATAATTATCAAACGAGTCATGATTCTTATAGTTCACTTCTGTAACCTAAAGCCCCTTGTTAGCAGTTGTACCTCATAGAACAAAAAGTAAAAGGTCCAAAATATGCCAGCCTCAAAACTATAAATGGATAATATTGCGGTAAAATTCGTAGGAGGATGATCAATGAACTGAGTTTCTTACACAGCTTGTTTATGTGATCCTAGCAAGTTAATTTCTCATCAATAGTGATGCCAAGGTATTTTACTGAGGTTACTGGCTCTAATATGTTGTCCTTAAACATTACCATAGGTTTGAATTTAAACTGATTAGGTTTTAAACTGAATATAAAATATTTAGTTTTAATAGCTGGTGTTGAAAATAGTACTAAACTACTTCCAAGGATAGGATCAATGGACATTTCACACTATTATTAGTCATTGTTTCCATGAGTGGTACCCAGAATATATTTGAATTTATTAAGAATATTGTATCATCTGAAGAAAATGTTGTATACTGTATTATAATTTATACACTGAGTAATATATGTTTACAGACTGAGTGCCGTTCCGCTACAGCTAAGATTTGCCAGGTAGTTTTAGGAAGATCTGACTATCAACTGGGAAACACCAAAGTTTTTCTAAAGGATGCTCATGACCTGTTTTTAGAACAGGAGAGAGATCGTGTATTAACAAGAAACATTCTAATCCTGCAACGCTCAATAAGAGGATGGGTTTATAGAAGAAGGTAAGAACATATGTTTTATAAGTGTTGTAGTCATATAGTAGTTTCATTTCTTTTCATAAATATATTGCTCTTTTATAGCTACAACTTAATTGTGAGAAAAGTTATAACAAAACTTATTTAATAAAATATGATATAAAATGTATTCAGTTTATTTATTTAAATATTCATTCTCCATACGGTATGACTTTAGTGGTATTAAATTATTTCGATCATTTTGTAATTTAATTTTCTTTCGAAGTACATTCATAAATTTCATTTCCTAATAATAAAATGTCTCACATTAAAATAAACTTGAAAGTTGAAAATTGTATATATATTTCTCTTTTTATAAGGGTGAATGTCTGAATACATTTTAAAGTCTTATCTATTCTTTCAAAAATGTAGTTTCCACGATTCATTACAGGTTTAAATAATAAATAAACTCATTGTGGGCCTATTAGACAGCTTTTTATCTTGATGTGGTGTTGAAAAGTTCCTCGAAGGTCACTGGTTGATTCTCCAGTGCCGACGTGTCCCCTTCCATCTCTACACACACACACACACACACACACACACACACACACACACACACACACACACACACACACACACACACACACACACACACACACACATACACACACACACACACACACACACAAAGAGTGTTAATTTCAAATATCATCAAACTTTTTTTTTCTTCTATATACTACATTCTTATGCCATTTTAAATGTGACTACAATTTCCCTTTTTTTTAAAAATAATATTATTAATATAACCCGTATATTTTCGGCAGCCATATATTTTCGGTGTATGAATGGGTAATTTAATTTAGCTAAGTAAGTATAATACTTACTTAGTTAAATTAAATTACCCATTCATACAAATAATCATTTATGCAAATCTGCAATCACTCATATTCTCATATCATCTCGTAACACATAAGCTTTTGTCAACGACCATTCATAATACTTAAACTATTGTAAGTTTAAGCTTACACTATAATGTCCCAAGCTTACACTATCACGAAAATAACCCAAAAATCGCTGCCTGGAAGTATGAAAAAAATAGAAAAAGTATTTTAGAGTTGGCTTAGACACCTATGAAAACAAAAGATTATTAATTAAATTATTGCCTAATGGTTTTTGAGTTTTCCAAGCTTCGGGGATTTGTCCTGAATCATGGAAAATTTTCCTTTTTTTTATTTTATAGAAAAAAATTTCCTTGATACGCCTTTCCCCTTATGAATGATCTCTAATCCTTCATACGTTTGGAAAAAACAAATTTTGTAAACTTAGACTTAAAAATTTTTTTTGTCTTTTTGGTTGTCTTTTTGGGACGAGGTCAGTGAAATATATTTACTTTAGAAATAGAGGAATTTTAAATTCTCTCTCTCTCTCTTTTTTCTACATAATTTAGAGCGTTAATTTTAGTTAAAATTTAAATAAATATTTGTAATTTCTTACCTGTGTTGCATTCGATGTCCTCTCCCAAAAAGGAAACAGAGACGTTCGGATCCCACTTCTGACACCAGTTGTGACCGTCTCCACTTCTTTTGACCAGCTGGAAGCTCCGGCTGGCTGGAGACCGCGTACACTTTAGCCGAATCTTGTCAGGATGGACCAAGGAGTCGGGTTAGGACGCTAATGAACGCACGCAACGCAAGTGAAATTAAATGTTATATTTTATTTTATCGCCGAATTAAAAGATTACAGAATTAATTATGATTTATAAAAAAAGACATAACGGCAAGATAAAGCCTTAATAGTGGCCGAAAAGCATACCGTTTAATTTAGCTAGCATGTGGCCAAAAATGGACTGACCTCGTCCCGTAGCGGTCTTTCTTCTCGCGGCTCTCGGAACAGACTCCCGCTCGGCTCGGGTTCAAGCCCTCCACTCCTCGTCTCTCCCCCCCTTCTACGTTATATTGCACTGCTCAACAAAATCGCAAGTGCCAATTCATATTTTATTATTTAGAATTCCTTTACATCCTAATTTATAATTATTATGGTTTTGGTTTGGTGGGCTTCTTGGCTGGGCCACAAAGTAGAGTCAGGACATCAAATTCTGTAATTTTAGCTTTCATAATCAGGATTTGGTACCAGTAGTAGGTCCCCACTTTTCATGATGCTCAGTATACTATTTAAATTTTTGAACCCCCACAGGGGTCGAAACCGGAACCTCTTGTACTCAAAGTGAGAATTCTAGCCATTAGACCAAGCAGGAACGTACAATGCAGGTGTATTAAAACCAAAACCATTTTTATATTGGTTCTTTCGTATATTGTAAATTTAAAAAAATACAGTTTTTATTATTTCTAAAAAGTTGCCTACTATCCAGAATTGAAAATTAATGAAATAGTACATTACCTGAATTCATATATGATTTTTAAAGAACATTTTTAATATTCTTAACATTAATAGTCTTTAATAGCCTGCGGATTTAATATAGAGGAGAGAGCTCTGCTCCTAGCTAAAGTACAATATTGTATCACAGTACATAAGAATAAAAACTTGGTTTTAATTGTTCCCAAACCAATACTTCTCTTCTTTCCTTAAATACAAATAATATTGTAATTCTTTGTTCAACAAATGAAATATGCGAAGACCAACTTATTCTACTATCAAGATTATCAACTAGATACACATTCTAATGTATTACAAGCACAAATTGGAGAATAAAGCTTTTCCACATATAATGCTTTTTAAAATCCCGTTCTTCAGAGCCACAATCCATCCTCTTAAAGATTGGTATATATTGGTTTTGGTTGTTGACTGTTGGATTATTTTAGTGAAAGCAGTTTGTAACCCTTTGCAGCATATGAAGTCCACCTGAAAAATAATTAATTTTCAGTATTGTTTAAATTCATTTCTGACCATAGATGAATGTTTATTCCAAATAATATAAAAAAACTTTCAAAACCGTGTTTAGGAATGATGTAAAATAGTTTGTTACTCTTTATGTTACTTCACAACAACAATCAGTTGACTGAGTGGAGTGAGACTAAATTATAGTCTGGCAAGTTAACTCATTGTTTATTGTTTCATTGTGAGGTTAGTTAATGGTTTATATTGTGTTTTTTGTATTTATATTTTGGTTTATAGTTAGTTTTGAGTTTCAAAATTTGTAAACGTAAGTGATATTTTTAAAAAGTATTAAGAAACAAGTGAAGTTGATAATTTTCTACAAAGTGAATATATGTGGATAATGATTTTGATGTATCAGAACCGTCTGTAATTGAAATTGATTATTATCTACTTTTATATGTTTACAGTTTAACATTAAATATTTACTTAACAATATTAACATTTTGACATATACAAAAAAAATCCATAATATTCCCACCATTTTTATATTTCACACCAAATGATGTGAAAGTAAATTTCATAATCTGTAAAACAAAAAAAAATTAATAAAATATATGTAGTGGATTTGGAGCTTTGAGGCTTGAAGTAAATAAATGATAAAACCACAAAATAGTGCTCAGTCTTCTAAACAAGTGTCTCTAGTATGGTTCAGTCTCCGAAGGGTTAGTATTTACAAAGTTTTATAAAGCCTGGTAAACTCTTTCATCAGCAAAGGAAAGATAGTTTACCTCTTATATCTGTTTTACTTAAATTATTTATAACCTTATTGTAAATTTGAAAAAAGTAAAGGTCCAAGAGGACTGCCCCGGATCATGCTGTGGATAAATATAGACACCTTAAACAATAACTCTTTGAAAACAATCTAAGAAATAACTTTTGAACTAGTTCATAATAATTCCTGACAACCAATAAATTTTAGTTTAATAATCAAATTTATATTTATACAAAGTTGTGCTTTTAATTCCAGATTCCTTAGAATGAAGGCAGCTACCATGATCATTCAGAAGTACTGGATGGGTTGGGCTCAAAGAAGACGTTACGAACGTATGCGTGTTGGCTATATGCGTTTACAAGCTCTGATACGTTCACGAGTGTTATCGCATAGATTCAGACATTTAAGAGGACATATTGTAGGTTTACAAGCAAGAGCAAGGGGGAATCTTGTACGTAGAATGTATAGACAGAAGATGTGGGCAATTATTAAGATTCAAGCTCATGTTCGTAGGATTATTGCTCAGAGGAGGTTTAATAAAATAAAGGTGAGTCAGTTTGCTAAGTTTCAACATGGTTGTTGTAGAGTAGTGCATATACAGGATGGAAATAAAATCTATCCTTGTTCTCCACTTGAGTAGCAGAGACTTTTTAACATACAGGGTTATCATAAAAGAATGGTGTGGTTTTGAACATAATTTAAATGAAAACAGAATTACTTACAGCTGAGGTTGTTTATTTATCTAAATCGTTGTCTAAAACAGTTTTTTTACATAACTAATAAAGTTCGATATGTGGCCCATCTTGTTGGAAATGAAATTGTTGAAAGTTTTCGAGTTCATCCAGCGGACAAAAACAATAATTGATTAACATATCGAGATACACAGTTCCATTAATTGTCTTTTCAGCAAAGAAGAAAGGCCCTATCAGACAATTTTTCATCACACCACAACAAACATTAACTTTAAGCGAGTTGCATATTTTCTCAAAAATTGTATGTGGGTTTTCAGATCCCCATATATTTGAATTGTGTCTGTTAACAGACTCATTTTTATGGAATGTAGCTTCGTCTGAAAAAATTATATCATCTAAAAATTATTGATTTTCATCAATCTTGTTCAACATTTCAACAGTGAAATTAAAATGTTTTGCACCATCATAAGGTTTCAATTCCTACAGTAGCTGGATTTTATATGCGTGTAATTTCAGTCTTTATGTAAAATTTTGTGGATTGTTGTTTTTCGAATGCCTAACACTAGGCTTCGTCGACATATTGACTTCTTGGGACTTCTGATCGCCGATTGTCTAATAAGTTCAACTTTTTCGTCTGATACACTTGGGGCCTGCCAGATGATTTCTGCTTTTGAATTAATCCAGTTTCTTCGATTGTTTCAACCAACATCATATGTTATTTTCATGTGGTGGATCTTTTCTGTTTTCTCGTTGAAATGCACGTTGCACTGAAATTACAGACTTAAATACAGCCAGCAAAAAACACACTTTAGTTTTTCTTTATTAGAGAACATAATAACACACTCCACACAGAACATTTCAGAAAACACAAAACACACTACCATAACCATGCAAGAACTAATTTTGAGGGTACAACAGCTTCTAAACAAACTTTTGAGTTATAGGCTATCAGCGATACCAATACAATACCACAAAATTTCTCTATTGACTTTGTATGGATTAATGAAACCCAACCATTCTTTTATGATAACCCTGTATATGAGGTTTGGTTAACAAATAACAGGACTGATATTTTTAAAAAAATCATTCAAAAAATATCACAATAGAAATTTCATTTTCTTCAATCTACTCTCTTTCCCTTCCCCTCCTCCAATCCCTACACTTTTTTCTAGGAATCTTCCACTATTGGAAGACATTTTTTGTCTAGTGGTTAGCTTTTTTTTAATTCAGACAATCCCTAAACAGTTTTTTTTACATCCCAATACAATTGATTCAGTTTTAAGAGGTACTGTTCTGTGGATCTAGTTTTCTATACTAAAGAAAGGTGGTCTTTACACATAATGGTGTTGGGTTATTGACATAATATGTAGGCAGCTGAGGGCAAAATGATGATCCTGCAGAGAATCATGTCCATTGTACATTCGGAAGTATACCACTAATTCTCTTCACCATTTATTCTTATTAACTTCCTATGTGTCATGTGTCAGCTACGTTTCCCATATTTTATCTCTTATGTACTCTGTGACTTGCTTTTTATTGTAATGGAAATAGTTTGGAGATATTGTGTTGCTGTAGACGTAAGTAGTGCCTTGTTTAACCAGTTGGTTGACTACTTCATTTCTGGTGACACCTAAAGGGATGGTAGACATTAGAAGACAATATCCATCCCAACATTAAGTAAGGTCATAATTGTAAGATGAAGTTATTTTAGAAATTGTTTGAATAGTGGCTTTATAAATAGTTAGGATAACTCTTTTTGTTTGTTCATATTTGTGATTTAATTATAACTGTTGGGCTTTTGGAGATTGTTCTTGTTTCAACATCAAAGTTGGTTTTGTTGTGTCCCACTTAGATATAATATGAAAAGAGTGATGAATGTGCTCCTTGGAAGTAATATTGCAGGTTATCTTCTAATAACTTCTATATTAGTTTCATACCTTCTTTGTGTCTACAACCTCAAAACAGGTTCCTTTTAATATACAGACTTGATCTCTGGAAACAAAGGAAAGTCACATGGTGCTAAATCAAGTGCGTAAGTTGTTTCAATATTGGGATTTCATGCTTCGTTAAAAATGGTTTGACCGGGACATTGTCTTGATGAAAAATCTATATACTGTTCTTTCACATATTTTCAGAAGTATTTTGTCTTCATAATGATAGTCTAGAGTAACCGGATATGCTTGAATAACTATTTGTTATCTTTGACTTACCGCCAGCAATCCTTGATTAGTTCTTTTATTCAGTTTATATTGTCATATATTTCATTACACTACACGTGTTTCGGACATTATCATCCATCGTCGGGTGATAACACTTAGTTAAAACATTCAACACAAAATGAACCCACAACAAAATAAACACACATAACCAATGCATAGTATACTATGTAGTGCCGGCGCGGTGACATTAATGAAAAAGAAAATATTGTGTTTCTTGTGCGTGAATGTTATGTGTATACTTGTATTTTGTGTTGAATGTTTTAACTAAGTGTTATCACCCGACGATGGACGATAATGTCCGAAACACGTGTAGTGTAATGAAATATATGACAATATAAACTGAATAAAAGAACTAATCAAGGATTGCTGGCGGTAAGTCAAAGATAACAAATAGTTATTTTGTCTTGCTCGTTCATGAAAGAGGTCAAGATCCCCTTTAATAGAACTGATTAACAGTTTAACCTTCAGACACCCAATCAATGTGAACAATCTATTGGATGTCAAAAAATGCATTATTACTTTAAAGTTAGACTTGCTCAATTGAGCTACTCCTCAATTGCCCAGGTAGTGCTAGGTTCTATTTTATTTTATACGTCTATTCATTTGATTAAGTATGCAATAAGCAATCTTAAATCCCAACTCACATAGAAGTGTATACTTAAAACAATAAAACTACTACGTTTTCAAGTTTGATAAAGACAAATCAAGGCATTTATCTGCATGATTAAAGTTGCCAAGTCATTGACATTTCTTTCATTTCATCAAATCTTCAAGAGAAATAATTTTTTCCTCTATTCAATTTACTTACAAGTAAATCCTACCAATTTCTTCTCCAGACAGAAAACAATTTGCTGTACTCTACAGGTCTAGTTCAGATAGGGATGTAACCGGCAAAAATGTACACAGTAAACTTTCATTCAAATTAATACTCTACAGATTATTTCTGAACAATTTTTGAATATTAGAACGTGTTTTTATATGTGCGAGGATGACCATGACGTGGACGGTCTCCAATATTCCCTTCTCTATTTAAATTGTTTAAAATCTGATTACATCACAGATCCATAAATTTCCTTCAACAAATGGTAGGTTTCTGTAGCGGATTTTCCAAATTGTACAAAGAATTTCATATTGACGCGTTGCTCCATGCTTACACTTGATATTATTCCAATAGAGCTCAGATTGTTCGGTCGCTTTGAACGGTTGGTCATACAGATCTTACTGCACAACTGTTGGAAATTAAACGGGTTAGATGGATGGGAGAGTACAGATTAAAGTCCTCACCCTGTTTGTAGTTGCTGAGGTCACAGACTAGCGGCAAATTAATCAGTCCAGATATACCTAATATATAGCCTAACATAGAGCTTGGGATACTTGCACAAGACTGTTCCATTGGAAATGTTTCAATCCAATCTAATACCTAAACTATTGTTTGTAATTCACCAAAACATTTCATCACGGCATATAAAATTTGTTGCCATGTTATATGATTTATATTTATTTCAGATATTATTAAATCTAACAGTATTTAATTCAGCTGTTTATAATTTTTACTTTACTTATAATCTTAGAAGTAAAACTTTTTTGGTATTATTACAATCATATTTATTTGAAATAATATGTTACTTAAGAACAAAATAATTATAATTTTTTTTTTAAATGAAGTGTTTTATTCACTACGATTAACCAAAACACTATGATTAAAATCAAAACAAAGATTAATATATTTATTTGTAATTAATATTTTTAAATTACAACGTTATAAGTTCATAGAATATTACCGAAACAAAGCCCACTAATTTGATTTAAGGATAGAATATGGAAGGTACTTCACGATGTACACCCTATGAAGGTTACCAAGTCATTGATACAAAGCAGAAAATTGACGCCATTAAGTTCATCGCCAGTTTATTTGGAAACATTGATATTAGGTTCTTTTTCATTTACTTTACAATATATTGGATTATAAAATAAAATGTAATTCAAGTTGTAATTTTTATTGTTTGTTAATTTCATAAAATAATATTTGTTCCAGTTTGAATACAGAAGCCAAATAGAAGCATTAAAGCTCAGAAAGAAAGAAGAGAGAGAACTCAAGGAGCAGGGTAACAAGAGAGCAAAAGAGATTGCTGAGAAGAACTATAGAGTAAGTTGAGTTATAACATTTGGTATTTCTTGTTGCACAAATTTAATTGGTTGATAATGCAAAGAATGAATGTGAGTCACTCTCAATGTCCCTGGTGTTACATTTCAAGCAATAGCCATATCTGTTACACCGTTAATAATCGTATCAATGACTAAATTACAGTATGTGCCAAAATAAACAGTACTGAAACTGAATCAGCTGTAGCTGCCTTCTCGATCAGGTGTGTCAACTTTTGATTGTTGCCACGTTTTCGATTATTATTTCTTTCTTATTTGAGGTTAGTTTTTGCTGACATGGTGCTAACTACTGCAGAGAAAGCTTTTATCGTAGATCATTATTTTTGCTCTTACGGAATTGGACGTGCAGGTCGGCCAAGTTTGTCACACACTGCATTACGTTTTCAGGAACATTTTCACAAAAACCTGCCTGCTAATGCTGTGATTATTAGTGATGTTCAAAACTTTCAAAGAACAGGTAGTGTTTTGACGTAGCGGAAGGGCTATTCAGGTCGCCCAACTACTGTCTGTACAAATTAAAATCACGGAAGAGTGCAGCAAGTATTACAATCACCGAAAAGAAGCCTAAACTGAACATCTTTGAAACTGAATACAAGCAATACGTCATTGAGAAGAATTTTTACAAATAATGGTGGTTTTTTCTACAAGATACAAACTGGGCAACCTTTGAACTGTATAAACAAAACAGTCAGAGTTCAGTACTGCGCTTCAATGTTAGCAATGTGCTATGGAGAACCTGAGTTTCTGAGTGATGTATGGTTTTCAGATTAATGTCATGTGCACCTTAATGGTTTCATAAACAAGCAGACAAGTTTTGGGTTTGAATGTCCTAACAGTGTTTTAGAGTGGCCACTGTATTATATATTGATATATATATATATATATATATATATATATATATATATATATATATATATATATATTATCAGTGACTATATATATTACAATTGTTTGCTTCTATTTTGTGGTTATTGACCACTGATGATGTACAGGATTACATTGTCACACCAATATTATTAAATAGAATAAAAATAATATTAAGTATAAACTAGACACCAAGCTTATTTACTAATTTTGTAATAAATGCAAGTAAAATTTAATATTTTACAATTTTTGTTTTAGTAATTAATTTTACAAAACCATAACATCTGAGAATATACCATGAAATACATTGTAAAAAATATGGTTTTTATGAAATTTATCTCCAGCTTTTCTTAACAAATTTACACTTTTGTTCAGTTTTTACAGTTTGTTCTGAAATATAATCATACACAACATTTTTTCGATTTATTTGGTATCTCACTATTTTAATATTTTCTCTTCATTTTTTGGCAAAAATGAAATTACATTTACAGCTAAAAAATTCACCACTCCTTATGATACTTTACCAAAAATGTAAACATAAAAAAATGTTATTTTATTTTATTATTACAGATTATAAATTAAACTTTTAAAGTAAAAAAAAAAAAAAAAAAGAAAAAGTTATATTATAATACTGAATTTTAACTATTAAACAAATATTTTTAATTTCAGGAAAGAATGGAAGAGTTGGAAAGAAAGGAAATCGAATTGGAAGTGGAAGAACGAAGAAGGATGGAAATAAAGAAGAATATAATCAATGACGCTGCAAAGAAACAAGATGAACCTGTAGATGATAGTAAACTTGTAGAAGCAATGTTTGATTTCTTACCTGACTCTAGCAGTGAGGCACCTGTACCAGCGAGGGAGACTTCTGTATTTATGGTAAGTAATTATTGGTACATGAGGAACTGAATTTTTGACGTAAACTTTGAAGAAAAACATTGAAATATTAACAGAGAAATATTGTTGGTGAGGGTACAAAAACTACTCATTAAAAATATAAGTGTGTGGTATATTTATAATATACAAATGAAGAATTTTAATTTTATTTGTTGAAATTTTATAAACAAATTTTTTTTGGGCAAAAATTTACATATATGCAAAATTTTAAACAAGTTTAAATGTGTACACTAATAATAATATTAATAATAGTAATCTCTTCATTAATGCAACAAACAAATTTCCTTTTTACATGACATGTTGTAAATAACTATTTTTTGCATTGCACAATCCCAGACTCTCTGTTTTGTTGGCACTACACAAATTTTATAGAATTTCAAATTCAAGATATTAAAAACTTGTAATTGTACATCCAATTCTTTATTTACCCTTCTTGAATACCGTAACAGAAGTAAAAAAATAATACATGAATCCCAAGACCAAAATCATTTTTATTTTACAATTTATTATTATAAATTATAGTTTTTCATTGAAAATGTCATCTCCTACCTTCTTGCATCCGGTATCATAATATGGTCCTATTGCCAGCACCCTTATTTACCTTCTACCAGAAAACACTTACTTATTTTAAAACAACCAATTTTCATTTTAATATCAAATTCATTAAACAGCTCATATTGAATTTCCATGGATCACTCATATAATTTAACAAAACCAACCAATCTCTCCCATTTAAATAATTTTCAATTCAATTTGACTTAAAATCGTTTCCCAAACCAAAATCCATTAATACAGGAATTTTGCAACAAAATGAAACACTGCTTCATTCTCTTGCCTATTGCATACAAAGCTAAAGTATTTTCTACCCTTTAACAGCAAGAGTTGTAATTTTAAATCAAGCAACTCTGTCATAGCTCTAATGGACAATATTGATATTAATGTTAACAGCGAGAAAGTTTCAAGGTCTAGGGTCAGTAAGCTGTATGATGTCAGATGTCAGGAATAAAACAGAAGAACGATTTGACCGTTACATGTTATAGTGCCTTATATCTTACTTTTAATTTTAGAAATGTGTATGCATCAGCATATTTAAAAAAATTCAATTCATAATTTCTAGAAAAATTGAAATCATTAGAACGATTAAATGTTTTCAGTTTTGAAAAGTGTTTGCTTCCTGTTTATATAAATTTCATTTGGTATTATTAACAATTTAAAATTTGTGTCTTCTATAAGTGGTAATTTGGTTATTTATGAATACATTTGTAAATGTTTATAAATTTTACATTGACTTTTATTCAGATAAGTTGATCAACAGTTTTGTAGTTTAACTCATGGCTATTAGGTAAAATAGGGTTTTATGTGTCTGCTATCAAGATGTGACCGTCTCCACTTCTTTTGACCAGCTGGAAGCTCCGGCTGGCTGGAGACCGCGTACACTTAGCCGAATCTTGTCAGGATGGGCCAAGGAGTCGGGTTAGGACGCTAATGAACGCACGCAACGCCAGTGAAATTAAATATTATATTTATTATATGCCGAATTAAAGAATACAGAATTTGATTATAATTTAAGAGAAAGACATAACGGCAAGACTAGGCCTTAAAAGTGGCCGAAAAGCATACCGATGAATTTAATAGCACGTGGCCGAAAAATGGACTGACCTCGTCCCGTGGCGGTCTTCCGTCTAGCGGCTCTCGGACAAGACTCGCGCCAGACTCTCGGAAAAAGACTAACTGTAGGCTCGCTAGCTCAAGGCCTCCACTCCTCGTCTCTCCCCTCCCCTTCTTCTACGTCATATTGCACTGCTCATCAAAATCGCAAGTGCAATTCATATTTTAATTAAAAATTCCTTTTCATTATATTCTAATTTATTATTATTAGGATTTTGGTTTGGTGGGCTCCTTGGCTGGGCCACATCACCCCCCTCCATACAATTCGAGCCGCACCACTCGGCTCGCTGTAAAGTGGTGGCTAATGTGACACTCCACTCATAAGAAAAAAATAAATTTTAAAAAAAATCGCCAAAAATATACTACAAGATTTCTTTAAATTTTGAAAGAAGAAAGAGAAAATACGAACATGAGGTCAATTCATTGCTGCCAAATGCTTCCAAAGTCCCCATGCGCCTTAATTAAAATTTTGAAATCAGTTAGCAATCTGCAAATAGGTGAAGACAATATAGTCTCCTGGCTACTATTGCCCCTTCTTATTATAAAAATTGATTGATGTAAAACGAAATGAGTGTCCATTTAGGCATTTTTTAAAATTTTTACACTGTATTTACCCCCCTTGAATAAAAAAAACGAAAACCAAAATAAAATTTTGTTGTGTTTTACCACCTTGGGTGCGCATCTGCGGTCTTAAAGAGAGAAATGTTCTTCTGTTACTTTCCTTTGATTGCTTTGCTTACAATCACTAAAATTTCAATATTTTATTCAGACTTAAAAATGATGTATTCAAAATGTATCTGTTATAGGATTAAAAATCACCATGGCTTCATTGTGGGGATGCTCGGTTTCTGCATGGGCAACCTTACAGCACTTTGCTGTTACTCTAAATTGATGTTTGGTTTGTTAACAATTGAAGGGCACCCTTTGGGTCCCTTCCGTGCCTTGTCCTTTTGGACAAAGGCACTAGGCCTCTATAACAACTGTTGCTGGCATGATGGTGACATCTTTACATTTATTCCCCCACTACAGACCCGCCCCCGAAATCTACCATGGTGTTATCCTAAGAGAGAAAAAGAGAAAAAGAAAAAAAACTTCTACTGTGAAATAGTAACTTAATTATAACAGAAGCACACTTTCTCATGACCCCAGATGCGTTCACAACATTTTGGTTGCGAACATAAAAATAAATATTTCTATATTATACTTCCCCCTTGTTTTTCTAACTGAATTCTCATTTCGTGTCCCATGATCCCGTTATTAAAAATTTTTCTTAAGTAAAATCATAATTCCTCTTTACAGATTGTTAACTATCTTTTATTTATTTATTTATTATTATTATTATTATTTATTTTTTTAATTTGCAACTATCACTTGCTTAAAAAAATTTCTTATAAAACATAATTTTCCATTCACGCGCGTCCCATAATTAATTATTGTACACCGTTATGTCTTTTCTTTTACAATATAAAATTACATTTGCTTTAGTATATTAATAAAAAAAAATTGTTTTAAAGTTTTAAAGTTGAATGGTCATTTCCAAAATAAATTAGTGAAAAAAAAATTAGAATTAGTTATACATAATTAAAAAAAAAAGGATTACAATAAAACAGGTAAGAACATAATTATTCGCGTTTTTTTTTTTTTTTTTCAAGTGGTGTATAGGTGTTGAGGCGCTGGTGTTGGTTGCTGTTGGTTGAGTGTAAGAGTGTTGATGATGCTGGTTGAGTGTAGATGATGGCTCGCTGGTTGTTGAGTGTTGATGATACTGGTTCCAACGTTGGTTTTGCAAGTTCCAGCGTTACCTGTAAAAAATGTAAGACCTAGTTTAGTTTTTGCTTTACAGTAAGTTAATACTTACCATTCGTACCGATGTTGGAATAGACCATTAACTTATTTATGATGGAAGTGTAAAATTAAACTGGTTTTGAAAAAAAAATTATTTATGCATTTGATGTCGGTGGTGCAGTACTTTGAAGGTCACTGACTGGTTCTCCAGTGCCGACATGTCCCCTTCCATCTCTAAACACACAAAAAGAGTGTTAATTTCAATTATTAAAAAAAAATTATTATTATTATTATTTTTTCTATATACTTTATGCAATTTTAAATGACTACAATGTCCCATTTAAAAAAAAATTAATAGTAATGTACACCGTATTTTTCCGGCAGCCTAATAAAGCTAAATTAAATAATCCATAGCTAAATTAAATTATCCATTCATACAAATTATCATTTATGCAACCTACAATCACTCATATTCTCCTATCGTTTTTTTTAATTAGCTATAACTATATCCATTTATTAACTACAACACAAATTATATTACTTCTTTCAAGAAAAAAAAACTATCTATGGCTTTTACATCAATTTTACTTATAATCATTAAACTATAGTATCTCATGTTAAAGTTTTTCTTTTTAGGCCTTTCACAAAATGCATAACTTCGTTGTATTAACCTCAAAACTTTATTTATTTATAAAAATCGTCATATATTTCGTCGTAAAAAAATATTATTATTATTTGCAGAACACCCTGTTCCTGCCGTAGAATCGTCGTTATTTTCTTTATAAATACTCGTAGAACATTATTTATCATATATCTCGTAGATTATCACCGTAGCATATTATTTCATCGAAGCATTTCATAAGTAACCATAAAAAAAAATCATCATTATAACTTCTTAATACAACTAATTACTTCTTTCCTATTAAAAAACCCTATAAAGCCTTATTCTTCAACTTTGATACTATAGCCTCTTTCATTATTTGTAAATTGATCAATATAAACTAATCCTTACCACGTATTTTTCCCTTCTTTTATTTAACAAAGCAATTATGTTTATAAACTTACAAATTATCATTTATGCATTCTACAATCACTCATATTCTCATATCATCTCGTAACGCATAAACTTTTGTCTTTGACCATATCCAATACTTAAATTATCACGAGAACAGTCCAAAAATCGATGCCTGGAAGTATGAAAAAAATAGAGAAAGTATTTTAGAATCGGCTTAGGCGCCTAGGAAAACAATAGATGCAACCGGCCGTTTGCATAATGGCATCGCCTTTGGGCCATAATAGTGACGTTTGTTTTTTTTTTTTTTTTTTTTTTTTTTTTTTTTTAAACTTATTTTAAACGTATGTTTAAAAGATCCCTTATAAATATGAAATTTTCGGAAGTAAACGTCTGCCCCATTTAAGACTTCCGTACGTATTGGTTACGAGGTGATAGGAATAATTGTCTCATACTAACAAACACTCACATTTCACATCTCACATTCATACTATCTTATTCTAATTTATTTAACACATATCCTCAGAGACGTTTTACTTTTTTTTAAAAAATCTCCGTCAGAATCGTTCACTGTTCTGATTTCTAGAGGATATGTATACAAAAAAAATAATTAATATTTATTAGGTAATTTGAGAATATTGTTTTTATTTTTTCTTCAAAAAAAAATTATCTAGGTGAACTATATCCCAAAAAACGGATCACATCTGAGCCGTTCATGTCCAAAACGCCATGCTAAATGAAGGTATGAACTTAGCAAGGACAATACCTGAGTCTCATTGCAATGCGGCCCACAGAACATGTTCAACCCAGACCTAACCCCTCCTCAGTACAGATTCACCTATCAAAATTTATAATATATTATCTTTTATTATATTATCAGTATAGCTTCCAAGTCGCGCAATATTTTACCATAACACATGTGTGAGAAATGCAAATTATCTTTTAAGAAGTATGGCAATGGCCAACGACTCTCTTTTTCCAATGATAAGACGTGGATATGTCGACGTTGTAAAGAAGAAAGGTCTTTATTAAATTGTGCAATTGCATCGAGTTTGTCTGAAGGCTCCGTTATTAAAGGAAAAAACGGTAGTTTGAACAAAATGATCACCCCTCCTGGGTTCAATCGTGCTAGTAGCCGAATCACAGATATGTAATTCTTCCTAACATCATTAATCGGTCCGCGTAAAATGTCGTTCGTACCTAAAATTAAAAAAATGTAGTTAGCTGGGAACAGTGAAAGTGAATGACGCTTAATATATGATTTAAGGCGTATGGAAGTAGCACCTGAGATTCCGTGGCAAGACAATTTCAAATTAATAGGTGTATTCTGCTCGCAATATTGTTTTAATCGGCGCACATGCGAGTCTCCTAAAACTAGAACTGATAACGTGTTCATAGTTGCTTTATAGAATTTAGCCTATAATATTACAATAAACCTTTACAATGAATTCAATAAATATTTATTTACCTTGTTCCGGCTTACTTGGTCCAACAGTGCACTAGTGTATATTAAAATTTAAATGATTCAATTAATATGTCTATCGACCCCCCTCCCTTCTTTTTTTTTTCTTTCATCAGGCATTTCCGAGAATTTGTTAATTTGTCAATTTCTATTATGATTTGCTAAAATTTATTGTACATCCGTAACTCCTTTAATAAATGCTGACATCACTATTTGTGACCATTCTGTATTCTAACCGATTATTAAAGTGCAAGGTTTAGTGAATGAAATAAACTCTGTGAATATGTTGATCTTATTTGAAGGCTAACTGTATGTCATAACAATAAACAAGCTGCCAGCTTAAAGCTCTGTCAGCTGAAATTCTAATCGTTTCAGGCTTTCACTCCTACGTCTGCATTAACTATCACTAGGTTTGAAATGTTTATATTGCACCTTGCTTCAATTAATATTTATTATTCTACGTTAAGTTTTATAATGATAAAAATTTATTTAATTTTGTCCTACCTGGTTGTTATTGACATTTTATTATCATTTGATGTATGAGCAAAGCACCCAAGCATGTTAAAGTGTTATTTTTATTTTTTGACTGTTGTTTAAGGAGCTAAGTGATTGCCCTGTGACCCTACTCATTTCTAAATTTTGATTCGACCTTTTACGTTTTGTACGACAGCATTTATATATTGGGTTTATTAAACACCTACATTTCCTGTACAACAAATATACCATCAATACGAGTATTGTTACTGTAGCTCCATACGTGCCCCATGATATATACCTATTTATTGAAAGTTCCGATTTTTGTTTGTTTTGGATATGGAGTAATAGTCTGTCGAGTCTAATTCCTGTTCTGTCTGTTATTGTGGTTAACGTTAGCTCTTTAAGGGTGTCGTCTTTGAAATTTAGGCTACTGTTTAACAAAATATGTTCATCAGCTGTTAGTATATTCCCTATGTCCGGTATCGTTAGTGAGAAAAGATCTCCTTTATAAATACTATTCCCATGAATTTTTGCAAGAACCCTAAATCCTGTCCCTATTATGTCGCAATTTGCAGCATTCAACAGAATACCTACATCCCTTATTACTGTAGTTGTTGTATTCATATATTTACCCTTGTAACACTCCAAGACTATTGGATGCTTCCTTTCTGTACTGTATATCCAATTATTTCCGCTATTAATTAAGATCGGCGAGGTCAAGTTTTTGTAAACTAGCCTAGTGCATGTATTTTCCGTAATTCCCTTAAATATATTCAAAATACAATTCGGTGTAGTGGCACTTATTAATTTTGTATTGGTGTAACAAATGTTTAGAGGTCCTTGTTTACATTTTGAAACTTCAGTCGGTGTCAATTCGACAAAGGTCTGTCCGTCTGTCGACATTAAAAAGTCTCGCGTTTTAATATCCCATTCGATCCAAAAACCTAATGTCGGCTTATAAATGGGATATGTTTTTATTCTATAATGTTGAAAAACGTTGGATTCCGAACCTAACGGTAATTTTATTATAATTTTGATCGATTTCCCCACCGCGTAAGACTGTATGTCTGCCATATCATAAAAATAGTGTAAGTTAATTGTACCAGCCTCGTAGGGTAGGTGGTAATTTTTTGGTAGGTTTTCCTGCACCTCTTTTAGAATAACCAAAAATTGTTTCGGCGGAAGTAATTTTGAGCTAAGTTTCCCAGTATGAATGTATTCCAAAGATTCCCTTAATTCCGCTATTTTTTGTTTTGAGCTTATGGCTAGTTGTTCTAGTTGTCTAAAGGCTAGGTTTAAATGCAAGTATTTGTATATGTGGTGGATTTGTAAGTCGCTAAATACTATTATTCGCTCACTCAATACTTTAAAATTTTCCTCGATCGAGTCCCTATAATGTCTCAGTGCTTCTGTCAATTTTTGTATATTTTGCGTGTTCGTAACGATATGAACATTCGCCTCTTTCATTATTGATATTTGTTCGTCAAAATTATGGTATAGGTCCTCCGAAAAATCCCCGAGTTTAGTCAATTTGTCGTTTATATTTTCCATGTCCTGATTGTCCATTGTCCCAAATAAAGTTTTAAGAAAGGTACCGCCCGATTCCATAATTGCCCTCTTTGATATTTCAGACGGGATAAGTGAAACCACGTCGTTAACATCAGAAATATATGCTTTCAACATATCTTCTATTATTAAAAATTCCGCTTTGTATTTCTCTAGTAGGCCCGCAGTATCTACTGAACTACCATTTTTAACGTCCTTCTCAAATTTAGCCAAATAGTCCTTTTGTTGCTGTACTATTTCATCGAGTTTAATGCTTTCCCTTACAATTTCCGTTAAGTCATAGTCTACCACAATAGTCCATTGTGATCGAGTTAACAATACCCTGGTCATTTTTTCGAAAATTATCCCCTGATTAAGTGCTGTCGTACATTGTACTAAAATAATTGTAATATAAATGGAAGCTAACATGTTCCCAGCTATTAAAGACCAAGTACGAATACGTGTTATTTGACAAGTCCCAATTGCGTACGCTAGAGTAATGTTTAAATTGAATGAACCTAATGTTCATGTAAATTTCATATATGTAAATGTTTATGTTAGTTTTAAACTATAATTATTTTATTATTGTTATTGCTATATGCCAAAAGTCTACCTTACTTTTTGGAGCGTTGGTCTATCAGCAACCCGACCTTGTCACTACACTATTCTTTTAATTTGAACGTTACCCTTTCTTTCCCCTTCGCGTTAAGTTGAAATTATCCATTATTACACCTCCGTCAGCTATTATTATTATTAGTCTATATAAATATTTATTTAATGCTACGCGTGATCAAACTTTGTATTCGGATACGCGTAAGCAGTTTTGTTCACCGCGAGTTCATCAACACCGTTTCCATACGTTGCAAAATATATTTTGCTTGCAAAATATTTTGCAGTCGATAAGTACTTTGTACTTTGTGCCATATGTTGCGAAGTTAGGCACGTATTGCTGACGCGTCGTAACTCAATCTTATAGCTGTGGAATGTTGCCTTCTTCGAAGTCAACCGAGTTCATCTTTGATGTGACAGTTTTTTTTTTCAATTATACGTTTATTACGTATAAAAAAAAAAATACAATTTTCCCGTTTTTACTGCCAATATTCCTATTTACCTTTATTAAATTATATATATGCGATAGAAAGAAAAAAAAAAGTTCGATTACAGGCATATCCATTGATATGCCACACTTACCGATGTCATGTACAGGATGTCCCGTTATTTTATGAATGATTCTATTTATGAATTAAATAAGTTTGTTTTTAAAGAAAAACAGAACAGAACCAGAATCTGTGGTTTGTGTCTATGTTAATGCATAGTCCTTTAATTTTGTGGGAAATTTCGGTACCCCTTTTTGGTTGAAAAACGACCACGTGCTTTATTTTAATATATTTAATTTAAAATATTCGGTCAAGTCTTACGCGCTAAAACCCTAATTGGTTGCACATTCTTATCTTATTACTAATATCTTAGTTTTTCAACATAGTTTTAAAAAAATTATTACTTTAATTCATACCTTTTTTTTCTCTTAATCAATATTTAAAATTACATTTTATCACATAATTGTGTTATTTACCCCATCCAAATCGCATTTCATTTTTTTAAAAACCTATCTTATCATTCACCCAAAAATTTATTACTTAAGTTATTATTACTCATTAATCTCCCTTTTATTCAAAAATTCTCAAATTACTTATTTTTCTTGCTGGGACAACACATAAAATTTCTTCCACAAATCTAATAAAACATTAAAAACTTCATTATCAAATTACAAACGCTTCAAATTACAATATTACTTATTCTTCTTTAAAATACATAAAAAAAAATCATCTTATTACCTTCAATAAACTTCAACAATCATATTACATCATAGTATCTTATTTCAAAACTCATCCCATTAAGGCTCTCTATAACTTAATAACTAGATTGCACTAACTCCTTAATCAAAAAAAACTTCCTTAATTATTTATATGTAGCCCCTTAGGTCACTAACATATTTCGTCGCATTAAAAAATATTTCCTCGTAGAAATCATTAAAAACCTCATTTAAACCTCAATAATTCGTCGCATATCATCATCATTTCATCGTAGATCATAAAAAAAATCTTCTTAACTTAAAAACTAACTCTTAATGCAATCAAATTACCTTTTTCACAGAAAAAACCTCCTTATAGACTTATTTTTCTCTTTGATACCACTTTTCAATATTCTTGTAAACTTTATAACTCCTTCATTAATCTTAAAAATTCTCATTTCATTATTTTTCTTTGAAAAATCTCCTCATATTACCTAAAAAAAAAATCTTAACTATTTCATCAAAATCTGCTTTTAATTATTGTCCCAGCAAATCACCTTATTTTCGCTAAACATAATCAATCTTTTTAATCAAATTATTTATCTAAAACATTATATCTTCAAACTTCCTTATTATTCTTTATTTAACTCAATTTACAATTATTTACCCTCAAACTTATTAAACCTACTTCAAATTACTTTCCATTATATTACTTATTCTTTATATTAAAAAACTCAAAACAAAAACTTTAATATTTTAACTTTATTACCCATTTAGTGAAATTATTTTATATCCATTACTCCAATCTATTATTATTTTATCATTTAAAACAAAAACTTTTAATACTTTTAGACTTCTAGCAATCTTAAACAATCAAAATATCTAACTCTCTTTACAATCTTGCCTTCTTTTTTCAAAGTTCCTTTGTCCTTTCCAAATTACATCTTATTTGCACAAATTATGACTTTTACCCTTAACTATATAAATTTATTCCACCAAATTGTTACTTAAATTATTGCCTAATGAGTTTTTGAGTTTTCCAAACTTCGGGGATTTGTCCTGAATCATGGAAAATTTTCCTTTTTTTCAGAAAAAAATTTCCTTGATACGCCTTTCCCCTTATGAATGATCTCTAATCCTTCATACGCTTGGAAAAAACAAATTTTGTAAACTTACTTATAAAAAAAAATAATTTTGTCTTTTTGGGTTTTTTTTTTTTTTTTTTTTTTTTTTTTTTTTTTTAGATGTCATTTTGGGACGAGGTCAGTGAAATATATTTACTTAAAAAAAAAATAAAGGAATTTAAATTCTCTCTTTTTTAATACATAATTTAGAGCGTTAAATTTAGTTAAAATTCAAATAAATATCTGTAATTCCTTACCTGAGTTGCGCTCGCTGTCCTCTCCAAAAACAGAGACGGTCGGATCCCACTTCTGACACCAGTTGTGACCGTCTCCACTTCTTTTGACCAGCTGGAAGCTCCGGCTGGCTGGAGACCGCGTACACTTAGCCGAATCTTGTCAGGATGGGCCAAGGAGTCGGGTTAGGACGCTAATGAACGCACGCAACGCCAGTGAAATTAAATATTATATTTATTATATGCCGAATTAAAGAATACAGAATTTGATTATAATTTAAGAGAAAGACATAACGGCAAGACTAGGCCTTAAAAGTGGCCGAAAAGCATACCGATGAATTTAATAGCACGTGGCCGAAAAATGGACTGACCTCGTCCCGTGGCGGTCTTCCGTCTAGCGGCTCTCGGACAAGACTCGCGCCAGACTCTCGGAAAAAGACTAACTGTAGGCTCGCTAGCTCAAGGCCTCCACTCCTCGTCTCTCCCCTCCCCTTCTTCTACGTCATATTGCACTGCTCATCAAAATCGCAAGTGCAATTCATATTTTAATTAAAAATTCCTTTTCATTATATTCTAATTTATTATTATTAGGATTTTGGTTTGGTGGGCTCCTTGGCTGGGCCACAAAGAGTTGTCAAATCTTCCTTTTCCACTGTTCAAAAGCAGTTGCTCATCAATGTTGCTTTAGTTAAGACTTTTTAATGAAATAATAAATTATTTGTTTCTAGTTATAATTCTTTTTAACTGCTTCACACAACTACTGCAAACTAATAGACCACCATATTGCAATGGGCTAAACTTAATTTTTTATATAATAATAATTTCTATTGTTTGGTAACGCAGTTTTGATTTGTTTTTTCTTTGGTTTTGTAAATTAAGGTCTTTAAGTATACTTAGTTCATATGTATTTAAAATTCTAAATTTTATTATTTTTCTTTTATGGATTTTTCATGGATACATATGTACGCACATTGGTGCACAGTAAGTATTTCCCCTGTTGTGTGTCAATAAATAAAGCATGGATATATAATACAAGGATATATCTTTAGTAGTAAGATTGCTGGCAGCTTGATACCTCAACGTCTTTCTGGTATTACACATCCTTAAGCATGGAAAAAACTGAAGTTTGACTCGATTTTCATGAAACTTGTTTTGAATGTAAAAATTGAAACTCAAATATCTCTACTATTTACTTATATCACCGTTAATATTACAGGACCTTCCAACGGATAAGACGGACCAGAACGAACTCATCACACCAATGCAAATAACTTCAGAGGATGAAGAAGATCTATCCGAATTTAAATTTCAAAAATTTGCCGCTACATACTTCCAGGGTAACATCACACATCAGTACTCTCGTAAACCTCTGAAACATCCATTGTTACCGTTACATACTCAAGGGGACCAATTGGTAAGTGGGATTACACCATATTAGAAATATTTAAATATTTGTATCTAATTAGTTGAAATTAAGATATTGTACCTGTAAAGAAATTGAGCGTAGATATACTTTTCCATAATAATGTAGTAAAAAAGATTTTTTAAATAAATCATTTCTGATACATATAGTCAACTCAACACCTTCTAGCTTAGTGTCTATCTAGCTGTACATCATCAGTAGTCAATAGCATAACAACACAAAAAGCATAACATATAGCAATGGTAATATAACATTATTAAAACAAGACGCAGCAGATATCAATAAATATAATAAACTAGCACAAATCAAACTTTAAATTAACAGTTAAACAATAATAAATATTGAAACATAACAATTAAATAAAAGTTTATATTTCAGGCAAATAACTAACTAACACAGTAAGTTACTCAACATCAAAATTTAAATTAAGAATTTGACAATAATAATCACATTAAATTAAAATTTTATAAAATAAATCAATAATATAAATACAGCAATTTTAAAAATGTCTCCAGCTATACTCCATAGAGTAAAAGGATCTAGACAACAAAAAATGTTTTAGGCTTTCTTAACTCATAATTTTGAATATTTTTTAAGGTTTCCATGATTTTATTAAACGAAACTACCTCAGCTTAAAATAGTAGTTTTATTCTTTCGTCTGTGTTGGTCTGATTGTAAGTGATTTCTGAATTGAGTACAATACTCATGTACATCCTTATTTAGAAGAGGGCGACACTTAAATTTAATGTATGGTATTACTTTAAAAATTTCCATTAAATTTTTTTTGTTTATTATAACAAGTATTAAAATATTTATACTAGGCTACTATAATATCATTAAAACATTGGATAAAACATTAAATAAATAATACAAACAACAAATTTCAATAGAATAATAATAATAAATAACATTACTTAGACATAAAATATAACAAATAATATGCAATACTTACTTATTTATTTCTATTGCACTTGAGAATTTTATATGGTTTTGCAACAAGTCAAAAGAGAATATAAACAGTTATACAAGTTACAAGTCAAAAGTTACAAGCTATTCACATAAAACATGAAAGCCACAAAGCCTGTGTTAATAAATTTATATATAAAGATATAAAATATAAAACAATGTAACAAATTAAATATATATAATTTAAAAACAACATTCATACGAAGTCTATAATATGCCATCCAGAAACTCACTCATGGTGTAGAAAGCATTGAACTTTAGGAACAGTTTTAATTTGTTTTAAAAAAACATTGAACTACATTGTATCTTTAAAACTCTTTATTGAGTTTGTTCATGAAATGGAAAATGAGTGTTCATCATATTATAATGAAAACACTCTCTATAAGGTTTAGTGTGCAAGGATCTAATTACATGACTTGACTTTTTGTGAAACCTGTATTATTCATTTACATGTTCTTGTAATTTTCATTTTGAAATATTACGGTTAAAAACTATTTTCCATGGCAAAATCTTGTTTTATTTTCTAAATAGGTTTAAAAGTTATAGTTTTTTCAAGTGAATATTAGTTGCTTGTCATGTATACACAAACTTGCCATTTCCTATTGTAATGACTACCCTATTTTTCTGTGTTTTGTACTTTTTATGTTTAATTTGTCAGTTCGTTTTATTATATTTTAAAATAAGATTAAATTATTCTCTGGAGGAAGTTGTCTCTGCCAACAGACATGTAATACATTATATATCACTTAAGTTATATAATAGGCTGTAAGCCTGCTATGTTTGTAGCAATTATTAGGTTTTTGCAAAAAATATATATATATATTATGTATAGAATTAACCAAGTATGAATAAACAAACTATGTATTCAATTTTTGAATTCAAACAACTTCAGAAAATAAAAACTTAAACCTATATAACCTTAAATTTCTTCTGTCCTTGTGGCTTCATCATATATTATAAGCTAATGCGCTTTTTGGGACTGTATTCCCACCTTCTGTTATTCTTTCTCGCAAGAACTGTTAAAGTGCCTTGCTGCATAGTGGACATCAACTGTTTTTTAAATATTTAATTGTGAAAAGTGTATATATAGTGTTGTACGTCCGTATTGTTTAAAACTATGTAACAAACTTCAGTGAGTGAAAGAATAACTGAAGATAGGATTACAGTCCAGAAACATGTAGAAGTAATCTAAGTTAATATACTGTGTTATGTACTAAACATAATGTCTATATATTTAATGAAAAACATTGGAATAAAGATAAATTTATTACATTAACAGCGTAGAATCATATTCGTCACCTGCTTTACCATAAAAATCTTAATTTGACTAAAACTTCATAAAATTTAAAATCAATTCGGCAAATATCCAGATATAAAACATTTTACAGTGAACAAAAACAGTTACCAAAATATATATTAGATATAGTAGACCTATACCAATTTAGGAATGAAAACCACAAACACAATTTTTAGTATAATTTTACTTTTTATTGATCTTGCCGACCATGGTTTTGCCAGTGATGGCATTTACGAGGCAGCTTAACAAAGACAAGTCTCTTTAACACAGTTTAAATGCCGTCACTGACGAAAACCATTGTCAGCAAGACTCAATAAAAAGTAGAATTTTACTAAAAATTGTGTTTGTGGTTTTCTTTCCAGTAAATGGACTTCTACCAAGTACCGTCGGTCAGTAGTATAAATTGTACTACACCAATTTTATTAACATAAATTTAATTTAATACGTATACACACATTTTTTATTTAAAGTTCATTCATTTTACCACTTCAGTAATTGTATTCATACCACTTAAATTAGTTTTTATTCGCTGACTAAACCTCACTGACAAGTAACCATGAATGCAAATTTATTGTTAATTGAAGTAGATAGGAACATACAACACAACAGTAATGGACACATGGACATTTTGGTGAAGATAATATTTGAAGAAGGGATATTGCTAACTTGTATTAACCTTTGTACACAGGCAGCGCAAGCATTATGGATAACTATTCTACGCTTCACTGGGGATCTGTCAGAACCTCGTTATCATACTATGGACAGAGATACAACATCTGTTATGTCTAAAGTAACTGCAACTTTAGGAAGGAATTTTATCAGGAGCAAGGAGTTCCAGGAAGCTCAGATGATGGGGATGGATCCGGTGAGTCTTTTATTTATATTCTTGGTAGCAATTTCATGCCATGCACGCTTAATCATGTTTCATTTTACTTTTCTTCTTACAGTGCACAACGTTTTTGATGTTCCTTCAAGAAAAAAGTTCATTGGCATTAAGATTTGGGCTTTTAGGAGGTCATAAAAATAGACCTATGTCTACAATGACAACCATTTGGGCTAGCGCACCATTGTGCATAACAATGACAGAGGTTCCACTTTCTTTTTCAATCCTTCAATCTAGTAGAAATCATGAAATTCTAGTATATGTAGATAATAATCCTTTATAATGGTTTTCCCTGCGAAGAAGAAAGGATCTCCCTAGACAGATGGTTAGCCCCTCCTAGAAAATAGAAAAAAAAATTTTTTGTATTTTAATTTAAGAAATTAGATTCAATGGACTTTTTTCAATTACCAAGTACTTATTAAAGCATTATCGTTATTTTGTACCGCATTTAATACAGTAACCCTGATATGATTTATGAAGTAAATGTAGTTTTCAAAAAGTGATTGAAATAAGTTCAAGTGGAAATAAGTGACTAAGTTCTTTGTGCTATTAGATTGGAATCATTGTTTTGTTTATATTTTCAACTGTTCAATTAATTGTCTTTTTATATAAAAAATAACTAACAACCAATTTGTAATAAATTGTTTTGTTGTCAGGCCGCAGCTGTATGATGTCTGTTGTATTTTCATGTTCTTATGTGTGGTTCTCATAATGTTATGATTTACTACATGAACATTACAATGTTTTATAGACCACAGAGAATATTAATTTGTTTTAAATTCGTAAAATGGTGCCATCGAGTATAGTAAATAGAAACCACATCTTTTTAGAGATTTTCTCTAAGTGTTAAACAAAAATACATTATCTTAAATTACATAGGGGCTTACTCCCCCCCCCCCCTAGAATTGGATTCCAGTTTCACTTAAGAAACAATTTGTTTCCTAAAATTTAAGTATACTCCACAAAGAAATCAAAATATACTTAATTACAACCCAGGAAGGAAAGTGACTTACGGCTTAGGCGGCATATACTTGAAAAATTATAAAAAACTGCCTTCTCAAGCAGAAGTTGCGCTTATTAAAAACTCCTACAAAAATTTTTAATTGTTCAAGAACATAAGGTATTTAAGATGAGTATGCGACAGCTCTTGGTGTCACACTCTTTTTACTCGGAGGAGGAGTTTCTCAACCATAAATGGTAGATCGAATTATTTTTCGTTTGTTTTTGGTTTTGATTCGGAGGTAGGCCTGGGTGCTTTTTGGGGCAATTATTCAACATGGAGATGTTGCTGCTTGTCCAGGGATTAAATTTGTTTATACTTTTAATTATGATTGTAATAAATTAGAATGTCCTATATTGTATAAATTTTTATGGATTTTGTTCGTGTTATATGCATTATTTATTATGATAGTTAAACTGAGTGTATAGGCAATACTGTAAAATTGTATTTAAATTATTAATGTTTATAAGGTTCGGATTGTGTAAATATTTGAGATATATGTTTAATATTTAATTTATTTGTTAGTACTGATTATATTTGTTTGTTTTGTAATGAATGTGCTGTTATCAAAAGGTGGTTATACCTGATTGGAAAAATCTTTTGAAATGTTATGACTTGGCCATACAATGTAATTTGTCAACGGCTGTGATAAGTTAAATAAAATGGTTGTGCGAGTTCGTTTTTCCATCATTCTTGTCAGCTGTAATCAACATGTCCAGAGCAGGAGGCACAGAATATAGTGTTGAAGAGAATTATCATTTGATTTTTATCAAAAGTAGGTGTTTTAAATCATCTCGGATGGATTTAAAACTTTAAAATAAGTTTGGAGGAGATGAGTGTATCTCTCAGTCCAGAGTGTATGATTGGTGTAAGTTATTTAAAAAAATGACGGCATTGAGTTGAGAACTAACTGACTGATGTTGATGAACTCTTTCGAGATAATCGAAGAATCAGTACTAGGAAACTTGATAAATTTTGAAAACATAGTTAAAGATTGTCTTAAATTTAGTAAGGCAAGTGCCAGGCTGGTTTTCCTTCTTTTGAAGCCTAAACTAAAGAAAAGAAGATTATCTCAAAGGTTCGTTGCAGTTATAAAACGTCTGCATCCAATGTACAAGCTCACCTCTATCATGGAAAGCCAAAACCACATTTTCACCTGAGAAAATCATGGCCATTTTCTTTCATTGAGGCATATTTTACCTCAATTTTCTCACAGAACAGAGAACTATTACTGCTGAGTGCTATTCTATAATTTTAAAAGAGAAAGGGAAGCCAGTGATTTGTCCCTAGAAGATAATTACCCAGCATTCAGTTTGTTTCCTTTAAGTACAATGCTCGCCCTCATACTGCTGCTGTGACAATGTACATTTCTATTATTTAAATGAACACTACTAGATATTGTACTATAGTTTTGTTGTTTGTTTTTAATGTGTTCATTGTATTTTAATTGGAGTTTAGTTGGACACCTATTATACAATATTTATTATTAGAACAATAAGATTGAATAAATATATACCATGATCATTTTAAGAAAGTACTTTGGCAGATAAATTATTATTATTTCCATTGTCACCTATATCATTATAAAATCTGTTAACTGTTAACAATAAGTTACGCTTTCATTTTCACAGGAAACATTCTTAAAACAGAAACCAAGATCTATCAGACACAAACTAGTCTCTTTAACATTAAAAAGGAAGAATAAACTCGGGGAAGATGTTCGGAGAAGACTACAAGACGATGAATATACTGCGGATAGTTACCAGTCATGGTTAGAAGCGAGACCAACTTCCAACTTGGAAAAACTTCATTTTATTATAGGCCATGGGATTTTGAGAGCTGAACTCAGGTAAAACTTACAGTTACACTTCTTATTAAATTTTCTACTTTTACTCGTGCACTAAAATTTTGTATTGTTCAACTTCATATTAATTAACTCGTTTGGTATATCTGACATATAATTGTCTCTACGACTTTTTTATATTTTTGTTTTCCAAATCTTAAAAAAAATATGTTCTAAATGTAAAAGTAAAAAAGGATGCAAACATATTTTGTTTTCTGATATTATGTAATATAGAGAAAGTTATGTGATGGGTCAAAAAAATCAATGTAAAGTTTGTTGGAATTTTTTTAATTATTTTTTTTATGATATCTGTTAGTTGTATATTTTATGTGTAGTGTTCTGACAATGTCTATTGTATGTTTTTTTTTTACATACTTAATGACAGTAAAGAAATATCAATTATCGTATATCAAATATGGCTGATTCAAGGACAGCATCCATGGTTTATTTTCATTTTAATATCTTGTAGGTCCATTTAATAAAGGTTATTAATAATATTATTATTATCGTCATGTTGTTTTGATTATTACCATATAATTTTTCTGTTTAGGGATGAAATTTACTGCCAGATCTGTAAACAGCTGACAAACAACCCCTCCAAATCCTCACATGCTCGAGGCTGGATTCTGTTGTCTTTGTGTGTCGGTTGTTTTGCCCCATCTGAAAAATTTGTAAATTATTTGAGAGCTTTTATCAGAGAAGGCCCACCTGGATATGCTCCTTACTGTGAGGAGAGGCTTAAACGCACGTTCAACAACGGCACACGTAATCAACCTCCTAGCTGGCTTGAGTTGCAGGTAGTTATTATGTGAAAATTAGAATTTATAAAAGGTTTTCTAGTTTTTTCTGTGTATAAAGGAGTAGCTGGGTTTGTCTGAATTGTCATTATCAGCATTGGAACACTTTAAATAATGATGTATCTGGAAAAATCATTCTGATTCAGCTAGTAGTAAATTAAAAAACAGATTTTCTAAAAATATTTAATAACTCAGAACATGAAATGGATATTTTAATGTAAATGTTTAATTTAAAATATAAATATGTTAGTTTAATCATATTTATCAGTGTCTTAGTTTCAATTAAAGTACATAGACGGGTGCTAAAACTTCAAGACCTTGTTTTGGATGATTCTCAACATTTTAAAAACTCAGCTCACCATTTTTAGAATGTTATCTGTCAATTTGTCTGTGGCATTTTGTTACATATTAATAGTGGATGATTTCATAATTGACTCAAAAATTTTTATTTGATGTTAGGTGGATGTTTCATAGAATTTTCAGATTTTATCAAATTGTATAAGGGGCAACCTTTATGGCTATTAATTGTGTATGGGGTAAGTGTGAAAAGTGATCATCATACATCATGTCAAGAGTGGGTTGTCTGAATTACAAGAAGAAAAATGTGGATTTTTGTGTAGGGTAGAAGTCTCACGGAATTATTAGATTTTTTCATAATTTCTCATAGAGTTCTTCTGATAAACATTAACAGGTTCACCCCAAAATTATGAAATTTTTAATAATGGTCTGATTCTGATCAAATTTGAATTTGTATGCTGGAGTGATACAATAAGTCACACAGTACAGTAGACTCTCATAAATTCGGATCTCGAAAATCCGGACCGGACGGTAAAATTTTTTTAATAACAATTTGCCGCTTTAGCGCCTTCAATTTTCACGTGATCTTCCGCATTGCATGAATGACATATTTGTAATGATTCGCGAGCAGTGGAAGTTTCCGCACGGCTGAGGTAATTGACACGCCCCACCCTGTGTTTTACTTAATTGCAGTCCAGTACTGTATTATGTACATTACAGTAACAGTACCATTAGTTAATGTGTCAGAGTGTAACAAGTGTCGTTGGGTATCGGCATGGGCCGGTAGCAATTGCAAGCGCGGCTTATCACCGCTCGTATCGGCCCTGCGGCCGACTTGTCTCCGACTCTGGAAAATCCGGATTTTTCAGAATCCGGACCGGCCGTCCACCACAATAGTCCGGATTTATAAGAGTCTACTGTAATAACAAAGGTGAAACTGTCAGCATAATATTTTTTCCTTGTTAAAAAGGAAAAACCTCTCAGTCATTATCTTCTTATGACAAAGGAAAAAAAGAACATAAAAAACACCCCAGAACATTAAAAATGTTTTAAAGTTTATGCTATTATAATTATTGCACTGTAGAACAAATATTTGGCTTTTCACATATATTAAATTGTTGTGTTAACATCTAGCTAATTCTATTTTCAGGCAACAAAATCCAAGAAACCTATAATGCTGCCAATTACATTCATGGATGGAAACACAAAAACCTTGTTAGCAGATTCGGCCACAACAGCTCGAGAACTTTGTAATCAGCTGTCTGACAAAATAGGACTTAAAGATCAGTTTGGTTTTTCGTTGTATATTGCTTTGTTTGATAAGGTAAGATATCCACTGTAGTATATTGTAGGTTATGTAAGCATGAATAACAACTACCATTTTCTAATTTACACAACCAAATTTGTTTTAAAATTGCATTTTAAAATATGTATTTGTTCAATAAATTGGAAAAATGTAAATAACAAATATGTCTTTTAGAACAATTAAATTAAAATCATGTATAAACAAATGTATCTTTTCAAAATAGAATTTTTCTACACATACAAACTTCACATGGAGGTTTTAGATTGCACTCTGATTTTAAACATTTGTTCACTTAAATTTATTGAAAATAATCTGTTTTTATATGTTATGCCAAATTGGTTCAACCTTCAAAGATACGTATTGACTAAAAGATAACCAAACACCCTCTGGGGCTCACTTATAGCGAGTACTGTTGTAGGATCTACATCTTTCTTCAACTAATCTTGTCTTAGATCCCTTTCTTTCATCTTTCCTATCAGGTTTTTCTAACCCTAACGGTATTAGAGTATTCAAAGGTTAGGGGGATCTGTATATTTTGGCCTTTTTTTAAGGCAATGACTGCAATCCTTTCCGCTATTCAACTAGAAAAAAAAAACCCAACAAAAACTTGCCTTTCCACATAGTAAGGGATTTAACAATGAATCATTAAGCTCTTGATCATTGATAATGTCATTATTTTTAATTCTAGTTGAGAGTAGTGAATATCATCTAGGCTAGCATCACTTGGATCAGACAAAACATTTAATTCTAGACTATCACCTATCCATTATTCTAAGTGACTAGAACTTGGTCCCGTTATATCAGTTTATTTATAAAATAGTAAACTAAGCAAAAAAAAGTAGTTGAATGTGACTTTTTTTTTCACCTGTAAGACAAATACAGTTAACTTAATTATTCATAAAACAATTTAAACATAGGACATAAAAAGCAAGTTTTAGAAACAAAATATGAGGGCTGTTCAGACAGTATATTTTGCTTTTGTCTGGTGCACAGAGAAGTGGGGCTAGTGGTGTGATCATTGCACAGCTGTGTAGTCAGGCTCTGCATGAGTTAAAGTCAAGTGGGAAAGTGGTTCAGCCTGTTATTCAAAATGAACACAATCATTGGAAATCTGACTGATTGTAAAGTATGTGTTTTTATTAATTTTCTGTGAGCAAAGAACAGTAGGGCAATAGATAGTGAACTTAGACAAAACATTATGAGTTATAGTGCTTTTAGAAAAGGTCCCGTTTGTTCTAGGATGGATGGGGACTTACATCCACAAGGAATAAGAAGTGGACAATCAATGAACATTGGTTGTGCGACAGATGAAATTTCAAAAAGGTGATTGAGAAAATTAGCGTTTCAAAATTATCAAATCTTTGTCCATAGGTATCACAAACAGTTTTGTTTAATGTGGTAACTGACGAGCTAGGGTACCACAAGTTTTGTGATCACCAAGTGCTTAAACTTTTCACTGTTAATCTCAAAATCAAGAGGATGGGTGCAGCGGTAACTTTCCTTTTACACTACAATAAGGAAGGTGATGATTTCCCCAGTAATATTATGACAGGCGGTGAGATTTAGGTCTCGTATGTTAATGTGGAGAAAAAAAATCAATTGATTGGAGTGGGGCTACACTAGCTCGTTATAAAAATCTATAAAGTGCTGGCAAACATTTTCTGCAAGAAAACTCATAGCAACTGACTTTTGAGACAGAAAAGGTGTACTCCTGTTGAATTTTATAGAACGATGCATATGAGTAAACTCTGCAGTTTACAGTTTGAAAACTACTATGAGTTGAAATACTGTGTTAACGCATGGCTTAACCACAGGCAGTGCAATTCTATAAGTTTATTAAAAAAATAATTTAAAAAATTTACTGACTTGACAAGTGCTTTATTGTAGCAGGAAAATAGGTAAGAATTTTAACTTTAATTTGTTTATGAAAAAAAATCCAATTCTATTAGTGTCTTTTTTTGTAACAGAATGAAACTTTCCCAACAGTCCTCTTATAATACAGTTGAAACAATATATATAACTTTTGACTAAATAACACTGTCAAAACATAATGACAACACATTAATTGTTATGCATACCTCAGACATTAGGTGCAATTACATAATAATATTGGCTGTCATATTGTGAGTTCTGTATTTTGTGCCAGAGTTAAAAATATAAAATAGTCAATAAAATAATTGTTTGAAGATGCCACCTAATATACTGTTTTAACACTTTGAATTTATTTCTTTTAGGTATCATCATTAGGCAGTGGTGGTGATCATGTTATGGATGCCATCTCACAATGTGAACAGTATGCCAAAGAACAAGGTGCACAGGAAAGAAATGCACCTTGGAGGTTATTCTTTAGAAAAGAAATCTTTGCTCCTTGGCATGACCCTACTGAGGACCAAGTAGCAACAAACCTTATCTATCAACAAGTTGTGAGGGGAGTCAAGTTTGGAGAGTACAGATGTGATAAGGTGAGTTGTGTTGAGGTCCTTTGAGTCAAAATAGTGGTTTTTAAAATGAAAGCTCAAACACCTGGACCAATTTTAATTCAATTTGGTATGTTGGCATATTTTTTACATATCTTGGGTACTTTTTTCAATTTTTGTGATAACTCAAAATCAGCTCTATCTATTTTGATATAATTTTACTCTAGTGTAACCTCTGAGGACCCAAACAAAACGTATTAGTTGTCAGCTCTTCAAAAATACTGGTTTGTAAGTTACTAGTAAAAAAAACGACATAGGGTTGTTATAAATTATGTAATTTCTCAAAATTGGCTCTACCAATTTTAGTGAAATGTGACTGTAGGGCATATTTATGGCTCAACCAATGCAAATTTATTCACTATTAAAACATTAAATATTTTTTTCAACAGCGGCATCCTTTTTAATTTTTTGATTTTTGACTAACAACTACGAAACTGTCATTTCGGTACTTTAAAAAATTATTTTTTTAATGAAAAGTTTGTACAGTTTATTTGATTTAATAGTTCAAGTGTTAAACTAAATACAATTCTTGTGTCGATTTGAAATTAAAATTTTAATCTGACATCTAAAAATGTATAATAATAAATAATATAACAACAATCTAACAATACAACTAACCACAACAAAATAAATGACAAACGTATTAAAATACATATAAATTTGTCAAATATAATTAATGAAATTGAAAACAATTTAAAAATATTATCTAAAATGGTTTTATGACGTGGCTTCAACAAACTCCTCCACTAAGTAGAATCCATTGACTTTCAGCAACTGCTTTAATTTATTTTAAAACAAACAGATGCTTTGTACATATTGGTATCTCATTAAACAGTGTCTAATTAGCAGATATATTAGACACCTGCTCAGTGAGGTTAGAGTGAGGTTTTTGCTTTAGGTTAAAGTGAGGTTCAACTTCCCCTCTCCTCAGTCGAGGCACTCATCAGTCCACAACTTTAAAACAACGCTATTTTTTATATAGCGTTTTGGGCACAAATAGAAAGATTCTCACTAGAAAGAGTTTATTTTGTATTAGGTATACATACATGACCAGGCATCAATTTCTGTATGACCTTATATTGTTTCTTGCTAGATCATTCACACATTAAAACAGTCCCAAACAAACCTGTCTGGATCCAAAATTGAATGACCATGATTTCAACACAAATGTATCTCTTTATAATAACCAGAACCTGAAATATTGACGAGGAAAAGATATTCTGTTAATTTAAATATTTCTTATACATGTTAATGTTTACAGGAAGAAGATCTAGCCATGATAGCAGCTCAGCAGTATTTCATAGAGTTCTGTGCAGATCTAAACATGGAAAGGTTACTAAACTTATTGCCAAACTATATACCAGACTATTGTTTAACTAATGCTGAAAAATCTGTTGATAGATGGGCAGCTCTTATTGTGCAAGCTTACAAGAAGGTAAATATTGTATAGAGAGAAGTTGTTAATATCAGAATGAATGTTGAACATGAGGAAAGCTGGTGTTTAGGTTAAAATGTTTCCTATTTTGTGGAACATAGGACTTTGCAAAGACTAGGGGTTGTGTCCTACCCCTATAACAGTTATTGTGTTTGTATAACAGTTATACAAACTGTTATAACGTTTGATCCATCAAACATTTTTGCACAATTTAAAAACAATTTTCGATTGTTTTTCTTCATGCTTATTATTACAGTAGTTCTGTTTGTTTGTTTGTTGGTTGCTACAACTGTTTCACCTTCACTAGAGGCATCATCAGGAGTAATACAAAACATGTTCACTCCACACATACACTAACATATACAATGCCTGTTAAAAAAGTATCAGACTTTATACATAAAATCAATCTTTATTTAGATACAATTATTTATCACTAATCCCTTTCAAAGTAGTACCCTTGGGCTACTACACACTTCTCCCAACGGTTCTGTTGAAAGCATAGCTGGAAGCCCTCTTTTGATATGGCGCTCAGTTAGTTCGTTGCATTCTGTATGATGTCTTCTTTTGTCTGAAATCTGGTCCCTTTCAGCTTGAGGAAAAGTCACAGGGAGTTATGTTGGGAGAGTAGGGAGGATGACGAACTACAGGTGTTTTAGCAAGAAACTCTAAATTAAATGTGAAGAATGAGCTGGTGTGTTATCGTGATGGAACTGCCAACTGCCCGCTGTCGACAGGTCTGGCCGTTTTCATCTCACTGCATCATAAAGGCGGTGCAGAACCTCTTGGTGATAGTAGTCAGTGCCGTGTGGTACGTACTCATTATGTGCTACCACAATGGAATAAAAAAGACGGCCAGCATGACTTTAAGATTGCTGTGGACCTATGGAGCTGTGTTCCGAAAGTTGGGATCACTGTTCACAGTCTCTAGGATGTCCTGTGCTATCTCCAAACTTTGCTGAGACCCTCCTGAGGGCCAAGTCCTCAGTCCTCAGTCAAAATGGAATAAAAGGATTCAATACAAATACTCACCTCACCTGTAAGTTCTCTGATTGTGATTCGATGATTCTGGATCACCAGGTTACTTACGTGATCAATGACACCCTCATTTCTGTATGTTTAGGGCCTTCTTGGTCATGCATCACTCTCCACCGATGACTGGCCATCTTTGAAGCTGTACTCCTTTATCTGAGTGGTACCCATTGTTTCGTTCCCAAACACTTGTTGGATCTTACAGATTGTTTACGCTTGCGAATCGCCAAGCTTTAAACAAAATTTGGATGCATATTAATTTCATATTTGTCATCTTGTTTACTAAAAACATTGCTCTTGATTTTGTTGCCACATCCTTTCATTTCTAATGTTACAAGGTCTACTGCTTTTGTCAACAAATACAATTATGATAATCTATTTAACACAGTAGTTCAAAAGTTTAAAATGTAGAAGTAATTACAGGTTATGTTTTTTCATCAAACATTAATTTTCCTATTAAACTGCTATAAATCAGTTCTACTGGTAGTTGTAAATAATTCCACAAAGTTCGACGGAAATATTTCAAGAAATAATACATTTAAATATATTTCTTAATAAGTGTGCTAAACTCCTGAAAAGAATAATTTTCCTTTTGGCCTGACATTTTTTATAGTGATTTATGTTATTCATATATTTTGTTGTTTCTCTTTTATGTGTGTATGCATGTGTTAGCTTTTACAAATGAAATATAAATTGTATATTATACAGAAATGTATTTTGTAAAGAGAAACACATGAGTGCTTAGTCAAAGGCATTGATTCTTTACCTAAAAACATCATGGTAGACAGTCTCATTTTTCAATTTTGGGTTTTACTTTAATAAAATTAAATGTTATACAGAGTGATTTAAAATTGCACTACAATACTTTGGGAACTGATTCTAGGAGTACAAATTAGACGTGTGATTCACGTGACGGTGAGTTAAATATGATTTACGCTCCACGTGTGAAATGAAACCATAATATAATTCTTGGGACCTAAATTATAGAATAAATTTAGTATATATATATAATCTGTAAAATTGATTAAATATAGATTCCAGAGCTGTATCTCCAGTAATTAAAAAATAAATGTTGCACAGTAAAAAAAAATAAGAGTAATAAATACACGTTTTAGGTTTAACATAAAATAACTATATTATCGGCTAAGAAATGGATAAACCCTTTGACCAAAACTTGTAAATGATAAAATTCTGAAAAAAATTAATTTAAATAAAACAAAAATAAAATAAATAAAAGCACAGTTTGACTTTTATTAAAAACAAAACCAACTATATTGGGGCAAAAACATGTTCTGTAAAAATCTTCTTCATAATGCTATTCTTTTCTTCATAAACAAGAAAATTTCTATATTTTGCATTTGTTGACTTTATGTACATCAAGTTTTCTCAGAGTTGCATTCTCTACAAGTTTTGTTCAAAGGTTTAATGCCTTTATTAGTCTTTTAATTATGTTATTTTACACTAAATCTAAAAAAGTGAGTTTTCGATTCCAATTTCTTGTATTTTTCACAAATTTTCTCATAAATTACTGAATATATAGTTCTGAGATCTATTTTATTCAATTTTCTAGATAAATAAACAAATAAAACAGACAATTTTTTTAATTTTTTAAAATTTGGGTTCCAAGAATTACATTATGACTTTCATTTCACTTTTAGAGCAGAAATCAGTGTGAATAACTATAAAATAAATACCTCGCTACCCATAACTAAAACATGAAGCATTTTCAGATATATGTTTGTATGAAGGTTTATCTAGAATCAGATCCCAGAGTATCACCGTGTAATTTTGAATCTTTCTGTATATTATCATTGATAAATGTATAGTTTGGTTTTATAGAAAATTTAAAACAATATTATTTATTTGAAAAAATTAGAATGAAAAAACAAAGCTTTACTATTTCGGATCCATTAGACTTGAAAATATTATGGTGCAGTTAGAATCTAACACCGTTTTTATATAAGAAATGGAAAGTGTGCTGGAATATCAATTATTTTAAAAATTGTTTCTAGATTTTACGTGTGAAAATGTTTTTGCGCCAGTTTATTTATTATTTTTTGTTTGTTTTATCACTCTCAAATTCATTACAAAGAGATCGCATGTTTTTATATGTGCTTTCTTAAATGTTTTGTGTTATATTTATTTAATTTTGCTTGTGGAAGTTTACACCTCAGTGTTGCATGATATATACTTTTATGTTTGCATGATAGAGCTACTACCTCAAGGAAAAGATTCCTGCTCTCAGAGTGAAGGAAGATGTCGTCAGTTATGCCAAATTCAAGTGGCCGTTACTCTTTTCCAGGTTCTACGAAGCTTACAGAAACTCAGGTAATGGTCAATTTCTAGGATTTATAGTTAGTTTAGTGTTTATAAACTTGTCATATTATACAAAATATTATATGGACAGAGTCATGTTTTACAATTAATTGCACAATATATCTTTGCACTTTAATTAATTATAGAGCCTACTGTCTTCAATGTCTAACCTTCCTTCTTCTCTCCAGGTCGCAAAACTTATTGATTTTACTATCATACATTCCTACTCAAATTATAAATTCAAATATATGGTGCCAACATGTGATTGAGCACATGTAATCTTTTTAAAAATAAGTTAAACCCTGGGTGTGAATACTTTAGAAGAGTGTACTACTTAAAACACAGTCGTGATATCTGAAATACATTCATTTAATATCAAATTTAGAACAACAACAAAATGCTAAATCTTAATAACATCAATCCAACTTCAAACCCGTATATTCATAAAATATAACCAAATTGAAATGTTCATCAAATAGTCTTGAAATTTAATCAAATCAAAATGTTCATTAATTAGTGTTAACACTTAATCAACTCAAATAAACGTTCATGTGCCTTTTTATATTTAAATAGCTTTAAAAATTTCTAAAAGCCCAATACTTTGAATTAATGCCTCTAAACTTGAATTAAATAGTTCCTCTAATAAATTTTTAATTTGCAAGAATTAAGTTGATTATAACTTAGCGTGTGCTATACCAAACGCACATTCACTGAATTTATCACTTAATACAATAATTATTTAATGCTCCAAGTTTGAGATTATTTTAAGTTAAATACTGTACTTGGAATTTCTCTTAGAATAATAACTTTTGTTACTATCCTAACATTTCAAAAATATCGTCTCACTTGTCCTCATCACTCAGATAGCCCACATCGGTTGGATTTTTCTAGAGAAGTGTCTTTAGCCTTGCCTCTCTTCAAGCCTTGAATTGTTATTTTTCAATGAAAGATGACATCATTTGGATTTGGAATATTCCAGAAGCTTTTTACCTGAGTTGACAGAAACAATGTAATGGATTTGGTCTGAACAGTGTTGTCAGATCTCTTTTCTATGATTCGATCAGGATTTCAGATGGACCATATTGTTTATTTATAGTTAAACTCTTATACTTATAATATTCTTATGATTAGATACATGTTCCACACCATTTTATATAGAAATAATCTATTATGTGATTAATATATTTTATATTGAATATCACACATCTTGTTCCGTGTTAAGTTGTCAATCCAAAGTTCAATATTTTGTCAATAAACAGATGTACGGGGAGATGAACCGCAACTGGGATTATCTACTGGTTACTGTCGTCATGATCAGCAATTATCAGGCGATTTCTACTATACTTTGAAAACAATAAGTTAAAAATTGTGAAACATTATAGATATTTCTATTTTTCCATCAGTGAATCTTCAACCATTCTCAAATACTAGGCAGGATGTATTCCTTTCTCATGTTCATAAACACTGTACATTACTAACACAAAACATGTAATACAACACTTTATACACACACACACTAAAAACAGTTTATTATACTTGTATGTCTATTGCTTTGATACATACTGCGGAACGATGATTGCTTCTGGAGAGGTTTGTTATCTCTTCTTTTATTGTTAGTGTAATGTCAAATAATGCATTGGAATGAAACTTTACAGAGTTTCATAAAAACGAAGATCATTAAAAGAAAAACTTAACATGGATTCTAATTTATTATTTGATATTACACTAACAAGAACAAAAGCCACGCCCCCTTCAGTTTGTATAAATTTGGGGTTCGGCGCAACGTTAGATTCAGTTATAGTTTGATTGGTGTAGCTCGTGTATCACTGAAGAGGACGACCTTGTCGTTGAAATGCGTCTGATACTTCGGCGTATTTTTTATGAGAATTGTGTTCTGTGTGTTTGTTATACTGTATAATTTTTCTCATAAGTCAAGCTCAACATTTAATATAAGAACAAAAGAGATAACAACCTCCTCCAGTGGTTAGTGTTCCAAAGTACGGATCACGACTTTGGGCACCAATGACGTACTATAATTGTTTTTTTTTGTGCTTGTGTATGGAAAAGTATAAGTGAATTCTACCTGCACTTTCACAGCTGTAAAGGTATTAGGTTCCTCCATTCCTCTTACATACATCACAACCTTATCTTGTACATTTAAGTGTTACCAAACTTTATGTATTGTATTGTACAGGTCCAAACTTACCAAAGAATGATGTAATAATTGCTGTTAACTGGACAGGAGTGTATGTAGTGGATGACCAGGAACAAGTATTACTGGAACTGTCATTTCCAGAGATCACAACAGTCGCAAGTCACAAGTTAGTATATTATCAGCTTATTTATGTGATATGTGCACTGATTTAGAACATGTTTTGTTTAATCATTCAAATTAATGATGAATATATCCGTTTTACCCTTCACAATTTGTGTCCAACTTAAACCGAACATGGTACAAAGCTTCAATTATTGATATCAGGAATGGCTTGACTCTAAAATTCACATTTGAAGGGATTTTTTTTTTTTAATTGGCGGCTCTAATAGCTTCATATTTTATAAACTTTTTTTTTTTTTTTTTTACTTTGGATTTAAACAGTTTGTTTCAGTTTCAAAATCTGGTTTTGTCAATTTTTACTCTAATAGTTGTAATTTCCTGTCTTTACTTTTACCAAATATAGCAACTATAATAACATTAACTTTTGTTTCCTATAAGTTATTCAACAAAAATTATTAGAAAATCGGAAGTTAGAGATTTTAGCTGTTTTTTTTACAGATCTCCAGCTATAAAAGTAAAAAAGTATTTTTTAAATTTATTTATTTTATTTTTTTAAACAAAATAAAAGGCATTATATCCTTTTTTCACTTTATTGTTGTTTTAATTCAGAGAGGTTGTTTTTAATTTTCTTACAGAATAAGTTCTTTATTTTGAGATTTGATGAGGAATCATGGAAAATTAGCATCATATCTCTATAACAAGTACATATCAGCTACATATTTTGAACCATTATTATTAAATGTTTGCCAAAAACGTAAGAAAATAAATATATTTTTGTTTAAATCTTTCAAAACAACAAATTGTTTATTTCCATGTATAGAATATATAATCTCACATTTAAAGCGTATGGACAAGTATTTATAGATAAACATATACAGAAACAAATGCCTGTTATATTTAGTTTTAAAGTAATTTCTGGTTCACTTGATCGTGGTTTTTTCTGATTTGTGGAAGCATTAGCCAACATTGTTGATCATTTACCACTACCCAGAGGACACATACAACTTAAAGTGTGCTGTGACGAAATATCAACACATCTGGAATGTATACACAAAATGAAAGAAAACTTAAAAAAACAAAGAATATGAAGTAATACCCCAGAAATAATATATGTTGTAACTTTACAACAACTGAACACTACTGTCGTAAGCGGAACATTTTAATGGGATTAATGTTTTTTCCCCTGACAAAAACACATTATGTGATTTCAGTCATTCAACGATAAACAAGAACCATCTCTCGGTCTGCAATAACCTGGACAAATGGAAGCAAAGAAGAAAAAACCTACACTACAGTGCTGTTTTGCCGTTCACAGCCGGCTTCGTCAGGTGTAGGCTTAACACTTATATAAAATACTAAACGACACTGAACACACACGATAACACGACACAAAAAACAATATAAAATCTATCTGAGGTTAACTCTTCGTCAAATGTCACGAACTTTATACTGGCATGGCCGCGGTATAGTTTCTGTGTTTCTGAACGGAGACTCATTTTAAAAAGTTGATTTTTTTTTCTCAATTCTGTAATAAAATGATAGGTTCAAAGTTCATAACTCCTTCAGTTTAAATTTGAAAGCACTCTTCAATGTTGGGAGAGTTACAGTTTCATTGAAAACTCTGTGATCAATAAGTGCATCCCAAATTAAATCATGTTTTAAAATTTTTATTTGTTCAATAATTATTATAGTTTTAGGTTAGAATAGAGCACATACCCTATTATGTTTAGATTTTTTATGGCTCAGAGACACAGGCTTACCTTGGAAAGTGGTCCTTGGTAATTACCTAGTAGTACACAAAATCTAATGTTTATTTTGTAATCTATTCTGTACTTTTGTTTTAACACCGTTTAAAAACATATTTTCTCATAATAGTTGATGTGTATAAAACTGTTATGAATGTTGTTTCAGAACCAACAAAGTATTCACGCAAACTTTCACGTTGTCAACTGTTAGAGGAGAAGAGTTTACTTTCCAAAGTCCAAACGCAGAAGACATCAGAGATTTAGTCGTGTATTTCCTTGAAGGACTCAAGAAGAGGTCTAGCTTTGTGATAGCACTTCAGGATTACAAGGCACCTGGTAAATGATATATTATTAAACTCTTTAGAGATCACAACTTTTATCCAATTTTATTTACATTTTTGTTATTTAACGTTTGTTCAATATAGCAAAGCTATAAAAACCCCGGTAACATTGTCAAATACAGACTAATACATTGCTAAGTCTATCTAGTTATCATTCACCTACATTATAATATAGCTTTAAAAACATTGTTACAGCTTTCCTTGAAGATTTAATGCTATCAATCTCCTTAAGATAGTATAGTGGGTATGGGTGTGACAATCCCAATGGGTCTAGCTGGATATACACCTTTTTCATCTAGTCCTGGGCTAGATGCTTTGCTTTCATCTTTCCCATCAGATCTCTCTTGCCCAACTCTTGTCCTCTTCTCACCCTAGAACTATTAGAGAGTATTGAGGGCTACGTTCTTTATTGTGTTTTTTCTCATTATTCTATACTATATAACGAGCATGAAGTTTTTCGCCTTCAAACAACAAAGTGGTAATCTACTATCTTTGCAATATCCTCCAAACTTGCTACCCAGAATATTCCACAGACACACTAGTTCTCATTGGATAGTATAAAGGCGTTGAGCTGTTGTAATTACTGTGTTATATTGCGAATGTCTGTTAGATTACTTATTATATGTTATTTATTAACGTTACTATTCATCCAGTTTTATTTCATATTTTATCATTTCATACGGTCTTTTTTTTATTAATTTGAAATTATAACAATTCACTTAGTAAATTTTAAAAACAAATCATGTTTATAACTGAAAAATGTTAATTATTATTAATTGGAGTTTTATATGAAATTCACCGTTGCATACCGTACATAAGTCGAAAGTGAAACGTAATAAGATTGAACATATGATTTCTTAGATAGTGCCACATCATTCCTGTAGTAATGAATCATTTAAATGTAATACATTTGTGTAAATGTCCCACAATAACGATTATATCTATATTTCAGGCGAAGGATCTTCTTTCTTATCATTCCATAAAGGAGACCTTATCAACCTTGAAGATGACAGTTCAGGGGAAACAGTGATGAACTCTGGTTGGTGTGTGGGACGTTGTGAAAGAACGGGAGAGAAAGGCGACTTCCCAGCGGAAACTGTTTATGTGTTACCTGCACTATCAAAACCTCATAATGATATCTTGGTGAGTTGACACTTTAATATAAATTTAGGAAGAAATAATCAAATTTATTTTGAATATTGTAGCCTCTGGACTAGTTAACATACAGGGGTGGTGCTCATATGTAAGCTAACAATTGTAATAATTTTATAACAATGTTTAATTATTTTTACAATTATAATTTTAATAAAAGATTATCTACAATTGTAAAAAACAATAACATGATCTGGAAACAATTAAAATTCATAGATGTTCAAACTGACATATTTATTGACACAATCTTCCAGTCTTTCTTGAACAGAACTGCACATATAATGGCAAAGATCTTTATCATTATCGATTTCATGAAACACGTCAGAGATGGATTGTTTCATGTTGTTTAGTATGCATGGCTTCTGAGAAAGAATCTCAATAATTACTTGACAGTACTTCAATTATTTCTTTTTTCTCTCTTGTAGTTACTATCGTTTCGAGCTTATTTACCCCATCATCAGATCCACAATCACAGTTACAAACACTGTTATTATTAAAAAGTGTGTAAGGTTGCCTGTAATTGATGAATAAGGTTTTATTATATATCCTTCTTATTTACCTCCCTAATAATTCAAAATGGGGAATGTACATTTAAAGTTTTTTATTTTTCCAATTTCCATGAAATTCAATTATCTATGTTCTTAAGAGACTGAAGACAGATTTAGCACTAGTTTTTGTCTTACTTAAACCAAAATAAAAAAGTGACAGTAGTTCAATTTTAACTTTAAATAACTGAAGAAATGGTACGCCCATTCTTATTTTACCCATAATAACTGTACAAAATATATTGATTTTTATTTGACTATATTTTTTAGCAAGAATTTGTATTAGACCAAGAGGATATTTTGCAATGTGAAAGTCTAGTTGTAAACTGTATCATATTACATGCTTGATTTACAATGTGGTCAGTGTGCACTTGACCGTGTTAACAAAACCTCAGTAATGTAACACAGTAACAATATTGTGAAAGTATTTTCTTCCACGACTTCCTTGTACATTTTATGTGCTAAACTAATATTCAGTTTCATAAAATCATTATTAAAATAAAGACAACACAATCACTTCTCCACATAAGCACAAAATCAAATTTTTGAAAATTTTAGTCAATTATTTCAGTAATTAAGCACCTAATTTTTCATTCCATTAATTTAGAAATGCATTTATAGCGCTGTCATAATTTTTCCTTTTGTACATAACATGTATTATATCCTTGTCATGTCTAGTTACTGCTAGATCTAGGCCTTCACTATGACTTTCTAAAACCTGGGTTTTTCACACTAGTCCAATATCTTCTGTTATCTTTTTAACTCCTTCTTATTCTTTTACTACCACTTGGTCTGTTTTGTTCCATCCTCAACTTTTTGAGAAAGTCTTTCATACCAAAGATGCCTTTTTCCTACTTTTTCTTTAGGCTTATATATGAGATGTATAATATGAGGGTCATTCAGTATAATATATATTATAAAGAATGTTTCAATATAAAAAAATTATAAAAAGAGTTGTACTTCACTACATTTCACTTTTATTCAGTCCTTTAGACAATACGATTATTATATAAGACAAGTCAGTATATTATTATATTGAAGATATTATATAATATAAGGTCTCTTTTCACCAATTCTTTTTCATTTCCGATCTTGATGTTATTAGAGTTTTATAGGGTTGGTGGGTCTTTATTTTATAATCTTTTTCTTCTTTTTTTTAATAACACGATGATGACTGACAGGACTTTTGCTTTTAAACATCGAGAAAAAAATTAACATTATTTTGTACAGACTGCTACCAATATGGTTTCTTTTTATCCTTATGAACTTTGTTATCATTAGAGTTAATTTGTAAAAATTTTAAACTTTAGATTGTACCTTCAGAAATAGGGACCATTAAAGGTACTCATGTAGCAATATTAGACGTTCATATAATTGTTATAAAAGATTGTTCTGGAAAAAATAAATAACCGGGCAAATATAAATATTCTATGAATTGTTACAAAATGAATGTATTTCTGAGGATGGTGAGATTGTCGTTGAAACATGTTTTGTGTTCCTGGAAGATATAGCTTCACACAAGTCACAGTCTACTTTGATTCAAATTATCTAACAATTAGGTAAGATTGGATACAGGAGAAATGTATAGTATAATGTTTTTTGTATAGGCTTTGTTTTCACTGGAAGGAGCAGAACACGGGAGAAGACTCCATCCTCAACACATGAATGGCACCGAACCCAGAGAGAAACCTCATACATTAATAGAATACTCAATAGATCATTTTAGGTAAGTTTATCAGCTTTTAGTTCTCTTGTATATAAAATGTTTCTTACCCTATATATTACCTTTTTGTTACCCAAAGATTCAGGTTCCTGTGATATGTTCAAGAGTGAGATTTTTTTTGCATGAAGCTATCAGCTGATTTGGAAGGATTTATATTTATACTCTTATATAAGCAGTATAGAAGAAGTTATGTTGAGTCAAAAAAGTGATATCGTGTATTTTGCAGCTATTTTTATTTTGAAGTTACCTAACCCCAAAAGTGATCTAATGTTTATCTGTTGTCTGTGCAATGCTTTACAGCACAAATTAAATGAGTGACCAATTTTAATTAAATTTTGTATGTGGGCATAATTTGTTCATATCTCAAGACTTTCGTGTACATATTTTTAAAACTCACAATTTAGGGGTAACTGTATAAGACCAAAACTTAGAATCAATTTCTCAAAATGGGTTGTAACAATTTACAAACAATCGGTCCTCTAAGAACCCAAACAAAAGATATTGGAGTATAAGAAACTTAATTTTCGTTACTACCACATAGTCCAAGAGATTTTAGAACTCCTGGATCTGTCCACGGTCAAGGAGATTTTCTTTCAATGGATACCGAGTCATTGCGGACTGCAGGGAAATGAGAAAGCTGATGAAATAGCGAAGGCAGCCACCAATATGCATCCTATACCATCTAAAGAACTACCTCTTGCAGGCTGCATGGCTGCATCTCACAGAATCCTGAGACACAGGTGGGTGGAGCAGTGGAGGGATGAACTGACTGACGAGTCGCCATCTTTACGGACTCCTCAAAGAACCAAACAACACTGTCATCTACAAGAACTTGCCCAGGTCCGTGTCAACATTCGCCTCAAGAGCTAGAACAGGACATATTGTAACACAGTCCTATCTTTTTCGTTTCCAACTTGCTGAGTCGCCCCTGTGTCTTGTATGTCAGATAGAAGAAGAAACCCTACAACACATCCTCCTTGATTGTATCATCAGATCGGATGTCAGAGATGAGCTGAGGAGAAGACTCCAACCTAATTGCACTCTTGTACGAATTCTGACTGATCCCACCTACTGGAGACTGGCTAGCTATGTGTATGAGAGACACCGTGCGGTCGGCATTACCTGAGGCTGGATGCACGCACCATGAAGATGAAGATGAAGAAGACTTAATTTTTCAAAAAACCATTCAACAATTTTGGTGAAATTTGAAGATTAATGATAACATTGAGTCAAATTGTAAGTAAAAAAAAAAAAGTTTTAAAATAATTGGCAAAATCTACAATGAATATTGACTGCCTTCATTATAAACTCTATTTCAATCAAGTAAGATATATGCTTTGGATGATTTTATCACACTGGAAGTGATCCAATATCAAGTTGTATTTAAATATATAAGGGATATTCAGAAAGCAACCTCCGTTTAACTGTAAATAAAACAGAGACTTTATTATATACAACTTAAAACTACAGCTTTCCATTATTTTGTTTACATAATCACCATTTGAATTTAGACATTTATCATAATGATGAACCAGTTTGGAAATCCCATCTTCATTAAATTCTGCCGCCTGGGATTTTAGCCAGCAAGTCACATCTTGCACATCTTGTAGTTCTTTGTCATCATCCAAGTGCTATTTGAATTGATGCAACAGATTGCAGTGTTAAGGGGGAGCATTTTCATGTTAAGGGAAGTAATGTTTTTAACAGAAAACCCAAAACGTAAAACCATGACGTTTGTTCTAGATGACTTTGTTCTGTTCAATTCTAAAAAAAACTAAAGAGGGCTTCTTAGTTTTTTTATAGTCTCAGTTGTTCCATGTTCTATCAACTCTACAAGCAATACTCCGTTTGCACCCAAAAATATGATTGCTATAACTTTCCTGATTGACGAAGTTTCCTTTTTTGGTTTGTTTACAGAAGTGGTATGACCCGATACTATTGACTATTGATTAATCTCATCACCAGTCACAGTTCTGTTAAGAAATTCTTCTCCTTCCGCATCGTAACATGAAAGAAAGTCTAAGTCTAAAAAAGTTCAAAGATTGTAAACTACCAATTTACACGACTTTGTTATTAATTTCCTGAATGAGTTATTCACTGACTGCAGATTCCCTCCCACTTCTTTGAATGTTTGTTCTCCCATTTTTCAAATGGCTTTATATCTTTGGGGAAAACTAAGTTATAAAGGCTTACATTGCTTGTATAAGCTAAAAGTAGTATAGTGACATTTTGGGGAAGATAGCGTGGATACAATTTTTGACTTTGAAATGGGTGTGTAAAAATTAGTGGTTCCATATCTTAAAACCTTAAGCATGCCTTATAATTAAATCTTAACCATTCCTACAAAAGACTAGGACAATTTACGTCAAGTTTAAATATTACATTCCTAATTAGAAAATGCTTAATAGCGAAATAGAAAAATTTCATCAAAATAAGAAAAGTGGGTGCTTAATATTTAGGTATTTTTTGTTACCTTTTTTTTTAAATTTAGAGATTAAAATTTCACTCAATTACACTAAATCTAATATTTTCAAAATTGCATTAAAATTTTTTTTAAAGTTCTTGGTATTGATGATTAAATTTCAAATTTATTAGATTTTTTTTTATGAAGTATTGAATTAGATGATAATTTCAAATGTCTTCAGACTCATGACTTCATGAGTAGAATGTACCAGATTTAACCGTATAAATGTACAAACTGTTATATTTACTTGCTAAAACAAGTTGTAATAAAATATCACTTGTTCAAGAAAATAAATGACAATGGTTGACATCTTGTATTAGATTTGAGTTTTTAAGAAAATACACAGAAGTTTATTAGTAAACATTTTTTAAATATTTTTTTTTTATAACACTAGCGTTAAGAGAACTTTTATATTTAAATTCAATCTGTTAAAGTTTAAACATTGAGAAAAACTAACCATGTGGTTACGTCATGGGTACAAGGCACTCACATATTAGAAAAAATACAGGATCTCTTCCTGTTAATTAAATAAAATGGTTAAAGTCGTTTTTTAAAAGTTTTTTAATTCTAAATTGATTGACAATACTTCAAACTATTTGTCAGATATTATTAATGAAAATTTTTGTAAAATTACCGCTATTCAAACATATTTCATTTGGTTTGCCGAACCTTTTTCAATTTTTCAAAAACTATCACAAATGAATAAATCGTAATAATCAGTGACCAGATGTTATATTTTACTGTTAGAACATTTGTGAATCATGAGTAACTTAAATTTTTTAAATAAAATTCTAGTTACAAAATAGTTTTCAAAGGTTTTACATGGCGTACTATTACATGAGATTTAGAAGTCATTTTTATATTAGAAATTATTAATAATAATGTAAAAATAATTTTTAGAATTACAGTAGAACCTCTGTTAACCGGCCTCGGATTAACCGGCTTATATCGTAGTGTACTGGTTGGATGAGAGTTTCCGAAAATAAATTGTAATTGAAACACCAAAGCGGCGGCGAGTCAAACGACTTTGTCGATAGCGGTATCCCATTGTCGGCGGCGTAAAAACACCGCGGCACCAAAGCAGCGGCGAGTCAAACGACTTTGTCAATAGCGGTATCGCATTGTCGGCGTTACCAAAGCAGCGGCGAGTCAAACGACTTTGTCAATAGCGGTATCCCATTGTCGGCGGCATAAAAACACCGCGGCATTGACATCCGTCGGTATAGCAGACATACACAGACAAAAACGTTTGATGGGCCGCTTTTTTTCCACGAATCAATTTAGTATAGCCTACATTATGGAAAATATAACATTTCTTTTCAGTTTTCTTGGAAGCGTGTGTTGGTTTCATTTGAGACGCGGTTAAATGTTTCAAAAGACTTGACAGAGGGGAATCTGTAAAAATCTTTGTAGTGTTTAATTTTTTCATGTTTGATGTATAATATACATAACATAATATATACGATACATTTATGTACAATAAAATGAGTTGCAATAACATCTTTATTGCATAATTCTTAGTGCTACCTAATTAATTAAGCTTTCTTTGAACGAAAACAGATTTTCACGGTAACCTCGGATTAACTGGTCAAACGGGCAACCGGCCCGGGTGTCAGTCCCGACTAGACCGGTTAAGAGGGGTTCTACTGTACCTGGTTTGATGATATTCTATAGGTTTGACTCCAAGCTACTAAAGAATGATTGTATGACAATTAGAATTAAAAATTAAACAATAATTAGTTGTTTACTGATTAATATTATGTCCGTGCATTGCTTGTCTTTGGTGGTGAAGAAAATGAAACTATGCGGTCATGTAAAGTTTTATAGAATGTTACAATTTGTCATATAACAACCAGTCTATGTTATATATACATATACATTTTTGTAAATGTGTTTGAAAGACAGACATCCTGTCCACTCCAGGACATCGTCATCAATATACAAATTTTTGATAGAGACAAAATATTAGATTCATTTTTTTTCTGAACCATATTCTTTTATAATTAAATTTTTAACCACTTATTACAATCAGGGTTGAAATTATTATCAAAAAATGAAGAAGTGTGAGAAGCTATAAAAATACTGATTTGCAGAGTTGAATAGATTCTTTGTCAAAACAGAAATCATTTTATCCTATTCCATTTATAATATAAGTAACTAAATTATCAGTAGAAATATAACATACTACATTTAAAAGACAATTAGATTGGAAATACAGTGCATTTAGAACCAACACTATCATGCATTATTATCGTGACTAACGTGTCAGAAGCTAATGACTCTAGAATGTTTAAATGACGAGTTTACTCTTTGGAGAAATATTGAAAATGTTTTAAAACATTTGCTCCCGTGGAATATAAAAGGCGCTCATATTTCAACATGTGAATCTGTGCCACACTGACTTGGTGATTTCATAAACGGATCCTCCTTTTTGAAGTTTTAATTTTTGAGTTACACCAAACCTAATAACATTCCATCGTTTAAAAACTAAGAGAAAAATTGAGTTTCATCAAAATTGGTATAAATATAAAAAGATTGTGCACCTTAGATTACACACTACAGAAGTGAACTTTACTTACAAAACTCAACTTATAGTCGTACACTAAATAGGAAACAAATTAGGTTTGTGAGATAATGCTTAGTGAGTATACAAAATTTATTATTACAAAGTTTCTATAAATTCATATTCCAGATAAGAAACAATTGGTTTATGATAACTAATGTTTAAGATGAATGTTTTTTATCTAAATATCTATCAGCTTTTTTATAGCCCTGACCTAACCTAACCTAACTTGACCTAACCTACAGCATCTAATGTACTTCCCGATTTAGTGGTGGATACATTGCGATTATTATTCATTTTCAAATTAAATATACGATCAATCAAAGGTTTTTGCCACCTCTGAAGCAGAATTTACATTAAAATCACCCCTAAAAATAATCAGGCAATTGAGAGAGCTGTTTATCAACAAATTCATTATTGGAGACATATTGCAATATAACGTTATATATTTGTAAATGAACTTATAATGTACAGCAAATAACATTTAAACACAAATATGATTACTTTATAACAATCAATAAGTGTATACTATTCGCCACTCTGAAATGTATCAATAAAACGTAGTGAATGTTTTTAACATAACTAATATAAGTCTATATAAATACAGATATATAATGTAGCCTATATAAGATAGAAATATATTATACAGAACACTCATTGAAACAAAAACTTGCAAGATCCTTTCTTTTAAGGTTTTTTTAAATTGTATTCCCAAAAGTATAAAATATTTCCCCATTATTTTACACCAGGTTTGAAGTTCTAATAAACATTTTAGATTGTCAGATGAGCCAAGGTTGTTAATGAACACAAATTAAAAAGTTAAAAATCTGGACCAATTTTATCTCCACGCTACTAAAATTGTATAGTTCTAAGTTTAACTTATTCTGCCGGTGTGTTCAAGGACTTGCTATACAATGAAAGAATGGTCTATGCTTTAATTGTGAAATTATTCTTATTTTGTTTTTTCTGTAAGGTAAATTTTGTTTATTAGAATTACCTCATGAAATATTCCCATAATTTAAATTAGCATAGACCATATTAATTCATCTTTAATACATGTGAGTTACAGCATTTATATGCTTCAGTTATAACTTTCTGACCTTCAATAATTGCTTCTCATATTAATTGACTTTTAATTCTTTTACTAGTATAATTTCTTATACTGGATTTTTAGTATTTTTATTACATTTGGAAAAAGTATGAATGTGTTTAATCAAGGGAGTCTTATACGTTTTTGACTTTTCTTTTATATTGTGATCGACTCTTAAGATTAAAAAATTAAAAATTTTAGTTTTTGTATAAAGAGTAAATTTAACATAATTTATAATTATGTGGTCTCAGTCCGATGCAGTCTTTCCCCACTTCAACCCAAAATGGGTGTATACAGGGTGATTCAAAATTACACAGCTATAGTTCAAGAGATGATTCTAGAGGATGAAATCAGAAAAACGTTTATATAAACGTAGGTCTGTCATACATTACGTATTTTTATAATAAAAAAAAAAAAAACTTTTAGAAATAGATGAGATATTGAGTGAAGATTTGGTGTACACCTTATTTATGTAACCTTTTACCAGTATACCAGAAAACCAAGACTTTAAACTACTTATTTATGTAACCTTTTACCAGTATACCAGAAAACCAAGACTTTAAACTACTTATTTATGTAACCTTTTACCAGTATAGCAGAAAACCAAGACTTTAAAACTTTTTAATTGTCTAATGTTGAATATCTTAAAAACTATTAACATTACAAATATTTACAATAAACACAAACTTTTCCTTTTATTAATTTTTTTCTGCAGGTCAAAGTATAACAGAGTTATCTACAAAAAAAAAAAACAGTAAAATATTGAAAATGGTAATAAAATGCCAATCACCATTTTAAAACTCTCAATGGAAACATTTTCATTTTTGGGCAATGGATTATATATAATTATTAATAATAATCATTATAGTTCTCTAATATTTTGGTTTAGGATAATCTTGATTTTTTTTTTATTGTCGAAAACTTGATTATCTTTTGACCTAAAGAAAAAATTTAAAACAAATTTTGTTTTTCGTTAAAGCGGAAAATCTTTTGTTTCTTGTAAATATTTTGTAATATCAATGGTTTTCGAGATATTCAACATTGAACAGTTTAAACTTCTACCATTTTTACAACGTACAAAATAAAGCCTTGATTTTTCTGTGTACTGGTAAAAGCTTAGATAAATAATGCATGTACCAAATCTTTACTCAATATTTTTTTCTACTTCCTAAGACATAATATTTTTTGTAAAAACACAAAATGAGATAACAGCCAAAAAACAAAACATTTCCGGACTTACTTTCTTATTTTAATAAACTTTCTTTCTTAGTTTTAGCTCTAAAATTTACTCCCAAATATTGCTATGCAATTTGAATCACTTTCAAGGCTTCTTACAAAACTTGTCAGAACTTTCAGTTCTTCCATCATTGAACACCTTAAGATGTTTGATAGGAAAAGAACAAGTAATTGTTTCATTCAATCAAGTTAGCAGACCTATTGCTTGACATATTATGTTCTGCCTGTTCAATGTGAGGATAATTTATTGCTTTAAACTTGGACGAGTATCTTTATCTGTTTATGCCCTCATTAACAATCCAGAATTCAAATGGGACACTTTTATATAAGTTGAACATAGTGTTGAAAGTTTATTCCTACTAATTTGATTCCAAAATTATAATAGTTGAACAAAGCGTCAATTATTTGTAATATTTATAGAGTAGGGTCATGAGTATCCGGCTTAACTTTATAGAAAAAAGCCAGATATATTAAATGTCGAGGGTGAATCGCTTCTTGTGCAATCAACATCTAAACATCAGTAGCATTTGATAGCATATTTAAACTTATATTTATACATTTTGATTAATTAATTAGTGTTAAGTTTAACTAATTATGACAAATATGGTAAAATAGATGAAAATGTTTACAAAACTTATAATTTATATCAAGAATGTAACAATTATTATATTCCCGTTTTTAAGTTATTTGATAATGATAGATTATTAATATCAGAGAATATCTTCACACTCTGGTATTTAGGAAAATAAAGAGGTGGACAATCTAGTAAAGTGAAGGACACAAAGAACAGAGTACCATCAATCAGTCAAAACAAATACTCTTGATGAAATATAGAGAAACATAAGGATATTGATGAGAGTAAATCAGGAAATAGTTTCATGGGACATGACTGTCTTGCGGAACACCTGAAGGAATTAGAATACATTATTCTGAAATATGTACACTCTCATGATACAAATTCAAGACTGGACAAAGAACACCTTCTAAAATGTCAAAAATTGGATGAAAATTCGTGAAACTCGGATAAATATTACTAAACTCTATTGGAGTGCCAGAAGGCTGCTGAAGTCTGAACTAGTCATAAGCTACATCCTGTACTGTACTATATAGTTCAAATCCAACTTTGTAGAAAATTTATGAGCCAATTTAAAATAAATTTACAACAATGAGAAAAAATACATTAACTTACAAACTGAAAAATTGTAACTTGGGATGTACAAACTACACAGAATATGTGAGTACGGATATAGGTTTATAGTTGTATCTTTCATAAGATACTTATGATTAAACACCATATATTATTTACACCACATAATAATATTTGTACCCGATAGTTGCGAGGCTAATGTATCTATCAAAATATTTTATAAATTTTAATGTGGCAAACTTTTAATTGAAGTTTATAAAGAGTAAGAATAAAGATAATAAAACACAATTTTTTATTTTGTAACTTCCACTTTTTTAGTCTAGCCGACCAAAGGTTTCGCCTGCTAAGGCATGTGATAAAATAACAAATTTTAAATTGATCCACATGTGTGAGAGCTTTGCATATACGACAGATATCATTCATAAAACCACTTTCTTAGACTCTAAGAAACTCAAAAGGGATATATCAGCAAAAAATTCAACTTCATTTTTGAACCTTCATATAACTTTTTCTTTTTGTAAGAAAGTAAAAAGTGATCATATTTTGTCACAGACATTAATCTAAACATGGTATTAAATTATTCCCAGAAGTTTAAAACATAGAGTACCATACAAAACGTGGTTCAAAATTGTCGCACCATCATAATACGTTTATCTTATTTTTATAATTGAGAATTAAAAATCCAATATTTCTGAGTCTAGAGTCAAATTGAAGATACAACTTGTATTGAAATGATTTTGAATCTTTTTATTTTGAATGCTCTACTTTCATATTTTTATTCATTAAACATTTAGTGCTATTATGTAAAAAGTTAAACATGTTTTTACAATGAATTCTGCATTTTTGTTATCAGAATTTTATTTTTAATGTAAAATTCCTCTTTGGTCAAGAACTTTTATCGTCGTGAATATTGTTCAAGGCCAACTTAAAAGAAAAAAATATCTAAAGAAAGGTAAAAACTCAATGAACAAAGATTGTCAAATAAGGCAAAGAATGTGTATTTCTAATTTAATTGAAAACATGGTAAAGTAATGAGGGTTGTAGTTAGTACTATTTGGGGGTTGTATTAATTATTCAAGGTTAGATTCACAGCTAATGTCTCAATTAAAACCTATTGGTAACTACACAATTACTCATATAGGCCATAAAATTAATCTAACACAGCACAAGGACATAAGGTCTGGGATTATATGTTTAATATTTTCTTAATAAATTCGTGAGTACGCATAGAATATCGTTTGATCAGTCACCAGACTCCTCTAAATTATAAATAGTCACTCGTTATAAACAACAAGCACAATTAATTACATCAGATGCAATCACTCTGCTTGGTCATGTGCCTCAAAAAATAAAACAAAATTTACAATTTTCTATAGACTGCAATTTATTTAAGCGATCTACAATACACGAGGAAAACTCTATTTAATAATACCTGCGCTTAATAAATGGAAAGTTTAGAATTCGTGAACATTTCCGTGATTAATGAGGGGATGATTCAAGAATTCACCACAACCAAACAACTCAAATTATGTATGTGTATAGGGAGGAAAATATTGTTCATTTTAGGTAGTCATTGATTGGAGGTTAGTTTGTGTCTTTCTGTTTTTTATTTATTTTAAAATATGATTTCTAAAAAACAGTTAAAAAATCTATTTTAAAATGGTGTTTGTTTTAGTTTCTGATATCATGCAGAAGTTAAAATTGAGTAATTTAAAGTAGGTTAAAATCATAAATAGTTAAAAATTAAATCAAACTGGACACCCTTTTGAAATATTTGTAAGGAAGAATTTTGTTTTCTATATTATTTAAAGGTGAAAACCTTCTCAAGTCATCATCAGTTTATAAAAACAAGTTGATGAAGGCCAACATACAATGTTATACAATCAGATCTTGATCCTTCAAATATAATGGCCAAACGTTGGTTTCTAGGAAATGTTAAATTGTATTGTTAGATCAAGGAGTGTTGCCCAGCTAGGTATGTTTGTTTAAAACAATTGTTACACAGGTTTTCGGAACCTTATAATTGTGTATATCTTTATTTTCTTGACGTCGACTAGGCTATAATGGGGGGGGGGGCTTGTAGTAGTGTATATATTAAGTAGTCTCCACATGCATAACTCATTACTCGCCACTGCAGATTTTTGTAACTATATGAATATTTTCTTGAGAGGATCAAAATAAACATTTTTTACAATAATTCCACAATTTGTCATCATACAGGGGTGGGGTTGGTACCGTTACATGCAGAATTGAAAACTCCAATTTTGTAATTTAATCTGGTGTGTTTATAACTTGAATAACACACAAGATATGGACAAAAAACTGTTTAAAATGGCCGCCGTTATGATGTTTTTAATTTAATTTTTCGGAATTTCAATGAGGTTCTATATGAGCTCACTGTAGTCCCTAATACCAAATTTCATGTTCCTATCTTTATTTATGTGGCCACTGTTGTGTTCATGTACAGACGGACAGACAATCCATCTTCAATTTGTAAGTGAAAAGGGAGAAAAAACATCAAATAAAGTCACCTAGTCCTCGAATAATTTAATAGTGTAAGTCTCGAAGTTACACATCTACAAGCCCCCCCCCCCCCATTATAGCCTAGTTGATGTCAAGAAAATAATGATATACACAATTATAAGGTTCCGAAAACCTGTGTAACAATTGTTTTAAACAAACATACCTAGCTGGGTAACACTCCTTGATCTAACAATACAATTTAACATTTCCTAGAAACCAACGTTTGGCCCCTTCAAATTCACAAAGATGCAACCATTGTTACCTCTCATCACTACATTCAGTGGGTTCATCTTATTATAATAGACTTTCATTCACTATCTTATATATTAGGCCTACACAAAATTTGTACGTATATTTTTAGTTTCCCGTATTATAAAATTAAATGATATGGAAAGTTTATTGATATCGGAGTTTTTGTTTTGAGGTCTCCTGATTTCAAACAAGTGGTTGTGGAATGTCTGTCAAGTACAGTGCTCTATAGTCCAAATGCGCGGACCGATTTTCATCATATTTGGTATGTGGACCACATTTTGGTCATATATCATCGTAACCTTTTTGCATGTTTTGTATAACGCAAAATTTGGCGCTAGTGATCATAAAAAAACACGACTCCAACGATTTTGATCAAACTGTGCCCAAGTGTAGCTTCTAAGGACCCCAAGCAAGTATTGGTCACCGTTTTACCGAAAATGCCGGTTCATTAGTAAACCATAAAAACTCGACCTTGGGTTTGTTATCGGCTCTCGAGAGTTTAAATTGTAGTGAGTTGTTGACATAAAATTGAAAATATATTATGGTTCGGGAGTTAATTGTTAAAAAACATAAACAAAATGTCTTTGCGCCATCTTTAAAAACCCGAATTTAATAAAATACGTCTTAAATATCCCTAAGGATATGTTTACGACACAAGGGAACCTAGTTTTGGTTTAAAGACGGCATTCATTTTTTTATTTTCACGTTTTCATTGACAACTATTTTGGAGAGGATTGGTTTTGAAGGTGTGTGTGTGTGGGAAAGTTTGTGCACCTTGTATTATTGTAATATTGAAAGAGGAATCCGATAAAACCAACGCCATTGACTTGCACAAACAACAATTCTTACACTGTAGGCCTAACAGAATCATTTCCAGAGGGGTTATCCCCTCCCCTTTGTTTAGACGTATGTCTGACCGCGTCCTTCTGTTTGACCCCCCCCTCTCCCCCTCTAACTCAATATCATTCAGATCGATAACCTATAATTGGTTGTGAGATAATTAATTATTTTTAAAATTTGTGGAGGCATTTTTAAATATCATCAAAATATTTTAGACAATAACATTCTGCCCGTGTCTTTATTTTGTATTATTTTACTGTTAACTCCTGGAATTTTGAGAAAGATATGACGAACAACAATTATTTGGAGGGTGTTTTATCGTAATTTAGATAAAATCTGTTTTGATAAAATGCCGTTTAGTGTTCTTTCCCCTATTGTAGTAAATAACGAGATAGGCCTACGTAGTCTATTTATAACACTCGAGTAGAGCTTTGTACAGTATATGTTGAAGTTCATAATATGTCTTGTCGTTTAAAGGCAAAAAAACTTCTCGGTCATCAGCACTTTATAAATAAAAAGGAAGAAAAGAACATAAAATAAAGACACACAGCCCTTGGGATTGTCAAGACTTTTCTAGCAAATTACTTGGATATTAACATTAAATGAACACACTGTGTAATGGATTTCACTTCCCACAAGTTATGAGACGAATTATCAGTTTTGAGGTCTAATAACGTCCTGTCACTCGACCCAGACGTGAGGACCGATTTTAATCAAATTTTTGTTTCCATTAATTCCAGTTTGTGAGTTATCGGTAACAAAAATCAGCAACAGATTTCGTTCAGATTTAGTAAAGTTTGAAGTTAAAACACGCAAAAAAGTGTTTCTCTGGAATTGTATCTTATCTCTATGACCCCGCGCGGGTTTGCTGCCATAAGAAATAAAAACAAACTTACGATTTTCTCAAAATCGGATTCGTCTCAAGTCTACTTCCTAAGCGTAGACACAAAACTTATAGGTCGTCATTTCTTCGTAAATGCCGGTTCGCTACTTGTCTCGTGAGGCTCTTATGAAAGACTTAATCTCGTCTCCTTAATTTAAGTGAAATGTAAAGACCCAAACCTGAGTGTAAAATAGCAAGTAGATAAATATTACCGTCGTCATTAGGCTCGATTTTCATAAATATGATTTACGCTGTGTTTAGACCTATCCATAATGTAGGCCTATCCTTTCCACGATAATCCCTCTAGGTTTTCGGTTTGAACTTTGTAAAAACATTACACCTCACCACCTAATTCTCATACGATCGGAGATTATTTTGATAACTCCATTGGTCCGCGCGTTATTTCACTCACTTTGTGATATTCAAACTTTTCCCACTTCGCTTTTTTTTACCGGTAATTTCAAAGAAAATGCAACCGTTAACATTGTATGTGGGGGATCTTAAAAAATTCGTTGGAACAAAATTAATTTTTTATTTTTAAATCTGTAAACAACTCTCAATATTTCACGATTAATTTTTATTACTTTTACTCTTAATTTAGGCGTCACAATAACACCCTACGTTTTTAATTGGTCGAATGATTTCTGAGAAATAAATGGAAATAGACGTACAGTACAACAAAAACTCTTTGGACTTTCGAGAACCCCTTAACCTACGCAATACTCTCTCTGTCTGTGAGAAAGTAAAAGTATAATTGTGCATGTACTGTCACTTTTAGTGTGGACTGTACATCACTACAAATTGATCGAACTGTACCTGAAATGTTTCTCAGACTTCACGACTTGTGATGTTTATTTAACATAAAACAAATAGAAAGGTAACCTACGAGATAACCATGGCACCACATTTCCAAACCTCACAATTAATTGTCTTATTTTGCTAAATTCCATGATGGACTTATTTCTTGTTGTTTGCGAAAACCCTCTCTGTCATGTAAATTAACTCGTGGTTCTATGCTTTTAGAACAGTCCAATGTAGGCCTATTCAATAAATATGTAGCCTCCAGGATGGTATTTAGACGAGATATGAACAAAACATTATTTCATGTGGTCTCCATGATGATATATCTAACTCGATTTTTTTTCCAAATTTTAATAGGGTTGTACTGTTTACTGTACCAAATTTAAAGTTTATATTGTACCAAGTCTAAATATTACCTTGTATCCTTCGAGTGACTTCGTTGTTTGCGTAACTATGACGCGTTTCGAAATGTATGTACCATCATCAGATTGTTGAAATGTTCACATCACAAAAACATAAGACGTAACACACAAACACTTGATTGTCATGATCCGTATAGTATGCCTTTAGACGTTTACTTTAGTTTTATTTGTGATGTGAACATTTCAACAATCTGATGATGAAACATAAGTTTCGAAACGCGTCGTAGTTAGGGAAAGAACGAAGTCACTCAACGGATACAAGGTAATATATAGTTGTTTCTTAGCTTGATATTTGTGACCGTTATTGTACTTATGTCTACCACGACGACGGACGGACGGCAAATCGAAAATAACTTTTTCAGTTTCCTAAAGCCATGCAACGTGAAGGTCAGGTAAAAACAGAGCGTCGACATTTCTACGGGATTACCAAGCTTAATAACAAAAACAAACGTTGGGATTTTAGCCTATATTTTTCTTTATTTTTAACCTATATTTAAATATGATTCGCAAGGACCAAGTTAGCAAGCTCGAGCGAAGCGTTCTGCTTACCAAATCAACTTGAGTACAAATGGGTCCATTTGTCTGTGCGCGCGGCTTGCTATGGCGCGGCGGGGAAGAGGGGAGCGGTTATCGCTCATTTCCAAAAACATGTGGTGCCGCGCGGCGCGCCGGACGTAGATTATTCACCTGTCTTCAATGTAGCTTCGAGTTGTTTGTAAACATCATGTTTCTATATGCAGTACAAATCTTGTAAACTGTAATTATGTGTCGCGAAAGGTAGACAAACGTAGTTGGGTGAGCGAGCCCTACTTTTACAGAACGGCTAGTAGCGTCAGAGCCGCGCGCACAGACAAATGGTCCCATCAGTAGACAATTCAGAAAGACGACAGTATCAAACTACATACAGTACTACCAAAAAAGTGTGTCTGTTTCTTGACACGTAAAAGGGAAAGTTTTCACAGCGTTTAAGTGTTGCCAACATTAAAACACCGAGTAATTTATTGCATCATTTAATAATTCTACAAAGCTGTAATTTCAGTTTTAAACATTACTCTTACAACTGTAGTACGTTTCCGCATGTTCTCAAACTGTTCAACTGGTACTTGGAAGATTAGACTACGGCGATGATGCAACTCGCGTCACTTCGTGATAGTTCGGCACGTTGGTACTCTTGCACTGTGGCGGAGAGAACGTCAAACTATAGGCCAACATTTCCTTATATTATTGTAAGAGCGCGACACACAAATAATACACCCTATGAAATGGATATAATGCCTCCTCCAAAATTATATTCCTTGGTGATATATATATTCATTTATGTATATTGTTGGAGATGGTAACGAAATGTCAAGCATAGAATAAGCTCTAGATCTACAGGTACAAGGTTGTTTTCAAAACAACTTTAAATGGGTTTTAATATAGGCTATGTGCTAAGTTTCATAGACAATTGTTTTGTAGTTTTCTTGGAATATGAACTATATTTTTTCGGAAATAGGATTTGATAATTTTAAAAATCCTGACAGCCTAGAGTTATTAATTTCCCCCTCCAAATGACCATAATCGCCATTTATTTATAGAGTGACATTTATTTGTTTGTTATAAATTTTTAATTACATTAAAATTAATTGATCAACATCTCTTGCACAGATTTTAATATATCCATATCTTTAAACCTCTCTCTTTATAAAAAATAAAAATTAAGAGGAGAAGATAAGATAAAGGCTCAATAGTCATCAAGGTCAGAAGAAAACTAAGTTGGTCTTGGAACTCAGGATTGGCATGTCCTTATTCCTTATAATGAGCCCCCTAAGGGTGTTATTTTCCAAAATATTTCAATCGGCCATGTTGCATCCAGTCCTTTTGTTCACTGTTATGGTGGTTTCTCGTCCACATTGGCGGGCATAAAAATTAATAACTAGAATTAAATAAATAATAATAAACCCAAAACCAACAAAAATATTTGTTACCATCTCTAAAATATTTTGAGCAAAATTTTCAAATTTAATTAAATGGAAAGTTATTTGCAAAGTAAATGGAGTAATGTATATTATATTATATTATATACAATGTAATTTATAGGTTTACATACCTAATTTCATTAAAATCAGCTGATCAGTTTTTACTTTATTCTATAAAAACACATTTGTTTTTAGACTTAAGAACCCTTTTAATTGAATAAGAAAGCATCTACATTACATTATGGGAGGGAGGAGAGAGAGAGAGAGAGAGAGAGAGAGAGAGAGAGAGAGAGAGAGAGAGAGAGGGGGGGGGGAGAGATAGAGGGAGAGAGAGGGAGGGAGGGAGAGAGAGAGAGAGAAATTCAGATGCTGACAAAATGATTATAATATGGTCCATAACAAAACAGAACAAATAACACACAACAAAAAAGCAGTATTATATATATATTTAGTGACTAACGTAAGACTTTCTGATAATTGTTTACATAGGAAACCTTTGTGCAGATATATTCATATTTGTTTTGAAGATATCAAATAAGTAATAGAGTTATCACTTCATAACAACAAAATTAGGATAAGCTATAATACAGCTTTCTTTAATCTATTTTTTGTAGCACAACTTAAAAAAAAAAAAATTATCGTTAATATAAATTGAAAATTATTCTTTAGAGTAGTCATCGTTGAAAATCCATACAAAATCGATTAAACAATAATTGTTATAATGTGATTAGATTCAGAAATATCCCAAGGTTTATCATCTCTTTCTTTGTTCACACACATGTAAATGTGTTAAAGAAAGGTAAGGTGCTTTACCAGCTTCAGATCAAGGTAAGAATGCAAGTGAAAGGGAAAAGATAGGATAGGGGTGGGGGGGGGGAGAAAGGTCAGTTAGTGGGAAGTGGCTTTTGACATTAGCAAATGCCAGAATCATGTATTGTAAACACAGGCCTAACATCTTCTGGGATAGTGTAGTGTTTTTATACTATTACCATCTTCTTTAAGATGACTAAACTAGGCCATTAGTGTGAGTGTGAATGTTTTGTTCAAGGAGAAACTTGTCTATTTTAATATGTAAGTATTGTTTTAAATTGTAAATAATTATTCATAATAATAAACATGGTTGTGTGTGTTAACCGTAGAATTAATTCAATATATTCAAGATTATATAGTTTTGGTTTAAACTTTTTTTATTACCTCGACATATAACAGTAGAAGAGGGCCAACTAAGTAAGTACTTTTTTTATTAAGCAACAAATTTCTTACAGTTTTTAAAATATTGCTGAAAGTTTGTTAATTTTACAAAATAGTCTTAAATTTGAACACATAAAAAAACACCTTAAAAAACTTAAAATTTTTATCCTTTTATTGGTTTTGTGGTATAAAATGATCTCAAATTCAAATTTGATACTCGAAAAAAAAAGTTTCCTATAAACGTATCTGGAGAACCAATCATCACGCTGTAAAGCGGGTGTTATTTCCAAAGATTGTATACCAAGTCAAATCATTAAGGAGTAATAATGTAACACTGGTCACATACTTACAAATGTTATTTTATCAAACTAACATTTTATTGTTGTTGAACATAAAACTCAAAATACACAAATCATAAAATCATAAAGTATACTGACTTAATTTATCACAATTACGATGGAATGCGTTAAAAAAAATTTAATATGTAATTAAAAACGTTCGGAATAGAATTATAAAAACTTCTGTGTCGCTAATATGGCCATATTGTAATGTGCCACAGAAAATATAATGTGTAATAAAACAAATTTATTTCCAAACTTTTCATTCTCTCCGGGAAAACAGGTAGATATGGGGGTTTTTTTTACATTTATGAAGTAAGTGATAAATTGGTACACATTGGAAGGGGAGAGTGAGAGTGAGGGGGTTACTGCTTTGTAAATCATATTTTGTTGAAGTTGTTTCTCTTGACTAACTTTTGTTTTCTTCCGACATTGATGCTATTAGAGTATTCAAGAGCTAGGTGTCTCTATTTAAGGCGATGATGACTGAGAGGTTTTTTGGCTTTTAAACAACAAAAGGAAAAATGTTCGAGTTGTAAATGTGCCCTTTATTTATTTCATAATTTCTAGATTAATAGTTTGTAGAAACCAATTTGGTTATTATAACCCCCTAAGTCTTTTTTTCCAAAGTCGATACATAGCTCCTGAAAAGTTGTAGATTTACTTCATTTCAACAAAATCTGTGATTTATTCATAGCTTCTGAATTATCTATTTCTCACGTACAAACAATCATATTATAAATAAAAGTTATTTACAGCCAATAAAAGAAAGAGATCATAATATTGAGTATATGGAATATGAAACTTTTATTGGCAGATTCAAAAATTACAAATATACAAGAAATGTTTGTTTAATGATATCAGATGAATAACATTAATTTTGTTCTAACATCTGTTTATCCTGTCATTGTAGGAAACTTATAAATTATCAGTGATTTGGACCTTGTGTTTTTGTAAATTGGTACCTTGAATGAAGACCACTGTTTAGATGTCTACGATCACTGTGTCCTCTGACTGTTTACCACTATTAAGTACTTTGGGTGTGGAATATGGAGGATTTATTTTATGCATTTTGGTTACAATCGGTAGTTAAATGTTCCTTAGTAATTCCCGTCTAGGAAGTATTATTAATTATTGGAGATTGGAAGAATGTTCGAAGGTATATTTGACCTGTGCTGGCCTGCTACCAGAGTTCTTTGAATCACTTTGTTTAATGTCATTTCTGAGCTTACTCTCTTGATTGAACATCAATATTAACAAAAACCATTTTTGCCGAGTTACAATAATTAAAAATAATTTATGTTAAATGTATTACTTTTAAAGACTTATAAATAGAGAGGTAGGTCACTTTGTAAACTCACGTTAATTAAAATGTCCATTGTAACCATTAATAACTGATTTTCAGGAAAATTGCCAATTCATGAGTGTATTAAAAAATGTATTCTCTTTGGAGTCGAGTGACCCCCACCAAAGGGAATTACCCGAAAATAATTACAATATGTAACACAAAAATAAAGATAAACACAACTGGTTTGTTAACTTCTATAGATGCACTGCAGGGTGGGGTCGACAGTTGGTGTCCCATATCCTGCGGTTCTCTACAATAGAGGGGGGGGGGGAGATAGAGTTGAATATTGTTATCTCCACACACTGCAATACTATACACTAGCCTAACTTAAGTAAAATGTGTTATGGTTTTAAAGTTATTTGATAATGATAGATTATTACTATAAGTTAATGGGTGTTTACAAAACATGATAATGTCAATATAAACGTAAATACAAACAAAAAAGTAATAACAATTTACACAAAATAATGATAAAATAACAAATTAAAATTTTAAATGTTCAATGAGAATTAAACATCATCAATAAAATGAATACTAAATTTAAAAAAATCTTGATTTAATCAAACATTTGTGTTTTTAAAAATGAATAAACAAAGTTTAAATAGTATGAATCAATGCTCATTATCAAATAAAAAGTACCCAACATAATCTAGCCTAAGACCATATTGGAAACTAGTGACTCATTCATTGGTGCTTTATTATACAATACCTTAAAAACTTAAAATTTTACATCTGGCAACCTGACTTTTATTTTTAGACACATGTATGTGATTTGAAATTTTGAAGAAAACTCTAATTTATATTTCATAAAAATCAGGAATTCATTACGATGATTTGGCATTTTCAACTACATCAACTTCAAGTAGTGTTTGTATATACTGTACATATCATTAGATAATATTGTTAGTTTATAATATGTTTTCCACAAATTATAGTTTGAATGTTTATCGACAAGTGCCAAATTTATCAGATAAGAAAGTGGTACAACTGCTTGGATCAGTTTTGTCCAGGTAAACAGAATGTTTTGTTGGAGTGTTATAATTAGTTTACGTTCTACATTGATCAATTTATTTATTTAGGCTACAGAATTCATTTCATGGAATTATATGTTTGGTTTGTTTTTACAAATGAAACAAATAAATTAGTTAAATAATGTTGTTTATATTACAAAATTTGTATAATAACTGAAACTAGAAGGCAGTTGTGTATCTGATACTGATATTGGCCAGAACCTGATACAGATATCTAATACTTTGAATATCACGTGTAACCCATTTACTGTTTATAAATTAAAACACATATTTATATAAGTATTTGTATTATTTACTTAACATTGTTATCGAAATTTATATTTACTGTTGAATAAGCTTTTATATATATTAAAACACACGCTTATGTCAAAATTACCAAATATCAACTTTTATTATCATCAGAACAGAGTTGAGAGTGTAAACATCTTTTAAAACTTATCACTGTATATTTTTGTTACATTCGTTTTTCATTTTATAGGTTACCGCCCAAGAGAACCATGTCCAAAGCACTAACGTTAACATCTGCTCGCCGAGGAGGTAATGACGAGCTATGGCGCCACACAAGGGAACCTATTAAACAACCATTATTACGTAAACTTGTAGGCAAAGAAGAACTGGCAGAGGAAGCCTGCTTCGCTTTCACAGCAATACTCAAATACTGCGGAGACTTGCCTGCTAAGAGAAGAGCCAGTAATGAATACACAGATCAGATATTTGATGGACCTCTTAAACATGTATGTAAAATCAATTATTCTACTAAGTCTTGAAAATTTCTTGGGTGATTGGTTGACCATAGGTTTGGTTTTGTAAAATAGCCCAATGTCCGGTTTTCCGAACGTAGAAGAGTTTCCTTTGTAGTCAACCACAGCTGTATTGTGCATCAATGAAAAAAATAATAAACTTTTTTTTAGGTTTAGTTTTATAAGAAACCATAAACCGAAAGTTTATAAGTTTATAAGTTTTGAATCCAGAAAGGCAACTTCCTAATTTTCTGTGTTTGAACAAAGGGCGGTGGGATTTGCCTTTTGTCTTGTAGCGTTCCAACTAGTATCAGTCTGTAGTTTATGTCATCAAATCTCAATGCATAAAGTAAAAATTTTAACTTTTTGATTGACATGCATGTTCTAAGGAATTCGACTCATAATGCCTCTTGTGATCATAGATCTTCCAAATTTTGATAAGATGCTCTTAGAACTCCTGCCATATATAATAAACCAATCGCTGCTTTTATTTACGGGGGATTTGTGGGAAGAAAGTCTCTCTTTCTATCATAACTACGTTTTTTTTTTTAATCCAGATATTTGTGTTCAGGGATATTTCATTCACCATTTCTTCAACGGAAAAAAGATTCCATGTATCAAGAGGTGGTTTCACATGCATTGCTGTAGCATGAACATGGCCCATTCCCATGAATATTATGTTACTTCGTGCCGCTTCCTTGTCTTACTGGCTCAGTATACCATAGGGTAAACTCTACATTTACTAAAAAAAGTTTCTTTTCCATATTCTAGTTTTACTTTAGAAGCGTGAAGTATAAGTGGATTGTCTTCAATAATGTCAAAATCATCTAACATCACAATATTTTCGACAGTGGTATCTTCTTCTATTTCATATCCATTAAGTCCTCATTAACTTCTTCATCAGGTTCATCGTCCGGTATAGGCTCTTTATTATCACTATCATCAGGTTCATCGTCCGGTATAGGCTCTTTATTATCACTATCATCAGGTTCATCGTCCGGTATAGGCTCTTTATTATCACTATCATCAGGTTCATCGTCCGGTATAGGCTCTTTATTATCACTATCATCAGGTTCATCGTCCGGTATAGGCTCTTTATTATCACTATCATCAGGTTCATCGTCCGGTATAGGCTCTTTATTATCACTATCATCAGAAAGATTTCTAACGAAATCACCAAATGGTTGTGTCTCTAGAGTTTCTTCTTTTTCAACGCTATTTAGAATTTGACTAAGCCTGTCCTGTTAAAATGGATCCTAAAACAAAGTAATTTTACTCAATTATGATAAGAAAGTAAAACACTGAGGAACTAAACAGGTACTGCACAATATTTACAAAAAAATTCATACACACATTAGTAACCAAAAACCACAATATATTGTCACGCAAAGAGGCGTACATGGAACTCCGAACAGATACTTTACGCGGATGAGAGCTCCACACAATGTCTGTTCACAATAAAATTCATCCTCACTCTGAAGCTATAAAGAAAACTGGGACAAGAAAAAGGTGGGACGAATTCCTAGAATGATGCTCGTGAAGTGAGGACACAAAAAAGCCAGATATCTTTAACAAGGGTCTACAAATATATTAATACTATCTCAAGAGAGACATAATCTGGTGATACAAAACCAAAAAGCACTTAAGAGCAGTAACCAGTATCAAGACTAAATAGTTAAGAGAAGAGTTGGTATTACAATTATAACTAATTTGGTAAGTGCCCAACTTCAATTAAACCTCCATCAAATAGCTAGTTCAATAAAAATAAAGGACTATAAACCGACACCTCAATTAAACATATAAGCTTAACTTTATAATTAATTCCTACTAATATTCGTAAATTATAAAATCATCCTTCATCATTATATATTTTCATCCAAGCCTATCACCCATACAGATTTTACCTAAAACAGGTGATTATCTAGTTTTTGTTATTAAATTAAACATATTAACTTAACAAACCAAAAGGGCTAGCCGAGGCATTTCAAAGACAATACCCCAGATCAAATAAATGTTTTGAATTAAGATAATTGAATTGTATTAATAAAATAAATTTATATTTCATTTATTTATATTACATGAAGCTTCAGACGATCCCGATGGCACTCTGTATCCTATACAGTCGTGATAAGGTTTGTCAGTATTGGTGGTTGGTTACTGTTTGTTCCTGTGGGGGACTATGTGCCCTATCCTGGAGCAGATCTTAAATGTTTACATTCTGTAATCTGTTTGTTTTCTTGTAAATTTGTAGGTTGTTCAATTCTTCTGTATTTGATTTAGTGTTCTCCCAGTTGGGTCATTGTTTCATTCTTCGGGTGTTAGGGATTAGGATAGTTTTAGTTAGGAAGCCAGTATGACAACAATTATTGTGACAGACCTAGAAAAATGATAAAATTGCTTACCTTGCAAGCAAGGCAGACGTCATTGATGCTACAAAGATATATAAACCCTTGGGTGGGAGGAAACTTGGTCAGTGGGCCAAGATTTATCAAGAGAAGTTGCTGCAGGTATTCTTAAAGATAGCCAGACGGACTTGGCGAGTAAGAGCGTCCTAGGAGTATTGAGACTTCAGACTAGAATCCATAAGAGTGGCAAGCAGGGTGAGCAAACTTCATGTATGAACCTTGTAATTATTTCAGAGACAGGTCATTATAAACTATAACATAGAATCAGATCTGTGAGTCACAACATTTAGTCATTCTGGATTAATAAGTAATAAGGATATTGTAGTATTGTAATAAGATAGTCATTCTTAATAATAATAATTAATTGAGTACTGAACCACTGATTTGATTATATTGGGGGGGGGGGGGGAAAAAAAAAACTTCCCCAGGCAGTTTAGAGGAACCAGTCCTAACACAGGGTTTATGTTCCTTTGCCAAAAAAAGTGGTAAAATTGTAGATGTCTGTATGGATCAGTTTCATCTTAGTATTAAGTATGCCCCAGAAAGCAGCAACAGCGACATTACATTCTGAAGTTGAATATTCAAAATATATTATGTTCTTGTTGTTTTAAATTTTATTGTTAATGTTGTCAAAATAAATCTTCCAGTTGTGGGAAATATTCAATAAATATGTAATAAAGTTTTCAATTTTGATTTCCAGGAAATCTTAAGGGATGAAATTTACTGTCAACTGATGCGACAACTGACTGATAACAGAAACAGAATGAGTGAAGAAAGAGGTTGGGAATTGATGTGGTTGGCAACAGGTCTATTTGCCTGCAGTCAAAATTTACTTAAGGTAAGTCTTGATTTGTTTTAAGTTATTGTTACTGGTATTATTTGTTTTCTTTGGGTTAGAAAAATGTAATATGATTTACTTATAAGTGGGTTTCTTGTAAATAGTTTCTTGTGGAGTGGTTGTAAGAATGCACATAAACTGGTTTTAATAGAGTATAATATTTTTAAAAAAATTTAAAGTCTAAATAAGTACTTTGTTTAAACATATAATAAATGTTAGTTTAATAGTTTCAAGAGCAAACTAGGTTAGGAAACTCTAAATAGATGGACAAGTTTACTGTGATAGCATTACCCAGATGAATGTCTCTATGGCTTGTGAAAAGACCGAGGTAAGAAAAGTGGTTTTAGAGATGAAATTGTAGCATGATGACAGAAAGTTTAGTGATATGGACAAGATAAATTATTTAAAGAATGAATATAATACATGAATTGTAGTAGATATAAGAACAATGCAATGATATGTTTTTCTTTCATATAATTATTAGTGTTGAAAGAATGAATATAATACATGAATTGTAGTAGATATAAGAACAATGCAATGATATGTTTTTCTTTCATATAATTATTAGTGTTGATTTATATAAAATATATTTATTATGAGGTAAAAAATATTGTTATTTATACGGGCCGTGGTCTTCCGGAAGTGATGAATTAAAGTTAGAAGGTAGAAACAGTTGGAGTCTAGAGATGAGAGAGACCGGACGATTTCATCAAAGAATTTAATAAATGAAAAAAATTTAATAGAGTTAGAATTATTTCTTGTTAGAACAAAGTCGGTAGTATGGGAAAAGTGTCGAGTTTGAATTAAAAGTAAAATTGGGAAGTGACAGGTTAAAAAGTGATTGTGATAGATGTGCAAGTTAGGCTTGAAATAGATCTACAACCTGTTGGGTAAATAGGGCATAGGTCATCAGGTGACTATAGATTTACCTATCTTAAAACATCCACTAACATCTTAAACCTGATTAATCGTTTCAAGTACCGTAATAAGAAATAATAGACTTTTCTGTAATTCCCTTTTAGATAAAATTAAATGAATGTACTTAAAAATCCATTCTACATATATGAACATACTATGCTTTTTGCTTTCTATGTTTTAAAATGTTGGTGTATGTCTTTATTTTTAATTAATTGTATGTGTGAATCTTTGATATAATTCTTCATGTTGATTTACATGAGTTTATATTGTAAAAGAGATAGCTATGGAATAAATATGGATTTTTCCAAAGTGACATATTTGGTTCTTAGTACACCTTTTGAAGGAACTCACAACCCTAAGAGAAATAAATAAAAATTGAATCTAGGCTTCATCCGTCTTACAGATATTGCTCAAAGAAATAAATAATAAAATATATAATAATAATTTTGAATTACATGAACATAGAAACTATTTCAACTTGATCAAAAAATTAATATAGTTGTGACAGGAAAGTTAACTAAAATGTGAACGTACTATATATAAAATCTAACAAAGGATTATATAGCTAGATCAGACAACATTGTAACTAAAATTTCACTAATCCGTGAGCTAACGAAAATGGAATTATATTTGTCACTTATTTAGTAAACAGTTAAAAATTACAGAACTGATCATAAACCAAAATAAAAACTGAGCATGTTAGATATCACTCGCACAATTTCAAACTGTCTCTAATTACTTAAGATATAAAAAGTACTGTGGGTATAAGTATACATTTCATAAGGTGCTTATGGTAAAAAAGTATTATAAATTATCTGTTGTATTGAATCAATTTGTTAGATCCAAAGTAATATTATTTACATCACAACCTAGGTTGGATGGTCATTTGTCATTGGCCTGTTGTGTTGGCGTCGGACAATATTATATAAAGGATTAAATGTTTGATTATGTGTATGTGTGTGATAAGACGTTGCATTGTACAGGAATTGACATCGTTCTTGAGGACAAGACGGCATCCTATCTCCCAAGATTCCTTACAACGGTTACAGAAGACATTACGTAATGGTCAGAGGAAATATCCACCGCATCAAGTAGAAGTGGAAGCTATCCAACACAAGACAACTCAGATATTCCATAAAGTCTATTTTCCTGATGATACAGATGAGGTGAGTTAACATTTAGTACAACTAAAGGGTTTGCTACTTTTTCTTTCTTTCTTTCATAAATGTCCCTGAATCACATAAATGTCCTGCAAGTGACAACCGACTATAATGCACTACGGTCAACGTACATTTTACAATTTAACATTTCGTTCACTATAAGTAGTCCAATCGCAATAAATTTAGCATCTATGTAAAGCTAATGATCTATAGTTTTATTTTCATCTAACGAAAATACCAATAAAATAATTAAAATTGATAAATTTGGATTTCTCACCCCATCACCATTTTTGTTTATTTTCCATAAGTCAGAATTGCAAGCCTACTATTCTACGTTGACACTCTCTTATAGTATTTTCCTTCCTCATTCGATCTTGACTTTCAAAATTATTCTCACCATCGTAGATTCTGAGTTGTAGATGTTCTACCAAGTGTCACTGAAATCTAGTTGAAACTGGAACTTTTTAATGATGTCAGAATATGTCAAATCTCAATTAGTAATATTTAAATATCCACAACCATTTTTATATGACTGAAAAGTTGACAATGTGTGATTTTTTTTGATGTATGATTTATTTCTATATTCTAAATATGTTTTTTGCACGACTTTCTAAAGGTGAATTGTTCCTACTTAGCCTACATTGTTTTGTGAATTTATTTATAGATATTTAGTAATTTATTTTACAAAACTATTGTATATCTTTAAAAAAAAATATACAAATATTATTGCATTTTGTGTTTAGCTGTTTATCTGGAATTTTACACTTCGGTTAAGGCCATTTTTTTGATTTGCAACTTACTAACTCCAAAATGTTTACACTTTTTTTTTTATTACATAGGTGAATTTTACTTTGCTTCTCTAAATAATGGTATATTACAAATTTGGTTTTGCATTATTTTAGTTTTTTGTGAATTTTGAAATATATAATTTTTTTTCAAATTAATATTTTAAAAATTGATTTTGTTTTACATACACTTGTATTTTAAAACCGTTGTATTTTCAACTTTTGTATAGCTTGAAAAAAAAATTAGTTTGTATTGTACATTTAGATGTTTATGTGAAATTTTTCCTTCCATTTACAGCAATTTTTTTCATTCCTGACATACTAATTCCAAAGTGTTTACATTTAACATTTCTTTTTATTACATAGGTAAATTTTATGGACCATCCTCAAAAAAAAAAAAAAAAAAGATTTGTTACAAGCTATGTTATGTTTAGCAAAATATTACCATTTTTTGTGAGTTTAAAAAAACCACTTGAAAAACTCACTAAAAAGACCTGCCACTTGGGATACAGTACAGTTCTAGGGTTAAATGTTAATCAGTGAATGGTATGGAGAGCTGTGGTGAGAAAATGTTATTTTTTGATGAACTGGAGTATAATTTCTTATTGTGTTAGAATCATTGTTATCTTTTTTAAGGTCAAATTTGACTCCCTTATAAATTTTCAATTGTTTGCCCACAGTTATGTAACACTTTCAACTTGGTGTGAGAGTCTGTAACTATGGTTGTGATTGACCAAGTGGGGAGCAAAATTAGAACTCAAAGAGTTTACTAATTCTCTTCTTAAATGAACAGCTCTGTCGTATATATTTAATACACACCACATGATTTATTACAAATATATTTATTTACTTATTTTCTCCTACCCCTCAGGATAGTTAATACAGGTGTTGCAATCCCGAGGGAGCCTAGCTGGATTTACACATTTTCTATGTAGTCTTGGGTTAGATACCTCTCTTTAATTTTTCCTATCAGGTCTCTCTTGACCAACTCTTGTTTTTCCAACCCAGACACTATTAGTCTATTCGACGAGGGCTAGGGTTTCTTAAACTTGTTTTTTCTCTTAATTTTCTAGATTATAAGATCCAAATATATCTTAATGCGTAATGTTTAGCGCACAAAATTAGCTCCAATAGGTTAGGGTCTAGAAGTAAAAACAGCCTCGTTTTATAATGGATTGAAAGATTTTTCAAACCCATTTGTTCCTTTATCCTTGTTTGTTTGTGGTCCTTAAAATTATTTTGATACTAGTATTGGTTAACTTGGTCTAATTTCCCACGACTATGTTGACTACATTAAACTGAAGAGTAGATACGAGGCATACATAAGTTACCATATCCTGAGTTTAGAAATACACTCTGTGGGTTGAGTTAGACAAATGCAAAGTATTGATCTTGTGGCAATAAATAGAATTAGAGTACACAACTTATCAGCTGTTAAATATTAAATTGGTTGTTTAAAAAAATGAAGTCTGTTAAAGAAGAGGCCATAACTTACAAATTTTAGTTGAGCAGGAATTAAAATGTTATTATTAGAACTAACTATATGAATTATTACAGGCTTTTGAAGTGGATTCATCAACACGAGCTAAAGACTTCTGTGCTAATATTGCTCAAAGACTTGCTTTACGTTCCTGTGAAGGTTTTAGCCTTTTTGTAAAGATTGCTGATAAAGTGATTTCTGTACCAGAAGGTGATTTCTTCTTTGACTTTGTCAGACATCTCACTGATTGGATTAAGAAAGCCCGACCTTCACGTGATGGTAAATACATTGTATTATTGATATAAATAAACTAACCGTAAACTAAATATAATAAATAGATTAAGAAGCCGACTGGCATTTATGTTTTTGATTGTTTTTTCATATACCAAGACAATTAAGTTCATATTTAGATTTATTATGTTCCCAGTATAGGGCAAATTTGATAATTGTCAAAATTTTCGACTTCCATTTTTTATTGATCCTCACGTTTCATAGTTCCAGAAAATTTAAAAAAAAAAGTGTTTTTCGACTTGCCGTAAGTATGATAGCAGCCACAAAAATAAAGATAAGAACATGATATTTGGTAGAGGAGACTATATAAATAGAACCCTATAGAAGTTCAGAAAAATCTATTTGCAAATGTCCAAATAGTGGTCTTATTAATTAGTTTTTGTTCATATCTCAACTTATAACACACTAAGTTCGATAAAATTTGCAGAGTTCAATTCTTCATGCAATGGTACCAACTCCACTTCTCGCCAATATTTTTAAATATAATATTACTTCTAAGATGTACATACAAGGAAGTGTCAAAATGTTTGGCTTTAAATACATTTCTACAAGAAACATGACTATTGTAATTACATTGAAACACACGTAAAACAATGATTTCAATTTTGATTTTCAGGAGCAAGTCCTCAGTTTACATACCAAGTGTTTTTCATGAAGAAGTTATGGACCAACACAGTACCTGGCAAAGATCGTAACTCTGATCTGATCTTTCATTTCCATCAAGAGTTGCCAAAGTTATTAAGAGGTTAGTTTTAGACATAATGGTAATAGATGTGTGAGCAGCAGGAGAACACAGCTGATCACTCATTTAACAATTTTTCATGTCTGTAAAATTATGAACCAATCATTGTTACGAGAAATGCCCATACAAGCTTAAAATTTTACAGGTTAGCCAACCTCATGAGAAATGCAACACTCATATTTTACCAATCTGAAAAGTTCACGACTTGTTTTGGCTGTTTTTGTAATATCTAACTAGGTTCATACACGTCTTCCATTTTAAGTGATGAAAGTATTAGTCCGTATTTTGTGTCTAGAACAGAGCATAGAATCCTTTTCTTTTTTGGTGTTGTTAAAAGCGAACAAAAAAAAAATTCAGCCATCAACTCCTTAACAAAATGGAACATAAATTACTTAACTTAAAATAAAACTATTTGTTTAAAATTACTTCACTAAAATGAGCTATAATTAAAAGTTACTTAATAGACTGCACCCACCTTATACGTTAAAGAAAATTGAAAGTCCACAGGAAATTGTAGTCAAATATATTAAAAACTATTATTTGAAGGAAACCTTCACATCATACACAAAACACAAACACAACACAAAATCCTGTACACAACAATTACACACGACGTTTCGTGAAGAAACAAAACACTTCACGTCCTCAGATGTTAGTTTTACAGATGTTTACGGACGTTTTAAGTCTCAATCTCTCTGAGCGCCTAACACAGGCCAACTGAGATGGGATCGGACATTGATCATTCAAAGGTTCAACTCCACCAACTTCATGTTGCCAAGTTCTATCAAAAAGTCTATGAACTTCATTTTTATTAAATAGAACTTATAGTGAAACTTGACTACGAATGCAGTTTTCCTTTACCATCATTATTATTGTCTCTTTAAAAATCTTCTTTTTTTTCCAATCAGTCTCTTTTAATAGCATAGAGTCCTTATCCCAAAGAATAGCGTGATGGTTAGTTATAACATTCTCAGCTAACTTGTAACAGTTGATCTCATCCGTCGTAATATATTTTTTGTGTTCTGATACCCCTTTTTTAAATGGACGATACGTTTGGCCCACATAAGACAATCCACACCTTTAAAAAATGGATAGAACACAAAAAATGCATTTAACGGTGAAGTCAAACATTAGAAGTTGGCTGAGCATGTCATGACTAACCATCACGTTATTCTTTGGGATAAGGACTCTACGCTATTAAAAGAGACTGATTGGAGAAAAAGTATTTTTAAAGAGGGAGCCATAATGATGGTAAAGGAAAACTGCATTTCGTAGTCAAGTCTCACTATAAGTTCTATTTAATAAAAATGAAGTTCATAGACTTTTGATAGACAAAATTTGCAACCTGGCAACATGAAGTTGGTGGGGTTGAATCTTAAATGATCAATGTCCGATCCCTTCTCAGTTGGCCTGTGTTAGGCGCTCAGAGAGGTTGAGACTTAAAAATGTCCTTGAACATTGGTAGGACTAACATCTGAGGACGTGAAGTGTTTTGTTTCTTCGCGAAACATCGTGTGTAATTGTTGTGTACTGGATTTTGTGTTGTATTTGTGTTTGTGTTTTGTGTATGACGAGAAGGTTTTTTTCGAATAATAGTTTTTAATATATTTGATTACAATTTCCTGTGGACTTTCAATTTTCTTCAACATATAAGGTGGTTGCAGTCTATTAAGTAATTTTAAATTATAAAATTTACCACACATATAATGTCTTTCAAGTTTAAAATTAGCTAATAAAGTTAACAGACAACAAAATAACCTATTACAGGGCTGTAATTTAGTCCTGTAATAATCAAATCTTGTCAAAAACATTCAGGTCTCGCAAGAAGAAGAAAATCTGATGAGAAGCATAAGAGGAGTTTTTGTGGGATTAAAGTACATATGTTAACTTTTAAGTTTGTATTTTGTCCCTACAGTTTTTGAGCATACTACAGTAATTTCATTGTTTTGTAGCTTTCGGCGAAGAAGAAATATACAATTTTTTTTCAAAATAGTGAAATGAGAATATGAGAGCATGGTTTTAATTTGTGAAATGCAGGAATGGTTTCTATCTAAGAACGTAAATTTTTCTTCTTTTGTGGTAGTTTTGTATGCTCAAATGCTAATTACAAACTTAGATTTAAAAGAGATGTTTGGCAAACAATTGTCTTTTTTCTAAAATGTATAATTAATTGTTGGATATTATAAAGTTGGTGTAATTTGTGATTACCATTTGTTTTATTTAAATGGCATAACATAGCAATGTATATAATAATGTTTGTCTTATAATAAATTTTAATGTTTGTCTTAAAGGTTACCATAAATGTACAAAAGAAGAAGCCTCTCGTCTTGCTGCTCTTGTGTATAGAGTTAGATTTGGTGAAAGTAAACAAGAACTCCAAGCTATTCCGTAAGTATTTTATAAATGAACACATTCAGTTTATTTTTCAAAATCCAATATTTCGGCAATAATCTGATGTAACTGTTAATCTCTCTATTGGAACCGGGATTTTAGTACTGGATACTCTCGTCACAATCGCCAGTCATTAAACGATTTCTATTCTATCTTGATTTAGACTTTGTGAAACATTATACTGTAACAGTGGCCCTGTGCTAAGGATTAACACCTGACACAATTTAAAAAAAAATTGTTGTTACCTTTAGTTTTATGGAATTAATATTATCTTGGATTCAATGTTATATCCTATATTAGTCTTTATAAACCATACAAATTTTAGTAATTTAGAATATTGGAAATTTAATAAATATACATTGCCATTACTCAATACTGTATGAAATCTACAGACACTGGGCGATTAGCTATTTTGAAAATATAATAATGTTGTCCATTTTGATTGTATTATAATATATTAACCTATTAATATATTTTGTAGTCTTACAAAGTTTTTTTTTTTCATGTTTGACACATTACTATAGGTTTAAAGTCTATATTCCAAAGTATTTCCAGTACACTGTACTCTGTCTGTTGATCAAACTGTACAATTATTAGCCGATAAAGTGTACATAATGTTTTTTTTTCACCACAATAAGGACGCTAATCAAAGTTGAAAATAGGTCTGAACTTAATATTTATAGAACTGACTTACGCAACTGCAACGAATATGGGTGTAATTGTACAGACCTATTCCTTAGAACAATAAAGAAACTAGACCTGTAAGTTAGGCATGTAATTAAAAAATAATACCTGGACTGTATTGGGTGGTGGCAATATTGAGGATGCTGTGAGCCAAATCGAACCACTGGAAACAACAAAAAAAAAAAAAAAAGTTCAATAAATTTGGTCATGATATAAGGTTTAATATGTAAACTTGGGTTTAATCTAACAATTATAGGAAATTAACATAAGCCAAGTTAAAACCAAGATTGAAAATTAAACTAGCATTAAAAATAAGAATTAGATTTTAAACCAGAATGTGACCTTAGTTTTTAGTTTCAACACCAATTGAATATATAATCATTAAAGTATTTATACTAATCAAAAGATGTAAATTAATTAAATTTTATTTTGTAGTATCAGGATTAGGCAAAGTAATGCTATATTTCTAATGGTTCGCAGTAGTTATGTTTTTACAGGTCAATATATCTACACGCCTGTACTGTATGTGTATCTGAGATGACATTACTCATCTGGTCAAATAGATATCTATAAAAATAATTAAGAATTGAGTACCCTATATTAACATTTTTGAAGTTATCATATTTAAAGAGCTAATAAAGCCATAGCTCATAGAAAGTAAATTATTAAATTTAATAAAATTGATATACAGTAATTCAATTAAACATATTTTAGCCCTTTGAGGACCGTGATCAAAATTAAAATTTTTTAAGATAAACTTTTTTTTGTGTGTGTCATTATCCCAGTAGGATAGGCCAAAAAGACCGCTGCCCGAAAGCCTGTTTTGCAAACAGTTTTATTTGAATTTATAATTACACTTCTAAGACAGATAAAAATTATGATTATTTCACCAAAATGCTTAGAACTAATTATATTATTGGAATTTTGGTATAAAACACCATATAATAATTTTAAAATTTTACTGGAATATAATATAAAAATGTAATTAAAAAAAAAAGTTTATTTTACTATAGAAAAAAGTTGAAAAATATTTTTACCATGGGAAAGTATTTTATTTGAATGCAGATATTATTACCGATAAAAACACAAAAATTCATAAAATTTGGACAAAAAACAAAAAAGTTAAAAATTAAAATTGTATTTAATGAATTGTGCGAAATCCTCCAATTCAATGTACTGGGAACATATTAGGAAGAAATATCAATAAATATATATAATAATTTGATTATACTTACATGTTATGTTGTATTATTGAAGTTTAAAATGTCAGTTTTATTATGGATATTATTATTTACAAGGAAAATACACCAGATCAGTATTTGCAAATGTGCTTCTCAAAGCACACTGCATGACAACCCTCCTGGCAATTGGAACACATTGTTCTAGCCCTTTTTCTATCTCTTGTCTGCCAGAGCCTCCTTTCTATTTCTTCCCTGGAAGTTTGTCCAGTCCTTGCGGCCATCTTGAGGTTGAAGGGTTATCACCATCGCATTGGTTTTTCCAAGCAGCTACTGTCATTGGTCTCTTTGCCATTCTTCTATTATGTCCACAATGAGTTGATAATGTCCTATAGGCTATATATTATAAACTATATAAACCAAATCAAAGCACAAAATAAATGTATAAGTGTACAGTTAGTTTTCCATATAACGCTAAACCTACCAATCTTGTTTTTTTATAAAATGTGACTTAATAAAAGTGGCTGTGACCTTATGATCTATGATCTGTAGTTACAAAGGAATACAATTATGTTCAATTTAGTACCTTTGTTTTAGATTGAAAAATAAGTGTTGTTGATCTTGGAGTGGCCTTTTTTTGTAGATGTTTGAATGTTTGTCCAGACTGTTGAAATAATGTTAATGTTCATAAAACATTAACTGATGTTAATACAAAATATTCAATAACTTTTTTTTAATTCAAACCGTTTAGATTTTTATTAAAATAGGAAAAGTAACCTAATTGTATATTTAAATACAATATCATTTCAGTACATATAAATGATTACAGACAAATGTTACGAGAGTTAATACCAGGAGATTTACTGAAAGTGCAGAACTCTGCAGACTGGAAGCGTTCCATCGTCGCAGCTTACAATCAAGATGCAGGTAAGGTATTCTGTTTACATATCATTTTAAATATTTGTTGGAAATGTGAGACTTGTACCAATATCCTCCCCCCTCCCATGTTTTGGCTGAGAACATACTCCAAATCCCTAGCTTAAACTTACATAACCGCAAGGTGGAGATGAGATGATAAAAATAAGCCTTTATCCATCCCCAAATATAATTGTTTCAAGATATTTAAAACCCCCAACTGCTTCTGTAGAGTCATCGACTATAAATATGTTTTGCCTGTTCATTTTGGTTTTGTAATTGATAGTTCTCTTCCTTTCACATCATAATTTAAAGAACAATTTTTTTTTTTTAATTTGTGTGTAGCTGCATTTCTTCTTTGTAGTTCTCTTCCTTTCACATCATAATTTAAAGAACAATTTTTTTTTTTTAATTTGTGTGTAGCTGCATTTCTTCTTTGTAAACAAATCATCAGATATTTTTCAAAGATAACAACATTTTTCCGACTAAATAAAATAAATGTAATAAAAATACTTCTCCTTAAATTGCAAGAAACTTTAATTAAAAACTATTTATTTTTTCTTCTGGGTTATTACAGGGGAAATAATTATTACTGTTGATATAATTATGTCATTGCTACTAAAACTACTTATTTACACAACTCTATTAGTATTTTAAGACTTCTTCGTGCAGGGAGCTGTTCGAATTGACAACCATGGATTACTCTTGCTCTGCTATTGGCTATTACCCATTGTTTAATATAGACAATAGAATACCTGTAACTAAATATAGGTCTATCATACATTTATAAATAGGTCATCTTATCAACTCTTTATTAAACGTGTAATGGTCTATTTGCTAAAGTAGATCACAAATGAATTCTTAAATCTTTAATGGTTGAAATTTCTTCATTAATAAATATTAACTTACGTTACAAAAATAGACAAGTGATTTAACAAACTGTTGAACAAGACGGCACAACTAGTGAGGAACTTGAAATTAACAAGGTTTTATTGATAATTGAGTTTTATGTTATTACAATAACACCCTCTAAACCTAAAGCACACACAAATTATGTCTCAATCTCCCAAAATGTTCAGAATTTATCAACCACAGAATAACTTTCTTTAACGATAACTAACTTTTTGAGTTATGCTGCTCACAATCCTTTTTTCTTTTTGGTGAAAAGACTATTCTTCAGGCATTGCCAAACCAGATTCTATTATATTAGTCTTGAATCTGTGGATTATATTTAACATTTAACAATTTGTACACAACATTTACAAGTTATTACAAACACATAGTTACATATAAATTTTAAAATCTGTGATGTACTGTTCATACATATTGTTTTGTTTGTTGGTATCAATGACTAAGTTATACAGCAACTTTAAATTTCTTCAATATATTAGCATTATTGCTCTTAAAGCATCATACTTTATAGTTAATCCTCAATTTACTTGTACATATTCCTCGATTTTCATCTTTAAAAACTTTATGGATATTCCTTTTTAACCCATTCTTTAACCTTTCCTAATAAAGTTTTCAAAATACTAATAAGATATTTGTTTGTTTCAAAGGAATGAGCCCTGAAGATGCAAAAATAACATTTTTGAAAATAATCTATCGATGGCCTACATTTGGCTCTGCTTTCTTTGAAGTTAAACAGACTACAGAACCGAACTACCCTGAAATGCTTCTCATTGCTATTAACAAACATGGAGTTAGTCTCATTCATCCACAGAGCAAGGCAAGTATTTAACTGTTAGAACTTGAATGGTTATCCTAGAAGATGTCCCATATCATACGATAAATGTGAGGTTTCAATATATAGGTCAAATAGGTTCAGTACAGAATGTGCTAGTGTGCTTGAAGTTACCAGGAATGAGCTTTAGCAGTACTAATTTGTGCATTTCTGAGCAGCTTCTAATTTCTAATGGAAATGGGTTGTCTATGTAAAAAACAAAAGATTCTGACTATATGAGTTGATTTAAAAAATAATAAATTACCACAACCATAAATATGAAAAGTCATTGAATTAATTTTAAATTGAAAGTTAAGATTTTTCTCTCCAAAATAACTCTTTCTCAACTTAGTGATTAGATCATAATATAACAAAAGGATAATTTCAGACCAGATTTTGTTTTTGGACTCTTTTGATTAATTCTATAAATAAGTTTGTCAGTAAAATTGAAAAATTATAATTTTCTAAATTTTTATATCAGTTAGTATTAATGAAAGAAAAAATTGCTTTCAAGGAGCAGAGTTTATATACTTTCTCATGTGTAGTGTATATACTTTACAATTGTGGCACTCAGGGACAGATCCAGACAAGAAATTTGGGAGGGGAACTTTTAGAGAAACTCTCTCTACCTGGGGGTCACGGGAAATTTCTGCATTTTACGAATCCTCTCCCACAAAATTGTTAAAATTATACTCTGAAACTTGCATTTGTGAGCTATCCTATAACTAAAAAACCACTTCAACTTTTATTTTGATTATGTGCAAGTTTAATTACCAACCAAGTATCAAAAATAAATTGCTAGTCAAAATTAATCTATTTTTAATTTGGTAGAAAAGATACACTTTATTAAAAATAAAACATAAATAATAAAAAATAAGACAAAAATAGATTCCCCAACCCCCCTCTATTGGTAGGAATTGGGCTTTCTTTCTATAATAGTGTTGAGATATCAACTGCTGTTTCTACCAATAATTAATAGTCTCTTTCAAAAAATTGAAATGAAACAAGTCTATCTATTTGTTATAATATATATTAAAAATTAGGTATTGAGAGAAATGAATTTCTGTATTAAGGGGAATCCGCACCTGATGCTACCAGGTAAGATTGTAACGATCATACTAAGACAACATAAATTAAATTCCATTCACAATCAGATGCATAATTTACTAATAAGCTTCCTCGTAGTATAAAAAATGTGCAAAATTATACCACTTTTTAAGCACAGTCTTAGATAATTTCTGTTGTCTGGATACTGAGTTCATACACAATGGTTTGTTATAGATGTGATTCTCTTATTAGCTGATTATATTTCTAGTTAAAGAAATTATTTCTTTATGTATAGTATTTATATTAATTTTATCGTATCACTGTTTACTATGTCATTATTTATTGTATATTTATAGTGTGCTGTGTATAAATATTTGATTAAGTCTATACCATGAATATGATCTCTAAATAATTAAATGAAATGAAATGTTGCAACATTATAATAAGCCCTGAATGTGATATTAAACTAAATATTATTTTTCCCTCAGGATATTCTCGTCACTCATCCATTCACCCGCATCTCAAACTGGTCTTCTGGGAACACTTACTTCCATATGACCATCGGCAATCTAGTGCGTGGTTCTAAACTGTTGTGTGAAACTTCACTCGGTTATAAAATGGACGACTTGCTCACTTCGTACATCTCTCTCATGCTTACCAACATGAACAAACAGCGAAACAAATGATTTAATTGTAGTGGTATACCTGTATAGTGATGTATAGAAAGTTGTTATACTTTTCAGTTGTTGAATGACATGCAAAGTAAATGTATGGTTATTTATTATATTATGCGTTCGTAACGACTAGATTAAACCCAAAAATAGACGTAGAGATATTTATTACTTTATATATTTTTATATTGTCAAGGAAATTATAAGATCCATATAATTTTAAATTCTAATGAAAAATAGAAGATGGCAAAACATTTTTTCAGTGGTGCATTGTAAAAGTTCAATTTTTGTTTTCAGTAAAGCAATTTTACTTATTCAGAAATGTAAAACATAAATATATAAAAAAAAAATTACTTTAGAAATAGAAACTTGTGGGGGGGGGATGATGTTGATTTATTTTTATATTTGGACAAAAAGTGTTTTTACAAAATATCTACAGCAGTATTCTTAGAAACATTTTTTCCGACTCATATTTGTTTAAAAATAATATGGGGAAAAAATAACTTTAAGGGGAAAAAATTTAATCATTTTTTAAATATTTTGATCTAATATTGTTAAAATATAGTTCTTAAGGAAACGTATTGGTCACCATCTCTTAAAAAAGGCCAAAGTTTTCAAAATTATCTTTCGATTCAATTTTTGTGAATTACGCTAATATCATTAATAATCCAAATCAATTATGTTAAAACACAAGCAAACTAAATTACAACTTGAGAATAAATCAAATGTACCTAGACGGCTATCATTAAAAAGAGACTATCTTATGTCACGAGGGAAGCCAGATAAAGCTACATTAAAACTAAACAGCTGATGCTAGCATGTTAGTGTTATTAATGAGTGGGACAATGTTTACATTTTTTAAACATATTGATTTAAATTTGAACAACTGCAGGGAGTGTCATGAATTACTTAATTTAAAAATACAGTAACGTCTCTCTCTACCATGTATTAAATTACAAAATTTGTGTTTTTATGGTTAAGTACAAATGAAAAACTTGTCCTTCACTTCAAGGGAAAGATGCAAGTCACAATCAGATATAAATTTAATGATTTATTCCTAACATACTTTGACATTTTTTGATGTAAATGTTTAACATTTTGAAGAAATCTTTTATAATTTCTTTTATAAGATATGCAGTGATTAGAAAATAGATTTAAGTTGTTCCTTTTGGAATTTTTAATATCATAAAGTGTTAAATAGCAAATAAATGTTAAACTTATTGTAGATTTCCTATCAATACATTTATTTAACTGTTAAGATTCAATATTTAAAATGATTTGAATTTGTTACACAAAAATGTCCAGCTGTTATTTGGTTGGTTCCCCAATGTTATCACAAATCAGTTTAACAATGTTTACAAAAATATTAAAATTTTCATTTTATGGTTTTAGGTTATATATATTTAAATTTTCTATTACTTTAGCAATGTTTACTATTTGAATTGGCTGAATACAGTTTATTTGTATAATTTTTCGTTTGTTGCGTTATAGTCTATTTAATTTTATTATAGTTTGTATATACGATATTATTGTTTAGTTTAATATTCTACTAGGTTTGATATAGATAGCTTTGTAATGGGGAACAAAAATTGATTTTAAAATTTCTCTGAAATATTCAATTTGAGTCCCGCTGACTCCAAGTAAAGTTTATTTTTACAGAATTCCTTTCAGTATTAATTTTTCTGAATCTCTTGAACCAATTTTGTTGGTTTTTCAGGGTTCTGAATTATTTACGTAAAATATAATGTTAACTCGAAATTTGGAGACACCATAAGGCCAAAACATACACACAAATTTTTTAATTATCTTCAATGATTTTAATCAATTTTAGCTTAAAAGTATTTGATGTGGATTTTTTAAGATATATTGGAAAAATTTCTATGATGAAGTTTTAGAAGCTCTAATTTTTAAAATTCTCAGTTATAATGGATTTTGATGAAATTCTGGTTATATAAGAAACTACAAATTTAAATCAATGTGCAAATCGCAAGTGAAAGAAAATGACTGTTTGTAATTTAATTAAAAAAAATAAAATAACAGAAAGGAAACTCATGATTCAAAACTCAGTAACAGTATTTTAAAAATACAAGACATGTCTATATTAATTTCTCAACTAGTTTTATTAAAGGTTGTAATCTGCCAACCAAATGATAACTTTGATATAATGTGTTTGAAGTGCAATTGTTATTTCCGTCCGATGGGTTTATTTTGTGTATATTTAACTTAATTTTATTGTTGACTGGAGCCAACTATCAATGTGATTGGTATAAACATTATTTATATAATCGTTGTGTTTTTATTTAAAATCCTCATTCTTCTATCATTATATATTTAAATTCTTTAAAAGACCATCTACCAGCTCTAACAACTGAAGGTGAGTTACAGCATATGTTACAGGTTATGTTTTCTTTAAGAGAGATGTTGTCTCCTCTATTGCTTTGGGCCCACCCTCCCACCCTACAAAGAACACTTTCTTATATAGCCAAAAGAACTAGTGGACGCCCTACAGTCAACTTTGTGAACTAACTTCCCCCTCCACCTTTCATTTAGATTGTCACAGTAAGAAACTAATTTATAATATTTGAGGTTATGTTTTCTTTAAGAGAGATGTTGTCTCCTCGATTGCTTTGGGTCCACCCTCCCACTCTACAAAGAACACTTTCTTATATAGCCAAAAGAACTAGTGGACGCCCTACAGTCAACTTTGTGAACTAACTTCCCCCTCCACCTTTCATTTAGATTGTCACAGTAAGAAACTAATTTATAATATTTGAGGTTATGTTGTCTCCTCGATTGCTTTGGGCCCACCCTCCCACCCTACAAAGAACACTTTCTTATATAGCCAAAAAAACTAGTGGACGCCCTACAGTCAACTTTGTGAACTAACTTCCCCCTCCACCTTACATTTAGATTGTCATAGTGAGAAACTAATTTATAATATTTGAGGTTATGTTTTCTTTAAGAGAGATGTTGTCTCCTCGATTGCTTTGGGCCCACCCTCCCACCCTACAAAGAACACTTTCTTATATAGCCAAAAAAACTAGTGGACGCCCTACAGTCAACTTTGTGAACTAACTTCCCCCTCCACCTTTCATTTAGATTGTCATAGTAAGAAACTAATTTATAATATTTGAGGTTATGTTTTCTTTAAGAGAGATGTTGTCTCCTCGATTGCTTTGGGCCCACCCTCCCACCCTACAAAGAACACTTTCTTATATAGCCAAAAAAACTAGTGGACGCCCTACAGTCAACTTTGTGAACTAACTTCCCCCTCCACCTTACATTTAGATTGTCATAGTGAGAAACTAATTTATAATATTTGAGGTTATGTTTTCTTTAAGAGAGATGTTGTCTCCTCGATTGCTTTGGGCCCACCCTCCCACCCTACAAAGAACACTTTCTTATATAGCCAAAAGAACTAGTGGACGCTCTACAGTCAACTTTGTGAACTAACTTCCCCCTCCACCTTACATTTAGATTGTCATAGTGAGAAACTAATTTATGATACTATCAGCTGTGCTGTATCAATCTAAATAAATAGTTGATGGGGGAAAGCCTGATTGTACAGTGGAGAAAGTATTGGTATCTACTAAAAACAAAACGCAAGCCAATTATTTCAATAAAAATATTGATGTAACAAATTTGTAAATACATATAAAAAATGTTGTTTTAAAATAACAATGAAAAATATAATATATCCAATTACTTTATTTTTAAAATTCACTTTTTCACCACGGTTTTAGTCTTTTTTTATAAAAACACTCAAAAACCGCATGGCCTTTTTCTATTTATGTCGTCAATGTTGAATAATGTGCTGCCATAATGAATCTGCAACAAAATTAAAATAGCAATTAAAACTATTTAATTAATTTTCAAACTTTTTAGAAATGTAAGCTTCTTTAGGCTTACCAGGTAGAGAATACTATTAGCATGGGGTAAATGGGAATCAAGCGTCATAAACTTTCTAATACATAAATATTAAAACTAATAATCGGTCAAAAATATTGCACAAATTTTCTCATTCATAAATACTTAAGCTAATAATCAGTCAAAAATATTGCACAAACATTCTCATACTTTCATGTAAAACATATGATCAGTTTTCACTTCTAACATGTAGGCCTAGTCTTAATTAAGCACACCGATTTTTTATTTTTATTTACCAGACTTACATGTTCTTTGTATGAAAATAATTAATTTAGACAAAATTTAACACAACTTTTCAGCTCAGAAACTTATTAGATAAAGGTCAAAATGGGAGGGGGTATTTAAAAAACATGGGTTCGATCAGTTCAAACAATTTTTTTAAAAAGGATCAAAATTTGAGGGGTACTTTTTCAAAATGGGTTTAATTGGTTTAGACATGTTTAGGAAAAGGCTCAAAATTAGGTTTCAAATTTTTAGAGCAGGGATTAAGGGGTTCAAATTTTGGAGGACCTCGCTCAACCTCGTCCAAAATGGCCTTTCCCCTCTACTGGTGATGATACTAGATTTTCAAAATTCATTCTAGGGGTTAGGTAATGAGGGAAAAAATTATCACAATAAATTCTCGTATGATACTATACTCATATAGTATGAGGTTGAACTTGTACACTTAAATCAGCTGTTAGATATAATATTGGTTGTTTAGGAAACAAAGTTTGTTATTGTTTTAGGACAAGCAAGTAGTATTAAACTAAGGTAAGACAATAACAAACCGTTTCCATGACAATCAATTCAATACTAGAATATTAACTTAACAGCTCACCAAATGTATATAGGCCTTCTCGTGTTATACTTTATTGCCACTGTTGCATTTGTGATCTCGAATATTTCAACAAATAATGAATATCTAAAAAATGTGATAAAAACTATAGTGTCTTTACCTAATTAATAAACTGATTTATGATAGACCATGGTAACTTGGTTTTACATCAAGGATTCAAAGATTGTGGATGTAGTATCCACTATGGATTTGCTGTTTTAAATCATGTTTTAAATCTATGAAACAGTATAAAATAATAGACTAACGGAAAAATTAAAAAAATAATTTAAAATGTTGCTTCTAACCTAATCTTAGGTGTTCACAACTACCAAGATATTATTTTTTCAGTTTTTTGTCCATAACTAAACTATCCTTTGACTTACAGAAAAAAATATAAAATCTTATTTTATTTATAGTTAAAAGAGGACACTTTTTGTCTTGTGTGTAATGTTTTTGTAAAACTAATGGTTTTCGTGATATTCAACATTAAAACTTTTTAACACCTGTATATTATAACCACCTAACCTATTTGTGATGATTCTTGCTAAATCACATGCTATTTTTAGTCCTTTTTTGTCTGTACTTTTCGTTTCCAACATTTTTATACGTACAACATAATATATGGAAATAAACAAATTTGTAATTAGTTAAATGTTTTAATTTAATTGCAATATGAGACTATTTTTTATTAAGTAATAATATTATTTTACATTTCAAAGTACCGTAAGATTTGTAATAAATGAATTTGACAAAATTATAACTAATCATTATATTGACTTACTAAATCGCAGCCTTAGTAGTTATACTTGCTAGTTTTTATTTAAAACTAACCTATCATACTAAAATGTAGGCCTACTTGAAAAGAAATGAGTTCGTAAACAGGGTTAAAAAGAAACATATCAATGAATATTTGGATCAGGTTAGTGAAATTATTTGTATGTGAAGAAATAAATATTGTTTATTGGTGAACAATAAGTGAAAAATATAGATAACAGGCTTACATTTGAGTCTGGATTTTAGGATACTATCATATTTTCAAGAGCTTTCTTGACACATCCTAAAATGTAAGTTATTCATATTAATTAATAAATATTGAGCTTGACTAGTGAGATGATATACTTGATAGAATAAAACTAGAACACAAGTAGTATGTTTATTTATTCAAACATGTTTCGACTACAAAATCGGCATCTTCATTGATGGATGGAGCTGCAATAACTTATCCATAATCCTTTTCTTAAACAGACCCGGTGATTGTAGCAATTCTAAGCTGAGAAGAAAGATAGCAGTCTAAAATTGTATACGTGATATTGACTTTTAGTGTAAAAAAAGTACAAAGTTGGAGTTATATATATAAAGAGTGGAGGGGAAACTCAATTCTAGTTCATAACAAACATATGAGAAATAAAAAATTACAACTTGTCATGTGGTATATTTAGTTAGCTTTTGCCAAATTTGATCATTTTGTGAAATAGACTTTTGGACATAAAAACTAAACTATTTATTTTAAAATAAATAATATCAATTCTTACCTTAATACCAAGCACAGAGTCTAAAGACGATGTTACTGCAGTCTTGAGTAAGTAATCACTGTATGACAAAGGTTTTTCTGTTTTTTACACTTTCACATCAAAAATCAGTCCTTGCACTGTAACACATCAACATTAAGTCTTACTAACTGCAAAACATATTGAAACGAAACCATAGTATATATATATATATATATATATATATATATAAGGTTATTTTACAATTTATAGTAGGTTAGGTTACATATTATATTACAGAATAAGACATCTATAAGATTAATTGGATAATAGCTGAAATGAAACAAATATTGGGACTAACATATATATGATTACAGACCACACGAGAAATACTACTTCCTGCTAAAAAATATGGGACTAAAAAGTTTCCTTTTTTTAACTATCAGTCTAATCAGGCTATGATCAGAAGTATGATGAAAAAATGTGATGTTTAAAAGGGTAAAAGCCACTGTTCACACTTATCATTCAGACACATGAGGCTGTTCAGTTATTTAGTAGTACCAGAAGTCAACAACTGGAAAAATTAATTACACTACTTCCAGGTTTCATTTTTTAATAAACAGTTAAATACCAAATAATATAAATAAACGATGTAAAAACATTGTACAAACTTTCTCACTCATCAATCCCCAAAACCAAACAAAAACTAACTACAAATATCAGTTCGGTAGTTTTGTATGAAACCATGAACAAGTGAAAAATATTTTAACTTTTATATAGTAAACTTCCCATATATTGAAAGTTAGCATTTCGGCAAAAACTACAGATTTATCAGTAGTTATGAAAAAAAAAGAAGTTTTTTCGATACTTGTGTATCATAAGTTCAAAACTTGAAGCATCTCTTTTCGAATATTTTTAGGTTCTGTTATATGTTTCCTACCATAACAAACACAAATAGCATAACTGCGATTTTCGTTCACCCTACTACAATCTTTTTAACCCTCCAACTGGTGTACGGTATGTTAATTTGTCTTAAAATTTTTTCGTTTGTTTAAAAATTAATGAAATATATTATTTGTATACAAAACCTAACTTATAAGACATCATTTTTCTCAGAAAGATGCATAGAATTCATCTATGCAATAAAATTTTTTTTTTTCTGAAACGGTTTTGGAGTAAGTATGTTACATGTCAAAAACGAAGTTATCATTTTTCTAAGATATACAAAAGTTTTGTGTAATATTTTGAATATATTTAGAAAAAGAAAAAAAAGAAAATTTTACATTTAAAAAAAATATTTTACGAAAAAACTGAATTTTCTCTTTATTTTTTCCAAAAAAACATTAAAAATAGTAATATATATATATATATATCTTTTACACAACTTCTATATGTCATTATATTCAGAAAGGTGAATAGAATTTAGCTGTGTAGTGGAAAAAAAAATGTTGGATGTATCACATTTGGAGTTTTTTGGTCAAATACCAAAAAATCGAGAGTAACGGAGAGAAAAATTTCACAGAAATCAGTACATAAACCATATAAAAGATTTATTATTATTTTTTTGAAGTATTCCTAGAGATTTGTAATATATTTGTGGATAAAAGTTGCTAAAAAGAAAAATCAATTTTGAAAATTTTCATTAGACGTGGTACATTTTTACGTAAAAAATGAATATTGTCGAACTACTTTCAAAAATTCATCAAAAATATAATTTTTATTCTAAACAAAAGTTTTTATTACCTATGTTCTCATAAATATACATAGATTTTATGTGTGTAATGCAAAAAAATTTATATGGAAACATTTTAGAGTTATTATGTACGGAATCAACAAATTTACCCTGTAACCGAGGCAAAATTCCACAGAAATAGGTATAAAAACCATATTAAAAAAAATTTTAGAATTTTTTTAAAATATACAAAACTTTTGCAATATAGTTGTGAATAAATGTTGGTAAAAGTCTAAATCAATTTATACAATTTTTATAAGGAAATAGCTATGTTTATATATAAACTGGTACGACTAGGTTAGGTCATTTTTCAAATATCCTCACATACAACATGTAAATGATAAATTCATACATACAACATGTAAATGATAATATAAAACCAAATATATGAATAATATAATGTAATAAGGTGAAATAAAATAAATTTGGTGTACTTACGTTTAGATGGCATCCAGGTATGAATATCTCCAGAGCTCTCAGGAACATCATGAACCAAGTTACTGGTTAGGAAGGCTTGCTGCTGTAGATTTTATTAGCTTTTGCCTCCAGTAATGGTTGAGGTTCTTGTAACATTTCCGGTGCACACCGACGTTACACGCTACACACCAAAAATGAGCAAACACATTAGAATAATATATCTCTACAAAAATTGTAAATTAGAAATACAATAAATATAAGAATTCCTAGAATATCCATCTTAAAACAACAGCTGTTCATTTTAGATGTAGGAAAACAGATTGCAAAGTACGTGGAGTAGTACAATAAATTATTTGTTTCATATTAATTTTCAATTAACGTAAAGTAAAGTCAATTTGTAACAAACAAACTAATAAATCCAAAACGAGATATCAAATAGAAGTAGTGTACATTATATGCAAAGACACAGCCTGCACTCGGCAAGTGGAGAAGTGAAATCCAGCCGAAAGACCACGTGATAATCAGCAGCCAATCACAACACGCTAATGGCGATCAAAAGGATTTTTAAAACAAGCCGCGATTGATGAAGAAGAAAAAACTTTAGCGTTTTTTAATTTTTTTATTAGGGAAGTGTCCCGGCGTCTATACAGTAAAGATGTGGGTGAAGTTATTTTAACATTTTAAATAGAAAATACAGTGTCAGTGATTAAAGAACAGTGAAATCTGGTAATATGAAACTTATTTTAATACTAAATCAATAAAGAAACTGTGAACAACTAATAAATTAATAGATAAATTCAAAAGAAATACTTCAATCTGGACAAGCCTAGCCTACAGGAAAAATCTTAAATAAGAGATCATAATTTGTTTATCAAAAAATTTTATGCAGAGTATTAATTTTTTTAATAGAATGTGTATATATAATAGACTATTTTAGAATAGCCAGCACGATAACCCCAAACCCGAGATACATTTATAATATTCAGAAATTTGTAACTAAACCCAGCAACCATAAAGTTATATATATCAAACTATTGTATTTTCTTGTTGCTAAATACTGAGCTAAGCCTAGGCAGATTAATAAAAACAATTATGTATTACTAACCAACATGTCTGAAATTCTAACCAACACAATTTTTATGAGAATGAAACAATGTCTTTTTGATGAATTTTTTTATTATATGATTGCAAATGAACATTAAATTATTAATTGATTATTAATAAATGATAAACTTGTTGTACAATAAAAATAGTGTGGAGTCATTTATTTGTAAAGTTAATTGCTCATAAAGCTAACCAAATAAGTTCTCCCATTCTATATCAAATAAACTAATAAAATAATTATTAATATATATTTTTTTATATCACCAACTAAGAAAGGCAGGTAGTTATATGAGTAAGGCTATAATTTGGAGGTTAGGTCTAGAACTACAGTATATCAACACTTAAAAAATATATATTAAATACCAATTTTCAAAGTGTGTTTGATGTATAAAAATACAGGTAACACTCTTGACAATGAATTAAAATACTTACCATTATTAATATGTATTCTGGGTATAATGGTCTTTTCTTTAACATACAGCAAACACTTCTACATTGCTGGAAACTAGAAACAAGATGGCTACTTTTCACCAACACCAACCAAACAAAACAAATATTCCCCCTTTTCCTTCTTCTAATTGGGTAACACTCATGGGACAATTGTTTAAAAATGTATATTTAAAAATATAAAAATAGTAAATTTTATATTTCTAATCTATTATCCCTAACAATAATATTATTCCATAAACAATATATATATATTATATTATACCTTCTTGTAAATGACTTTTTTTTACAAATCTAAACTGTGAATACAGATGAAAGGACAGCAGAAAATTAAGACTTACCCACATATAAGAATTAAATTTAAAAAAATTAAAACCCTAGAAACAAGGTTTGGTGTGAAAGTTGGTTTGAATAAATATGCTTCCTTATTTTGTATATTTAAAATAAGCTTAAATCATTGGGAAACCATAAAAAAAAAATAATAATAAAGTGGCGGGACTGTAAAGTTGCATCCAATTTGAAAAAGACCCGTTTCCATTTACAACTTTAAAACATATTCGCATTTGACTCTACTATGATTATAATTTCTTTCTTTTTTGTATTCTTACTTGCATGTTATTTATCTTGGGATCATTACTAGATTATTTTTTATTAGAAAGGTCTCTATTACAACTTGACTGGTTTCCCTTAGGAATAGGCCCTTATATATAAAGTTTGGTTTGTGAGGTTATGTTTAGTATTTGTTTATTGTTATTATTTAAAAAATGTGTTTTGAATTAAATTAAATATGCGTATTTATGGAGAATTGGTGACCAATACATTTTTATTGGATCCTTTGAGAGTACATTTGAGCAAAATTTGATGAAAACCTTAATTGTTTTTTTAATTTTTATGACAGCTACCACAAAATTTTAAGTTATCTGAAGAAAAAAGTGTTCTGTGATATGGCAAAAATCTCTCCATATATCAAATTTTATTAAATTTGGTCCACATGTTTGGGTTTTAGAGACGGACATCATTCCAAAAACCATATTTTTGGGACTCGAGACTCAAAAAAATGGATATATCCGCGAACAACTTGACATTCACTCCACTGTCTGACCCTACACATTAGTTGCCCCATACTATGTACAAGAAAGTAAAATGTAGTGAATATTTGAAAAAAAGTACAAATCTTTTAGATTAAAATCACAAATTTAATATATCTGGAATCTTACCATTTCAGAGTTGACACAATATACTGGGATACTGTAGAAATTGTGTTGGGGGTTAGGGTCAGTGCACAGATCATAGTGTGGATCTTATCATGATGACACTGTTAGTCCTATTGATTTTGTAGATTATTTCTAGAATTGAAAAAGTGTTTCCTATCCACAACATACAAGTGTTTTCATTGCAGATATATTTTTAGGCGCTCCCATCTATAAATAGCTGTGCTGTCAACCTGAAAAAACACAAATAACTGTAACCCTAAGAGGCGCACTATAGAAGGTATAACAAACAAAAAACCATGTGCACAAACTTTCTCATACAAATTTGCATTAAATGATATTTTGGTACTTACAAAAAGTAATTTCAAATGGCCACCATTTTGAAATTTAGAAGCCGATTTGTTTTAATGATTAACAAATTTGTTTAATAGTTACTTAATTGCGCCTATTTTCCAAATGTGAGTACTTACTAATCAAAATTACGACCTCAAGTGGGTTATTATTTTACTAACATATAAATACAGGATGTTCCACAATCAGTCCGCCATTTGAGTAGCGAACTAAATCAAAAATTATGAATCTGTCTTCTTTTTTCTTTTCTTCTTATTCAAAAACAAGGTGTAACTTCAAAACAAATAATTGAGATATCAATACAAAAGTTATGAAAAGGTTTTATACTAGTAGTGTCTAGTGTAGGGTAGGCCTACTACAAAATCTTACAATTTTTTTACTTTACTGTTTCAAAACGGCGGTTTTTACTAATTCCAAATGTTTGAAAAACAGTGAAATATTGTAAAAAAAACTAATTTTTTGTAATTTTGTAATACACAAAACACAAGAGCCATTCAGTTATTAGCAGTCAACTTTGTACTTTCTTTGTTTCTTTAAGGCAAAAAGTCTCTCGGTCACCATAGTACAGTATTATTTTTAAAAAAATAGAAAAGAGCACAAGAGAGATCTGATAATCTAATACAAGACTACTCGAAAATTGATGTAGATCAAGCTAGGTCCTGTCGGGATTGCCACTATAGTGATTCCCTGATGGGACCCTAAGTAGTGCTGAAAGCCCAAGAAAACTATTTTCTAGTAAAATTCTTCTTCTTTTTTTTTTTTTTTTTTACGGTTATCCTTCAACATGTAATAAAAATAAGTATCATCTAGTTCCATATTAAAGGGCTACATATTTTGTAAATATACTTTAAAAAATCTACAATTTTCAAGATATATGACATACAAATTTTTTTCATGGATATTTTTAGGCGAAAAACCTCTTGTTCTTCATCGTCTAATAAAAAATAAAAAAAAGAGGAAAAGAACATAAAATAAAGACACATAGCTCTCAAATACACTAATAGTGCCAGGGTCGAAAAATAACAAGAGTTGGTCAAGACTAACCCAAGACAACATGATAAAAGGATATAAAAAATGGCGGGGAAAAGCAGATATTTGGGATAATATATTTTTAATTGACGCCAATTATTAAATTAAAAATTATCAGATTTTTTGGTAAACTGTGCAAATTAATAGTGTATTAACATTCTGAAAAATTTTGTATTGTTATCTGAACTCCTACTGGAGTTATACCTTGTTTTTCAAAAAAAAAAAAGACAAATTTGGTGGACCGATTGTGAAACATCCTGTATAACCCATATATCGGATCAAATTACTCCTATGGATAGGATCGGTGATCATTTCATAGTCTCGCTTGTGTGTTTTTCCATAAAGGAGGCTACAACAATTAGAATTTCGTGCATACTGTGTAACCAGTACCATATATTCGGCGACGCGTATAATATAAAATTGGCTGGACCTAGTGGAGGGGGGAAGCCTATCTGTAACAAGCATTCGTGTCACGCATAATACGGCTTCTACACATCTAGGAAACATGAGGGCAACAGCAAGTATAGGCCTACTTATTTTATGTGTTACTTCGGCTATTGTGGTGAGTATGCTTATATGTAACACACTTAAGATTAGTGATACGATAGTGCTTATCAGTTGTGGTGATAAAATAATCTTTGGGCCGACAACATACAACATCCGTAAATTTACTTTTGTTTTGAAATCGCTCGGATAAAAATTCTATTGGTTTTACAGATTTAAAAAAAAGAAAAAGCTTGTTATTAAATAAACAGTTGCAAATTCTATACAATTGCCAGTTTTTATTTTATAATTTTGGTAAACGAAATTTGATAGAATTTACTTTGATAATCTCTTTAAATGCGATTTTTCAACACACTTTTAATTCTTGAAATCAAGTCTTTAAATAGACGAATGTCACCATAAAAGAATATCCGTCATTTAAGAAATCAACTATGAATTGGGCAAATGCAACTGCTTGAATAGAAAATTATTGGTGTATAAATTTTGTTCGCTATTTTGTTGTAAACGTCCCTCAGTAGCTCTCTATAGTGAGTACGGGCTTGACAATCCCGAGGTACCTAGCTGGATCTACACCTTTTTCCCAAGTAGTCTTGGGTCAGATCCCATTATTCAAATCAGGTCACTCTTGTTCCGACCCTGACGCTATCAAAGTAATCCAATTAAAACTAAACTGCGCAAAACATTGCATAAAATTACTCACTCGCTCATCTCCAAAAGCAAATAAAACTATTCCTCACTATAAATGTCAAAATGAACCGGATGCAAGCAGTATTTGAAAAAAAATATTTACATAGGGTCTAAACTTGCTTAGCTTGTGCCATAAACATGTGCCTCAGCGTCGTATGAGTGAGAGAAAATAAGTAGAATATTTTTGTGAGTGTGAGAAAGCGTGATGCGTTATATTTGTGATAACGAAATAGGGGGGGGGGGATCTAAAATTAGATGGCTTTTGATAAAACCTGATATTTTCATGATCATTAATAGTCTAAAATAGTGTTTTCCATAGATTTTAAATTTTTTCTGGAAAATATAGCTGCATCAGTCCATATTTTAAATGGGACCAAAATGGTCTAATTTCTGGATATTAGCATTTTAATCCAAAATGGTGGCAAGTGGAAAATAAAACTGGTATTATGTAGATTATTTTTTTCCTTTGAATAGCCTAGCCTAGTCCTACCACTTTCAAATATACAGTAGACTACTAATTCATGTATATGCCTTTAGTAACTGTGTTATATTCTGTTATTTTGATTTTCTTCCTTTATTTTTGTACTCATATATATTGGGTGACCCTCTCCACCAAATGGTTAATGATAATTGTTTTGGAATGTTTTTCTTTGTTGTTTAAAAGGGAAATACTTCTTGGTCATCATTCAAATTATAAAAAAGGTGGAAAAGAACATAAAATAAAGACACCTACCCTTTGAATATTGTAATAGGTCGGTAAAGAAAGAGAATTGATCATGAGAGAGCAGATAGGGAAAATGAGAGGGATCTAACTAAAGAATGAAAACAGCTAGGTTCCCTCAGGATTCCCAAGCCTGTACTCACTACAAATAATCCCCTGAGGGGAAGGTTTTTTTGAAAGATATCTGAACAATGGTCTTACAGTCCAAAGAATGGAGTTTTTAAATAAAATTTTGTATGTGCGCATATTTTAGCCACATCTTGAAATTTTTTTTAGTAAATCAAAATTTGGTATTTATCATTAAAAAACACAAAATGATCGTTTTCTCAAAATTGGCTATAATGATTTTGATTAAATTTTTGGTCGTGTAATTTCTAAGGACCCAAAAAATGTATTAGTTTCTACCTTTCCAAAAATGCAGGTTCGTGAGTTATCGTTAAAAAACCAAAAAATGTCCTTACGGCTGTTATAAATGTAATCTCTTAAAATTGACTCCACCAATTTCATTCAAACTTGAAATGTGAAGATCCATGATCCTAACCTATTAGCAATATCAGAAGTATTTACTTACAAGTACTTATTATTGTCTCCTGTTCTAGGCTGTTGAATATAAAGTAACAGATCTTGTATACTTGGATATTACCATAAAAAATGAACCAATCGGAAGAATTGTGATTGGATTATTTGGAGATATTGTTCCTAAAACTGTCAAGAATTTTATCACGTTGGCAACAGTTGGTGTCAAAGGAAGGAAATATGAGGGTTCACCTTTCCATAGAGTTATTAAACATTTTATGATTCAAGGTAAGTCATCCTTCATGTTAAAGTTAGACCCACTCATTACTCAGCCCAGTCCCTGAATAAAGAAATATTGAGCTTGATTTGTGAGACTAAAATAAAAAATAAAACTAACACATTTCAACGACCATGTCACCCATCTTTAATGATGCATGAGCTATAATAATAACTAACTTTGTAATAGTTTGATTAATGTAGAATCATTTAAAATGGTGACAATATCATTTAATACTAAGCGTATTTGTCAGAAATTGTGTTAAAGTTTTATAGTTCTTAAAATGAGGACAATTTGAAAGCATTAAAAGTGTAGTACATATTTTAATTAGATATGTTTCCTAATATTTATAGCAGTTATCATAAAATGGAGAAATAAACACTGCACAACATTTTTGGGGATATGGCTATCAATATGTTTCCTCTATATTTTCAGGAAAAAAAACTAGTTTGATGTTCATGCCACTTTTCAAATCGGTAATAATATACAAATTTAGTGTTGCTAACTAAGAATAAAAACTCCTCAATTAGTTTTTATGTTTAAAATGTTTTCAATCTGATCTGATGAATCATCAAAGCCTTTAAGGAACACTCTCATCAGACTATACATTTTAGTCAATTTGATTAAAAAGGCGAGGATTATGTTTTAGAATTGCAGTCTCCTGTCTGAATCATGTACACTTTACTTAGTTTTGTGCAAAATTCTCTGAATGGATATTTTTGAAATGGTCTCCTGATTATCTTCCGGCCAATTTTTCTTCCCTCAGAGTAAATGTTAAAGAAATTCATCTCATTGTCTTCCGTTTAAGGTGTCTTTGGATAGCCAGAATGAGGAGGTATCTATTACAGAACCAGTAGGTTCAGTACTCTGAAATTTTCTGATCTTACAGTGAGAGAAGATTGGAAGGAAAATATTCAGAGTATGTTTTGATAATAACCATAGTCCTTTCCTTATAAAACTCTTTTTTCTTTTATTTACAGGATAAGGACATACGATTTATGATGTTACAACACTATAGTGTTGGAAAATATGTTCTAGGTTGGAAAAGCTATTATAAGACAATATTGGTAAAACATTGACAGGGTTTCTATCGGAGACTGTAGACAGAGAACTTAGAAGGATATCAGTAAGTAAATCTGTCGGGGGGGGGGGGGTGAACGGGGACCCTACACTATGTATTAGTCAAATATTGTGCAGTAATGGCATATTTTTTTTAACAAGATTGATGTACAGGAGATGGGAATTCTATAGTTGAGAACAAATAGGCGAGCACAAGGATTTCTGAAGGTCACAGTATACTTCACCTCATATAACAAGAACAAAATAACATTATTGAATAACTTTTGTGTTATCAACAATAAAAACAAAAACTACAGTACTTTCATCCACATAATTCTACACTTGTGTTAGAAGTGACTTTTTAGCCTATGTTGATTGGGAAGAAATCATACTTTGAATGGAAAGAATATTTCCCAAATCAGTTCCAATAGTTTCCTAGAGTATCTTTCATAAATTCCAGACATGTATTTCCTTATGATTGTTTTACTGCAGGTGGTGATGTGGTGTTTGGTAATGGAGGTGGAGTACTCAGTATATATGGGAAAGGATTTCCTGATGAAAACTTCCAAGTACAGCATTCGGCACCTGGTTTTGTTAGTATGGCTAATGGAGGTGAGTCTTGGAATTATTAACTGTGCGCCTACCATTATTTTAATTTATTTTACTTCAAAAAACCTACATGTTGAATAACATTATATACATCACAGTTGCAGCACATATAATAGATGAGGACTATAGATAAAAAGCATCAATAAGTTTACACCATAATTGTAAAAGAATTAAACTAAATACAAAAAGAGTTCCAAATATATAAACAGTATAAAACAGAAACCAAAAATATTTCAAATTAATAAACTATTAAAAAACATTGCACTCTCTCATCCCTAAAACCAATCAAAACTTTTAGTCACCCATAATGATAGTTTTGTAGTTGTCAGACAAAAAGTAAAAATAAACCATGGCCGTCATCTTGCAAAAAAATATTTAAAGTTTTTCTATTTTGATGCAAATATTTTAAAGTTAAATTTATAAGCTTTTTGGTATTAATGAAGACATCTATATTTATAAAAATGTTAGAATAAACTATACCAATAAAGGCTCTGTACATTCAATATAGATGTACATTAGTTTCAGCATGCAGACATATCTTTACACTGAGATAAATAGACGACCCAGTTTATTTATAATGTTACTTTTCTTCAGTTTTAAAATTTGGGTAGCCTAAATCGTTACTAAATATATAGAGTGAGAACTGATTATGCTGCAGATAAAAATAAGAAAACATTTTCATATATATATGTCCAAAAATGCTTCACATTAGTGTTACAGCTAGCAAAAATATTTCGCTCCGACTTCTGATCCAAGACTGAAATAACACCGTCTTGTAGGCGTTACGACAGAAAGAAAAAAATTGTAGGCTATGTTTTTTGGTTTGGAAAACTGAATAAAATAGGTATCAGAACTCTGTATATCCAGTACTTATTGTGAAAACTGGTGTAAAATATACAAAAGTGGAGTAAAAAACACACTTTTTAGGTCTGACAAAAAAATACCTTTGTTAAATAGGCAATAAATGCATAAAATAATTAAACAAACTCTAGAAAATTAATTGTGAGAAAATTTATGCAAATAAAAAACAAATATATGTTACGAAAATTTAATATCATTAGAAGAATATTTTTGTTCTGTTTGAAATTGTAATGTTTCCACGACATTTTGGTCCCCTTTTGTTTTGAATAAAAGTCGAATTTCAGCAAGTTTATTTTTCTATTCATTTTATTTACACCAATTTTGTCAGAATTAAATTCTCTTTAAAATTTATTCAATTATTTTATGTGTTAATTAACCCTTTATCAAAATTATATTTTGCCAAACCTAAAAAAGTGTGTTTTGCGACTCTTAATTTTTGTGTTTTAGACTAGTTTTCATGAAAAATACTAGATATAGAGTTTCGGCAACTATGTTATTCAAAATTCCATATAAAAATACATATATATTTTTTATTAATTTGTGTCTTAAGAATTATGGATTCACTTCACTCTTGGAGCAGAAATTAGTGCAAAATATATTGTTAGCCGTAAAGAAACTTTTTTGGGTTCATGTTTTTATATGAAGGTTTTTATTTTTACCTTTAGAATCAGTTCCTGTACTATTTTTAATCACCCCCTGAAAATAGATCACTAGATAAACCCATTGTATGAAAGTATAATAGACTATTGTTGTATCTGTTACAACATAAGACTGATACTAGCCAGGACTCGATACCTTGAGTATCAGTTACAGCATCCAAAATATACACATACGATAGTCATAACATTTATATCATAAATGATTACATAATATGTATAACTCTAAAAGTATTTATATAAGTATATAATTACAAACATTCCCAATTTTTCACCCCAGTAAAAATAAAAAGCGGCTTAGATGTAAAAGATTCCATAATTTTATTTTACACACTTTCTAACAACAAACCTTGTGGGGATTTAATTTGAATTATTGTTGGATTTTCCTTTAGTGACTACAATTTAGCCATCAACATAAATTAAATTTTATTTTCACAAATGAACACATTACGCCTAACCAACATCTGATAACTAATGGTAGTAGAATGTAAAATGTATATTTTAAGAACTCTGGGAAGAATTTGTTACACATACAAGTACTTAGGATTTCTTCGTCCGTATTGTATTAAATACATATAACAAATTATGAAACTTATTCAGTACAGTTAGTAGTATTATCAAATATTACGCAAAACAAAAATGTAACTTCTTCTTTTAAGTTCAAAAATTGAATGAATTTTTAACAATAACTAGAGATGTTAGAGGAAAAAATAAAGTGACGGAAACAAAGTCCAGAACTAGTTATAAAATTGCTTTTCCTATGACCACTATATCAATTAATGAAACACAACTGATAATAAAATCAGTTATAGTTTAATTATTGTAGCTCAATGTACCACTGAAGATGACGACATTGTCATTAAAACGTGTTTGATTTAATAAACGTATTATTTGTGAGAAATTGTGTTCTAGTTTAATTTTAATGAAATACATTGAAAAAAGTATTTTGTATATAAATTATAAAACTAAACAGGTTGAAAGTAATATTTCAGAAAAACAACTTCCCTACAGTTGATAAACATGGTTTCCATAATTTGTATCAAACTGTAATGGAACAGTTGGAGAGTAACAACTTCAATGAATGCCAAAGTGACTGCTAGATTTGGCCGAGAAAGGTGAGAAAACTAGGAACCTGCGCATCAGCTTTCGACGCAGGCTTGATTAAAGACTAGATGCTCTCATACCTGGCAACTAGAGTTTCAATATGTACATCGAACTTTGACTTTGTAATATTTTAGCTTTTCTGTTATAGATGAGCACCTGTTACAAAATATCAGGTTGTATATTTTGGCTATATCATGACGGGTTTTGTTACATTTTTGGATAACTCAAAATTTGAATAAAGTCACAGTTTATGTTTGGAAATGTCTGATAATAATCAGATCCATAAACAGTTAAACACACATTATATACATACCGACAAAACATCTGTCTTACCTTGGGCTACAAATAATTTATCATTATAATTTATTTTATGATTAATACTTTTTACTATCTATATGAATTTCAGGTCCTGATCAAAATGGATGTCAATTTTTTATAATAACAGAACCTACACCTTGGCTTGATGGAAAGCATGTGGTTTTTGGCATGGTAAGTTCAACTAAAACCAAAATATAATTACTGTATTAGTAAAATAAAGCATTTATCACTTTAAATATTTCAGAACATATAGGCCTAGTTCCCTACAGCCCATGCATGTAACATAGCTATATTTCCACGACAAAATGTAATGTTGCGAGTTAATATTATGTGTTACTTACCTTTAATCTTTTTAGTTCAGTAAAAAGGCCTATGTGCGAAACGTTAATGTTAAGGAAAGATATATTTGACTGATATGTTTTCTGCCGGGAGTTTAAAGGTCCGCTAAATTAAGAATCTTCTAAATTGTGCTAAGATATGTTTACGCTCGCTCATCGGCAAAGCTGTATGGACCATAGCTGTAGTTGTCAAAATAGATATAAAGTTTTGTTTTTTTGTCAGATACAATGTGCACGTTTTAAAATACACACTTAATATACTATATGAAGAACATTTATTTTAAGAACATTTTCCTATAGAGTTGAAACATGAATAACAACAAAACGATAGTCAAATTCTAATCATAAAAATGAAATATTTTTGAGAAATTTTGGGTAAAACAAAATACTAAGTAAGTGAGAAATTGGGATTGGAGAAAATCAAAATGATAAAAAGAAATGCATATTAAAAATGATATAGCCATGTTATGTACATGATAGAAGATAGACTACCAAAAGGTGACCCAGAACAAGAAGAATAAACCAAATTAAAGAAGACACACAGAAAGAAAAGACGAGAGAAACTAGCAAAAATAAAAGAGTTGAAACAGAGAAATAAAAGAGAAATAAAAGAGAAATAAACAGTTCAAAAACATTGACCAATGATTCCCAAAAGTAATTGTCATTTTGGTAGTTGTCAATAAAAAAGTGAAAATGAACCATCAACACAATCTTTGAAAAATTATTTATAGGCTATATTTAAATAAGGGCCTAAACTTGCACTGTTTATACAGACAACACATCGTCAACATAAGTTGTATTTCATTAAAATCAAGGTTTTAATGTTGGATTCAAGGTTTATTTATATTTATTCCTGACCTGCAATATATATTTGCTTTTTACCGATTTTCAACATGGGTTTGAGTAATTCATCTAAAATTAGAACAAAATCGGTATAGCCGATTTTTAGAAATTAAATAAATTGAAATGTTATTGAGAAACAACAAGTTACTGGTTTTAATCAAATGTTAAGATTAATGACCTAAACTCGTGTGCAAAATCGCAAGTAAAAAATATTATGGTAGAGGATTATTAGAAAAATGAACATTGACCGCTGTCATTAAAAGTTTAACACAATTTATTCTGAAGGCATGTTTAAGCAACAAAAGAATTAAGTTAAGTTTTTTATTTAAAGATATAAATATTTCAAAGATGACGTCTATGGTTCATTTTCACTTTTTGATAGATAATTACTGTACACTAACATTTTTGTCCAATTGGTTTGGTTCATTTTTTTTTTTTTTTTGGGATGGGTGAGTGAGAAAATTTGTGCAATATTTTTGCAACATTTATTCCATTAACAACTCATCCCTTCCATAGATAGAAATAAACCTACTTTCACACAATAAAGCAATATACAAAACTAAAAACAAACAAAAAATAATCATCACCATATCTCAAAAATGAAAGTTTGTGAAGTTATCAGTCAAATCACATCTCAGAAATTCGAGTATTACAAATTTATTTGATTACTAAGTTTTAAAAGGAATATTCTTTAGGTCCATTGATTTGTTGCATTATGGCTTCCTCCAACCCTTTGTATTGATTAAACTCTCCGAATACCTGAGAAGTGAACCTATTACTTAATTGGATTCTCTGTTGCATAAGCTTTTTACGCGAGTTAATAATATATCATTCCATTTTCTTGCAATATTTAATTTTGTTTCAATTAAAATAAATGTCAATCATATTAATAAACCATATAGCCTACAGAGTGTTCATAAAGTCATGGTGGGGTTTCAAATTGTTGTGGAAATATTAGAAGTTGCTGTTATTTAGTTGATGAAAATAATGATGACATGAGATAATGGTCCCAAAATTAAATTTTGTAAATTTAGTGCCACTTAGGATGTGTTTCATGAAGAATGATACACGAAAATAACATTAGTAGATGTGATAAACAGTTGGAAAAATACAGGCAGCAATGTTTAATAATAAGGTGATAGGCAATCAGCCTGCAATGAAATTGTTGAAAATATAATAAGATTTTTATTAAGTAGAAAAGGTAATGGTTTACAAAGAAAGTTACCGGTATTTTTGGCAATTTTTTAAAAATATTTTCTACATTCCTTATTTCTTAATAATAAAATAAGTTTTCAACACGGAGCTAACTTTTTCACCGAAAAATCACAATTTCAAAACTACAGAATTCAATGCGTTTGTAGGCTAGATCACCGAATTCAAGCAACATTGAGGGAGGTTAGCACTTGGATGGGCGCTTGGGAATGCATGCACAATTTCTACTTTTTTCCAAATTTACGTATTGGTCAGGTACCTTGTAAGGTAAAAATTCGTGTCCAAACTTATTTTAACGGGTAATTCATTTAATGTACCTTATCCTAGTAAAGTTGAAATTATGTTTTTTTTATGTGAAAAAGTTAGCTAGGCCTAAATGTTGAAAACCTATTTTATTATTAAGAAATAAGGTAGGCCTATGTACAATATTTTTTTTTTGTCACAAAAATTACTGGAAAACTTTCTTTGCACAAAAAATATGTTTGAAAACATTAGCTAGATGTCCAAAAACGATATTTCACTAGCTTTTGAAAAAAATTGCTCATGTTTACAAGCCATAAAATTCGGTTATTGCAGTCAGGAAAAGTAAACATTCTTATTAGTATTAAAGCTGATGAGAATTTTCTGAGCTGGGTTTTGTCTAGTGAAAATGCCACTTTCTATACTTCAGAACAAGTATGTTGCTACATTGTTAAATATGAGCAAATGAAGTCTCTTTATACCTCCATTGAACAGAGTTACCTAACCTATAAAATTTTTTTTCCCTTCATGTTTTTAAATGTATACTTTTTGTAAATATATTTTCAAAACCCCATCATAATATTATGGAAACACTATTATTAATACACCAATATATTATCTGTAGATTAATGTAATATATAATTAATTGTAAATAAAATACCTGAATTTCCAGTGACTTAACACGCTTGATACAGTAACAAAATGGCTGATTGAAATATTACAAATTCAACAGCTGATCATACAAAAAAGACAACAGCTGTTAATAACATTGTTATAGATTATCCTATAGTTCTACAAGCTGATCAATATCTTATTCTGTTTGAATTTTTATCTAAGGAATAGGCCTAGTTAGTTGTAGCTTTGATACAATTCCTGTAACAAAGGTCTATTTTTGCATAGACATTTCACATCCATACTATATTTACAAAGCATAGGGTGAAGGAATGAAGAATCCATAAATCTAATTTCCCTTGCTTATCAGCTGAGTTTAAAACAAAAGTTCACATAAAATAATAATATTAATTTCATTTATTAATATGAAGAATATAATATATCTTAATGATTTTTTGAAATGTTTTCAAATGCACTGTATAACTGGCATCTGTAGCTTCCAGAGTTAAACTTGGCTAAAGTTCAGTAGTAGGTATACAGGATGTGTAAAAAATGACATTACAATTATTTTAAAAGTATGTAAACATTTATTTAGACATCTTCTGGTGACTGCATTTGATACTATGACACTAATTGAATCAAAATTTATGTTTTGCATTAAAATGGCACCTCGTCTAATAAATTATGTGAATAAAATTTCCATATCCTTTTAAAGTTGTAAAATTGTAGGTATATTAAAGAAAAAAGTAATAATCGAAGCCTCCAACTTGCCATGCCTATGAGGAAATCTATCATGTGTTTGTAAAGTTTATACTCAGATCATCCTTTATCCTATATTTCCATTGTAATAATTGAAAAATATTTAACTGAATGTTATTTTAAGAAATTATTATTTATGTTATTTTTATTTTTTAAAAGAAAAGAATGAAGTTATTTTTATTAAAAGTTTGCTCAGCTAAAAGGGCGCCAGGAAGTTTTCACTTACCAATTTAGAAAATGAATTTAAAAGTTTAATTAAATTTATGAATTTAATTATTTTTTATCTCAGGGTGTAGGCTCTTTTTAAGAGTACTTACAGTGATTTCTGGTTGTGAATAAGAAACTCTGGAAACTGAAATTTTAACATGAATTTATTAAAGTAAAATTAATACAAGACATTTGTTATCACAAAAATATCAAACAAAATAACTAAAACTAACATCCTATCCAGATTCAATTCTTTATTGCCTTAGAAGAAGGACTATTTTTAGAAAACTTGAATTTAACTTTATGTTGCAACTAGAAAAAATATTTAAGAAATAAAACAGATTAAAATATCTGTTACTTAATATTGAATTTATTTTACTTTTTTAAAAAGAATATGTCAATAGACATCTATTATTTATTCATTTAGAAAACGTAATTACTAAAGTATCAAATTATAAATTTTAGAACATAAAACATATTAAATTTCACATAATACATAAATTAAGTTCTTTGTGTTGAATAACACATTTTTACCAGACCGTTGTAGCAAAACCCTTTGCCGTAGTAGTGTATAAAACGTGGTATCAAAGATAGCTCCTTTGTTCAGTCCGCGTAGAAAGAGGTTGATTGAAATTGCTCCAATCACACTTTGCATTTTTGTTTTACGAATGTCTTTCAGCGTAATTAGTTCATTTTCTACACTTTATAAATGTTCATCATTCGACCATTATAATATTGCGCGCGCGACCGTCTATTGTCCTATTTTGCAACACGCTATTTTTAAGAAACACTTTGTCTGTTCAAATCAGTCTAATCATTTTTAACACACTCGAATATACTGTTCAAATTACACTGCGTTTAGATTAGCTCGGTACAAGTTATTATCTTAAAGCTTCAAAAATCGAATCAAACTCTATACTACATTGTCCTGTTCCACTCTGACTTAAGACTTTACTAAACACACCTTACAGCTCCAACCGCTGCCTTAAGACTGTCTAAAATATATCTTACACCTTCAACCGCTGAACTAAGACTGAAGAAAAAGCATGGTGAATTTCTATATCCAGTTGGTACAGGGATTACAGATTTTTCCACACGGACTCTTATTCAAATCTCGCTGTGTTTGCGTTAATTACAAGTCACATCTCGTCACGCACATTATTCAAATATATTCCCTTGACAACAAGTCTTTTGTCTATATTTTTTATAACACACAACCTATTTAATTTATTTATTAATTACAGCTAATATTTATACACATTGTTATTTACTTTAGTTTGGAAATCTAGTTAATTTAATTTCCCTTACTTTAAATTATTATTACAAGTCATGTTTTCGACTCATTTTACCCCCTCCCAAATTAATTTTAAACGATTCCCAGTTACTTTTACTATTCAGTTTAAATTAACACTTTTTTGGTATTACACCATTTCTGTCAGAGAAATGCAACATGTCTCTGCCTGTTTGTAAGTGTACCGCTCAAGAACTACTGATGGGATTTTCTTCTTCTTACATTCCTTATGTTATTGGCATCAGGGCCTAGGAGAATTTCCTCCACTCATGTCTGTAAGTTGTCTAATCTCTGACTCGGTTTTCTCTCTCTCCATCCTCCATATTCCACTATATGTCCATTCATATGTGTGGTCACCCTCTACTCCTTTTCCCCACTGATCATACTTCTAACAATTTTTTTGGGGGAATTTTCTCTCTTGTCATTCTGTTAACATGCCCATAATATTTAAGCCGAGATGTTTCCAATCTTTCCTTCTGCAATTGTTCTCTGGTCTTTGCATTGTTCTTTATATCTCTTCAAGTTTTGCCTGTTATTCTTCATAAACATTTCATTTCTACAGCGGTTACCTTACTTTTAAACCTTGTCATTGGCCAGATTTCAAGAGCACAAATAAGTAAGTACTTGTAAATAAATTGTCTCATAGCTAGGGTTACACAAATTAAATCATCTCACATCTTACATTTATAAAATTCAACGTTAGCTTACAATTCGAGAACCACTGATCCAATTTTCCCCTATGAATGTTATCTGGTCAGGATTCAGTCAATGTTTGATTAAAATTGATTCAAACAATAAAGATTAGTCAATTTCAGAGGTGTTACATAATTAAATGATATTTAAGATTGAAAGAATTATTAAAATTGTTTCAAAGATTTGAACTTTATAAATGGTTTTAGTTTGAATGCCACAATGGGATCTTGACTTGGGTGAGTATAGCTATAAATAGCACAATCGATAGAGAGTTTCCAATTGTCAATGAAGATTTTACATCTTTCACGAATAAGTACAATGATCATTTTGTTGTTAACTACTACGACTGACAGATCTGTTCATCTTGTTGTTTAGGAATTCAATTCTATTTATTAATTTCAACAACAAACAAAAGTTAAAACGGCTCCAAAAATCATAAAAATATACTTAATTGGTAAATACATTTGAAAAAAACAACATAATAATGATAACCCTTATTTATTTATTATACCAAAATTTGCATCCATTATTTAATTTCATTTAATTCTTATGTTCTTGCAAATTTTTTTACAAGTATCAAAATATTATCATTAAAACATGTTTTTTTTTTTTTTAATGTATATCTAGCTGTTAATGTTGTTTATAAAGGCAAAGAGAAAATGACAAAAGAAATAATAAGCTTATATTTGATTCCTTTATGTTTTAAATTATATTAACCTTACCTTCAAGTGGACAAAAACGCAGACACAGTTAGTTATGTACATACAGTTGATTTTGAGCAAGATGTAATCAGGCAAACTATTCTAACCAAAAAGTAAATGTTTTACCACCAAAATCAGTGAAGTTTCTATAAGGAATCCTTTATTTATCAAGTTATTATTGTTGTCATTTAGGTACTAGAAGGCATGGATGTTGTGTATAAAATAGAGAACCAAACAACTTATCCTGATGACAGACCTATAGCTAATGTTTACATTGTTGCTTCTGGAATACTACCTATGGAGAAGCCTATAACTGTGACTGACGTACCTCTGGAATAAACAATTTACTATCATCTCTAAACTTCTCCAAGACATGGTAACAAAGTTTAAAATATCTCTCAAAATCTTACTTTTGTTTCGCAGGTAGTGGAAGGAATGGATGTCGTAACTAAAATCGAAGAAGTCAAGACATATACAAATGATCATCCAATTCCTAACATTTACATATCAGCGAGTGGGCAAATTGAATTGACAGAGCCTTATGATATCTATATTGGAGATAATGAGTAAACTTTTTATTCTCATTTATTTATTCTGTCTGCACTTATTTTGAAAAGCTTATTTGGAACTATTGTAGTATTGACAATTTTATAGTAGAAAGTAGTATTGTTGAGTTGAAATTTAAATACAGTATGTTCTTGACTTCTTGGTTTATAAAAATTTGGCGTGCAGACTTGTGATGATGTAAAGTTCCCAAAATGCAAAATAACATCATGCAAAATTCCCTATGAATATTATAGAGAACGACAGAGGGTGAATCGACATCATATATATATAAGTGGGTCATTTAATTGGCTGGTCTTAAGATGTATAGAATTAACTGTAAATTTGGAATTGGTCAGTTAAACTCGTATGTAATGCATTATTTTAATTTTGCCAAAAAATGGATTTATTGTATTGTTTATTTATTGTGTTACAATTAAAGTTGCTATTTAAAACAAAAATGAAAAACTGACCAAAAAACAAAGAAAAAAAATTGTTACAATGTATAGAAAAAAATCAATAACAGTGCAATGAATGTAGATATAATTAAACATTATATTTAAATAAATGGTGCAAAAACTTTACACTAACTTTCTCACACACCCAATCTCAAATCCAAACAAAATACAACCAGAACTATTTGTAACAAAAAATGTCAGTTCGGTAGTTGTCAATCAAAAATGAAAATGAACCATGTATGTTCTCTAAAAAAAAAGACATGGCTTTGGGTCATTAATCTTAATATGAGTAAAAATAAACAAAGTTGGTAGAGCCGATTTTGAAAAATTACCTCTTTCATAACAGCTCCACGACCGATTTGTTCGTGTTTTACCCGGCCACTCACACTTTTGTAGAGATGGCAACCAATATGTTTTATTTGGGTCTTTAGAGCCTGCACTCAAGGAAAATCTGATCAAAATCATTAGAGCCAATTTTGAGTTATAAATAAAATGGAAAATAGTCCTGAGAAATGGTCAATTATGTCCACGTACTTTGGGGAAAGTACTTCCTTTGCAGTCAAACCCAAATTTGTGATAACTAAACATCAGTAGCTTTACATGGCATATTTAATCTTGTTTATAGAATTCTATTAAAGAATTCATGTTAATTTGACCTAATTATGAAAGGAAAATTAAAATATAACGACATAAAATTTATAAAATCGTACCATTTATTTAAAGAATGTGACAAAAATACCATATTTCAGACAAAATATCTTTTTACATTTGTAACTCATATTTAACAAACAGTTAATTTACACAACTGATCTTAAATTAAAAAAATGATTACACCAATAAAAACTAACTGATTGTGCTTCTGTTACTGAGTATTGTAAAATAATAGTCATAATTTTATTTTACAATGTGAAAAAAGTTGTGCATGTCACTCCCACAACTAAAATCATATCTTTGTCAATAAAGCAATTTTCTTAAGGAACTGAATAATTGTTTAGGATATAAAAACTATGCAGAAAACTTGTACAGTGGGTAATAGGAGTATATTTCTTAAGATCTAACGATAGAAAAATATTGTAAATAATCAGTTTTACAAAATTTGCTGAGTAAAATTATTATGATTAACACCGCAGCTTAGGCTGAGTCAGATAGTCTTGAGTCTACTGTAATTTTGTTTGTAGTCAGATATTTTAGTTTATTGATGCATTATTATTGTTAATTTTCTGATAGTTTGTGTTAGATATGGCTAAGAAACAGGGTAATTCTAAATGATAGACCCATTTAAAAAAATCATATTTATTAAAGTACAAGTCCGAAATGAACAATCTTTATATCAATGAAAAGAAGAAGTTTCGAAGTTTCTGGCGGGCGGTGATTGTTCCAGAAGCAGCCGCTAGAGTTCTCACATCGGCCGTTAGAGTTCTCGCGTCAATAGGATTAGCCTCAGGATCGGAACTGAACAAGAGTTGGTCAAGAGAGACTAAATAGGTCAGATGAAAAAGAAGGATCTATTCCAAGCATGGAAAAAAAGGTTTAAATCATCTTAGGCCCCTCGGGTATTCCACCCCCATACTCATTATTGTGAGCCCCTGGGGAAGTTTTTGTATAATATATTCAATATATAATGACTAAAGTAAGTAAATAAAAAAAAAAGTAAAAAATTATGGCACAAGGTATTCGAACAAATCATAGAAATAGATCTTTGAAATTTAATCCTTTTTTATTTCAACAATCAATGAAACATTCTGTTATAATGTAATCCTTCTATAAGTACACATAGAACTACAAATAAGGGGGAAATTATCAATGATCAAATCAAAATAGAAAATATCAAACTTGACTAGACTGTTAACTACAGACAATAAATTGTGCTGCAATCAAAACTGTGTGAAGTTACTATTGGTATCAATCAATAGGTTACAAATTAGTGGCAGTTGTATAATCATTAATAATCCATTATACCACCATAGAAATGATTCCAATATATTAATGATTACAAATTTTACAGATAAAAGGATAAATTATTCCAATCATATTACTGTAGACTCGGGCCGAGCTGTAGTATAAATAATATTAATTTGGAATTAAAAATTTAGTTTCTAAAACAGTTAATTTACAATATTTTTTCGATCGTAAGGCATTATGAAAAATATACCTATACTTACAGTACATGTTTTGTATGTAGTTTTTAAATCTCAAGTAATTGCAGGAGCTTACTTTGGAATTGCTTTACTGACAATGAGATCACTGCGTAAATGCTGCACACAACTATTTTCATGTTTGTACAACAAAAATATAGCTCTATTATTATACAGTATTCAGCAGAAGATATCTAATACAATTATTTGTTTTACACACTGTTCAGTTTCTATTGATGTATTCTTATTTTAATTTATGATTAGTTGCATCATTTTGTAACTGTTCATTAAATATAAGTGACAAATGTAAGAAATATACTGTTCAATACATTTAATCTTTGTTAGACTCTTTAGAAAAATGTTTACATTTTATAAATATTTTAAACAAAGTCTATATACTAACACACTACTGATGATCAGTTACCACAAATTTGGTTGTTGATTGCAAAGGAAGTGACCTCAACATCCAGTTTTTACACTATCCAGCCTACCCGATCTGCATATACGACGGATAATAATGAGAGTCAACTGTATTATGAAAATTAGTGTCAGTCTTATTGGTCGATATATTTTGTTCTAACTTGAACACTTATATGACTTCATCAATGAGCTTTTTAAGTAGAAAATCCTCTCATCCAAAATATTTAGCATATGGTCATGGCTAAATAATAATTGTACTACTACATAGTTTTACAAATACTACAAGTTATACTAAAATTTGTCATAATCAGAATCTCTTTTACAAATTTTCATCTTGGAAATCAGATTTAAAATGTAACCAAAAAAAAAGAAAAGATTTTTGTTTGTTTTATAACTATTTACATGGTCAAGAATGTATCATATGTTTAGAAGGAATCAAACCATGGAAATAAAATTACAGCTCCTCCACTGTTGTTAAGATATTTTATTATTTTTTTATGAATTGGAAAGCAATATTTTCATTTTATTAGTAGCTAATGTTGAGTTAAATTGTAGCCTACACTAATTATTGTATATTTGCACAGTTTTTATGTATCTCACAGAATATAGGTTGTATTGTGTGTGTACTATCATTGTTAAATATTTATTTTACACATTTTATATTTTAACAGGTTATGAATTAATCTAACTATTTCTTTATGTAGCTGTGTATTAGGGTGTTTGAAACATTCATTAAATATTTAATTTTGGTATTACAATATATCAACTAATAGTTTTTACACATCTTTTACTTTATTCTTGCTCATTATTAGAGTAATAAAACACACATTTCACTCCATCTAGAGGTTGTAAATAATTCAGATATAAACACATATAAGTATAAGATGCATTGTCAAGTTCCATCATCCTGTTCATGCGTGTGGACTTTGTGCTTCAATTAAAATGTTAAACATCATATTTGATTCAAAAGAGAGTTGATGATTTAATAAATACATACATCTGCACTTTGTTGCCATATACATTTCATATAGGGCGAGTGTATGTATACCATCCCTTTTTGCACTACTTCAAAAAATTGTTAAATTTCCAATATGTATGACAATTGTTTATAAGGTGCTCTGTAAATTAGGAAATTGTGGCGATCAGTTTTTTTTGTTTGTAAGTGCCCTTAAATCTCTTATGGAAAATAGAATTTTAACACCAATTTGGAAGTAATGAATGTGTGCAAAAAGGAACGCTACATGAACACTGTTGAGGAATATGAAATTTAGAGGGCACTGAAGAGTGATTTTATATATTAATTAAAAAACCAACTTTCCTTCCAGTCAACACCTTAATTAAAGAGTAAAATCCATTGACTGCAGATAAGAAAGAAGACGACAGAACTAACATCAGTGTTGACTTGCTGATCAGTTAGTCATACTATGTTTATGTTTAAATTATTTAAAACCTCCGCATGACGTGGTGTTTTCCAGTTAGATACCTAAAAAAGAACATATTCTAATACTGAAATTAAATTTGTACTAATCTGTTTGCTACCACAACAGAATTCAAATTAAATATTTGTTTTGTTTGTACAGCCTCAAAGCCTGGATCAAAGCATCATACTTACCATTGACCATGTCTTTTGCAATCCTTGGCTTGTTTCATTGGTTCTACAAGAAGCTGGACGTTATATAATAGATAACAATATATTTGCTGTGTTTTATAAAAAGTGGACAAATAATACAAATAAAAATTTATTTAAAACAAGCTGTAAAAGTTATTTCTCTTTAATTTAATCCATGATGAAAACATGTGTATAACTAGGGATTGGGAGAGGAGATTCTGTTTTAAAGACACGTTTAAAACTCTTTTAACTGGTAATACGCTTAACTTTCGCAATTATGTGATTAGAAATCACTTTTTTTTTTTTTTACCCTAGTACAAATCATCCTACGGCAATAATTTTTATACTGTTTTAAAGCTAATTTTCCATAGATTATTACCATATAACCAAAAGTTCATACAATGTTAACAATTATATTTAATAAATTGGTAAAGTTTGTGTATTACGAGCAATCAAGTTGCACGACAAACTGAACTTCAAATTATGGCATCCTAATTTTCACAAGCCGGTATAACTGTCTAACAACTTAAGAGTGATACTATTTTATAGTATTTTTTTTCCTTCTTTCTAACTGTGCTTTCCAAATTATTCTAATTGTTATAGTTCTAAATCTATAAAATCAAAACCAAACCAAGAATTTTGTAGGCTTTATTCATCTAAAATATTACTTTTTATTCAATTAAACGTTTAGCCTAGTAAAACACATGCTATCGTAATAAACCATATACTGTTGAAATCGTTACTTTCAAGCTTCCATATTCATTCAACAGAATGTGCCAAAAGCGAAATGATAAATCGATGAAGTTGCTCTATTTCCCGTCAAGAAGTAGCAAGTTACAGCATGACAAAATATGACCAATAAGAACTCGTGTTTTATATTTTTTTTTCAAATGTTAATACTCCGCCAAATACCATAAGCTCACAATATCTTACAGATTTTTTTCTTCTTCTTTCGAACTACATATTCAAAAATTTTCTAACTGTAATAGTTTTTGAGATATATTACATTCTTCGAAGTCATGACCAAAATTAACCAGAGCTGTTTGTAATTTCCTGTCTTTATTACAGAGTTTTTCCATTTAGACCTCTAGGTCTATCTAAGTGTGTTTTAGGGAAATATTGTGTTGTGAAGAGTGATTCATTTATTATAATTTATTTATACAAGTGTTTTAGTGTTTCTAAAGTTAATTTTTTTTTAGTGAATTTTAATTCAAATATTCTAAAATAAGTTTTCAGCTATTTTATTACTTGTTTTGTTGAATTTCAGAAAATTGACTTAACCTAGGTTTTTAGCGATTTCCAACTTTTTACATAAAAAATATTTTCTTAAAAAATTTTTAGAAATTGTTTTTTTTACCAAGTTCTATTCACAACTATATTACAAAACTTTTTTATGTATTATAAAAAAAATATAAAAACATTTTGAATAGGAAATGTAGAGTATATTATGGAATTTTGGCTTCGTCTATTAAGCTGATTTTTGATTCCATGCAATTTTTTTGAATTACACATATAAAATCTATGTAATTTCTGAACAAAATGATATGAAGAAGTTATGTTTTCCATAATATTAATATATTTGGTAAATTTAAAAAAATAGGCCTAACATTTTAGCGATTTTCAACTTTTTACATAAAAAATATTTTCCTAATAAAAATTTTAGAATTTTTTTTTTTTTTTACCAAGTTCTATACACAATTATATTTCAAAACTTTTGTATATCTTGAAATTTTTTAAAAAAAATTGTGTATGATACATATACTCTTATCTATGGGATTGCATACTTACTCCAAAACCGTAAAATCTAAAAAAAAATTCTTTACCGAGATAAATTCTATGCACTTTTCTGAAAAACATTATGTCTTATAAGTTGGGTTTTGAATAAAATTACTATTTTTTATGATTAAAAAAAAAAAAAAAAAAAAAATGCAAAATGGCAATACTTTATAGTAGGCAGTTAAAGGGTAGACAATTATTTACTGAAGTTTTATAAGTTTATTATCATTCCTTATGTATCAAATGTACCATTGAAGATGGTAACATTGTCGTTTAAGGGCATTCACATCCCTATATTACTCTTACAATGTTAACTAAAATGCACTTTTCTTTAAATCAAATAAAGGTTCTGATAACGGCAAAGAATGTCTCTAGATATTTTAACACTAGCTTTTTTATTTGATATATCATTAATATTGTTTATAACATTATTAATTTTTTTCTGCCTATACACAACGTCCACTTTCAGGTAAAACAAAACAAAAATATCAAGGTTCATCAATTTTAGATCCTGAAAAAGTACAAAAACCACTACTGTTTATAAGTTTTGTATACCCCCAAAACAATTAAAAACCGATCATTTAGTACAAACTTAGATCCAGATAATTAAATGAACTAAACGATGATTTACAATCAACTAAATGGCCAAGAGTGTTGATTGTTATGCAGCTACAGGCGCTCAAAAAACACTGCTTTCTCTAGGTAGATATACAGTCTTGTTATTCAATAAAAACCCCTCATATGTTGTCGTGTCAAATCATTAAAGAGGCCTAAATAAAACTAATATCAATTTGTCATTCAGTGACACAATTAACAAAACTAATTTTAATTTACCAAAGCTTTGTCTGGATTGAGAGAAAAGCTTAGGTTATATTTAAGAAAAGATTATTTCATACGTTTTCCCATATCTTAAGGATTTTAATAATATTATAACATTGATGAATATTTTTATTGTATCATTGTTTATTAGTACAAGTAGAATTAAGATAATCTGCTTAACAAGGCCACTGTTTTATAGTTTTGTTAATAAATAAAATAAAATAAAGAAATCAAAATAAATTTATTAATTCAAAATACAAAGAATCTCAGTTTTATAAATAACCTTTGATATAGAATGACCATTTGATGTGGGATAACGTTGGGTCAGAAATACAAACAATTAACTTACCTGTGATTGGGATATGTTTCCAATCTTGTTTGACTGAATCTATATCATCAGTTAGGGGCATATACACCTCGATTTCCAAATTCTGAAAATTATAAAAAAATAGTTATAATATTGTTTATGCTTGATGTTATAGCAAAACAACAATGACAACAACATTATTATTATACGCTATAACAGTAGTCAGATTTTAAAATATTCAATGTCAAAAAATGTTTAAACTCGAAACTTTCACAAATGTTTAGACAGTATATTTTTAAACTTATCACATCAAACATAACAGAATAAGGACTCAAAAAGTCAGGTTGAATTTGACACAATTTGCAAGTACAGTAGACTCATAAATTCGGATCACAAAAATCCGGACCGGACGGTAAATTTTTTTAAATAACAATTTGCCGCTTTAGCGCCTTCAATTTTCACGCGATCTTCCGCATTGCATGAATGACGTATTTCAAAGACATGAAAATCAAAGACATACAAAGATAAATAACCAATTAGCTATATGAAAGTGCCGAAACCCGATTATATGCCGACATCGCGATCATATAGAATTATTTAGCACGGCCCGACATATACTCAGGGTTCTGCGGCGAGCCCAGCTTCGTATTAAAAGACAAGAGCAGATTGGCATCCACCTCAATGGTATACCACGGACATTGGGGTCACCTGAAGTAGATGCCCGAACCAAGAAGTAAGTAAATTCAAAGTCATGCTCATTTGGGTTTTCTTATGTAAAGAGCCAGCATTATCATATGTATGTTCTGTCAAAACTGAGATAAAAACTTTAAAAAAAAAAAAAAACTATGAGAACTGTGGAAAAATGTTTTCATTCATCAGGACAATGGGTCACCTCACACAGTACATTCTGGCAGACAAACACATTACTGAACTGAAACATATTACACACATTCCAATTTTGAGAGTATGTGACTTTTTCTTTTCCATACAGTGAAATCTGTGCTTAAAGGAAAACATTTTACGTCATTTGAAATAGTAAAGAGCCAACAGAAACTGATCTGATCTAGATTATCGCCTAGTAGAAATAAAAACTGCATCAGTTTGTAGGTGATAATTAAAACAATATTCAAGTATGCAAGCATTAGAATTGTGATGCGTAAAAATAAAGGTTAGTTATATGCAGTGTCGTTATTTCATAGACACACTTCTTACACTTCTAATAACACCCTTCCACCCCATAACACAGTATATGCTCATAGATATTATTATGGATAAAAATAAAGATTAATTATATGCAGTGTTGTTATTTAATAGACACACCTCTTACACTTCTAATAACACCCTCCCACCCCATAACTCAGTATATGCTCATAGATATTATGATGGATAAAAATAAAGATTAATTATATGAGTAGACATCGCAGGGATTTGGCCGTAACATGGGCTCTTATGGAGTTATTCTCGACCAATCAGAATCGTCCATTTGGTCACGTGACCTCTTCTTGTCCAATCAGAATGCTCCATTTATAACTTCAACTGCCGGGTTATCGAGTGCCGAGTTTGCGAGACTCTACTGGATCTATAAGCATATACTGTGTAATGGGGTGGAAGGGTGTTATTAGAAGTGTAAGAAGTGTGTCTATGAAATAACGACACTGCATATAACTAACCTTTTTTTTTACCCATCATAATATCTATAAGCATATACTGTGTAATGGGGTAGAAGGGTGTTATTAGAAGTGTAAGAAGTGTGTCTATGAAATAACGACACTGCATATAACTAACCTTTTTTTTTACCCATCATAATATCTATAAGCATATACTGTGTAATGGGGTGGAAGGGTGTTATTAGAAGTGTAAGAAGTGTGTCTATGAAATAACGACACTGCATATAACTAACCTTTTTTTTTACCCATCATAATATCTATAAGCATATACTGTGTAATGGGGTGGAAGGGTGTTATTAGAAGTGTAAGAAGTGTGTCTATGAAATAACGACACTGCATATAACTAACCTTTTTTTTACCCATCATAATATCTATAAGCATATACTGTGTAATGGGGTGGAAGGGTGTTATTAGAAGTGTAAGAAGTGTGTCTATGAAATAACGACACTGCATATAACTAACCTTTTTTTTTACCCATCATAATATCTATAAGCATATACTGTGTAATGGGGTGGAAGGGTGTTATTAGAAGTGTAAGAAGTGTGTCTATGAAATAACGACACTGCATATAACTAACCTTTTTTTTTACCCATCATAATATCTATAAGCATATACTGTGTAATGGGGTGGAAGGGTGTTATTAGAAGTGTAAGAAGTGTGTCTATTAAATAACGACACTGCATATAACTAACCTTTTTTTTACCCATCATAATATCTATAAGCATATACTGTGTTATGGGGTGGGAGGGTGTTATTAGAAGTGTAAGAGGTGTGTCTATGAAATAACGACACTGCATATAATTAATCTTTATTTTTATCCATAATAATATCTATGAGCATATACTGTGTTATGGGGTGGAAGGGTGTTATTAGAAGTGTAAGAGTTGTGTCTATGAAATAATGACACTGCATATAATTAATCTTTATTTTTATCCATAATAATATCTATGAGCATATACTGTGTTATGGGGTGGAAGGGTGTTATTAGAAGTGTAAGAGGTGTGTCTATGAAATAACGACACTGCATATAAGTAGACATCGCAGGGATTTGGCCGTAACATGGGCTCTTATGGAGTTATTCTCGACCAATCAGAATCGTCCATTTGGTCACGTGACCTCTTCTTGTCCAATCAGAATGCTCCATTTATAACTTCAACTGCAACGCTGCTTCTCGACCAATCAGAATGCTCCATTTATAACTTCAACTGCACCGCCGCTTCTCGTCCAATAAGAATGCTCCATTTATAACTTCACCTGCACCGCCGCTTCTCGTCCAATCAGAATGCTCCGTTTATAACTTTAACTGCACCACCACTTCTCATCCAATCCTATGAGACACTGAACCTGTTTCGGAAGAGTTCGTGAATGATCGGATATTTTCGGCTAATCACAGGCTGTGTCAAGAGTATAAAAGGGGCTTTCCAGGCGACTATTAATTCAGTCTAATTTAGACACTTGAACTGTGAGGATCAAACAGCTAGGACTACTTACGGCAGAGCTCGTAAAAGGCGCTGATAATCCACAGATTGGAGCATATTTGTTGTAACACATCGTACTAAAACGATTCTCTGTAAGGTTCTTAACAGTAGTACCTTATAGAAATTTGGAAGTGTACTCTTTTAGTCTAATATAGACAGTTAGCCCGTGAAACACTAAACCTATTTTGCAAGAGTTCGTGAAAGTTCGGTTATTTTCAACTAATCACGGGTTGTAACAACAGTATATAAGGGTTTTCTTGGGGAATATTCATTCAGTCTTATTTTGACTTTTGAACTGTGAAGAACAAACAGTTGTACGGTTTTAAATAGAGTTCGTAAAAGGCACTGATAATCCGGAATCTTTCTTCTTTTGTGCAACTTTGTGTACTGGTAAATATGAATCCTATAAATGTAGTAAATACAGATGAGTCATACGTGAAGCACTTTAGATTGCACGGTTATAGGACTACCTTTAAATTTAATCCTGTTCCTGAAGGTATTTCAGAAATTGCATGGCTTAAATTGGGTTTTGCTAGTTTGGTTGAAAAAATGAAAGCTGAATCCTCACCTAATGACCAGTTGGGATTTACACTAACAAGTTTAAATCTAAAAAATAAGGAACCAGGGTATATAGCTTTCCAACCGGTAAGTCAAGTGGATGGGGATATTATTTGGGATATTTTCGGTGGTATTATTCAGAGCAATGCTGAGTCAATTAATTCAACAGATACATTCAAAATTGAATGTACTAGAGTTAACCTCCCCGTGGGCCGTGGTGGTCAAAGAAGATCAGGTTTTTATAATAATTTTGTTGAAGAGTCCAGTGCACGAAAGGGGATAGTAGTGATAAAAAATTCCGATAATTTATGTTTAGCTAGAGCATTAATTGTAGGCAAAGCTCATGCTAAGAAAGATCCCCAGTACAAGGCTATTAGACAAGACATGGGGAAAAGACAATTATTTAGGGCCGAAAAACTAATGGCTAAAGCAAGGGTGGTAATTCCAGAGAATGGAGCAGGGATCCCCGAATTAGAAAAATTTCAGGACCATTTGAAGAAATACAAGATTACAGTGTACAATTTCATAGGAAAGGTCGTGATGTGTATTTTTGTGGTGAAAATGAAAGTGCTGTGTATAAAATAAACCTATTATTTAGTGAAGGCCATTTCAATGTAATCACTAGCCTGACAGCTGCTTTCGCTTGTAATTTCTTCTGTGAAGGATGTCACGTTCCTTATGATCACAAAGGAAATCATAGATGTGAAAATATATGTCCAGCATGTCAAACAGTATCCCCACCTTGTAAATTACAATATGGAGGAATAACTTGTCCCAAGTGCAATCTTCACTTTAAAAATCAAGTTTGTTTTATTGCCCACCAAGGTGATCGTTGCAACTCTATTAAAAAGTGTACTGAATGTGGTAAGATTATTAGATTTATGGCTAGAAAACCAGTACATATGTGTGGTGAAGTGTTTTGTAATATTTGTGTAGAATACAAACCTCCTAATCATCAGTGTTTTATGAGGGTTGATAGGGGTACACCAAAAAGTAAAGACTTTTTGTTCATATTTTTTGATTTAGAAACCCGCCAAGACGAGAGTCTTGCAAATGATTCAGAAACTAAAGTCCACAAAGTTAACTTGTGTGTAAGTCAGCAGTTTTGTCATAAATGTATTACAGGGCAATCTTGTGAAAATTGTGGTTCCCATACCCGTATCTTTAAAGAAGATCCTATCAATCAGTTTATGGATTATGTCATAGAAATCAGGAAAAGATACAAGCACTTATGCTTACTCGCTCACAACGGATCTTCATTTGACTTTCAGTTTATTCTAAAGTACGTTATTCATCATACTAAGTTCACGCCAAAACTTATTATGAGGGGAACCAAGATCATATTGATGGAGATGGACAATGTAAGGTTCATAGATTCGTTAAATTACTTTCCAATGGCCCTGTCTGCTCTTCCAAAAGCTTTCGATTTACCCCCTGAAAAGAAGAAGGGTTACTTTCCTCACCTTTTCAATACATTGGAAAATCAAAATTATAAAGGACCGATACCCGCTAAACAGTTTTATTGTCCAGATTCTATGTTCGATAAGGGCCACAAAAACTTTGAAAAATGGCATAACGAGCAGACACTAGCAAATTATGTTTTTGATTTTCAAAAGGAAATTGTAGAGTATTGCATCTCGGACGTAGACATTTTGGCTCAGGCGTCCATGAAATTCAGATCTATGTTCTTGGAACAGTGTAATGTGGATCCCTTTTTAGAAGCAGTTACAATAGCTAGTGCATGTAATCTAGCGTTCAGACGTAATTTTTTGAAAAATAATACAATAGGCCTCATCCCTAAACACGGATACCGTCTTGTGGACAACCAGTCTGCCTCTGCTTTACAGTGGATGACGTGGGAAGAGGAACAAAGGGGTGTTCAAATCAGCCACGCAGGCCGTGAAAGGGAAGTCAAAATAGAAGGGGTAAAAGTTGATGGTTTTGATGGGGAACGTATCTACGAATTTCAAGGATGTTACTTTCACGGTTGTCCTAAATGTTTCCCTTATAAGAGGGAGGAACCACTAAAAGAGGACCCTTCTGACAGTCTACACTTAAGGTATGAAAGGACAAAAGCCAAAATTGAGAAACTTTCAAAATCACCCTTTGAAGTAGTAGAGATGTGGGAGTGTACATTTAAAACTATTAAAGAGGAAAATAAAATGGACTATTTGAACTCTCTTCCAATATTGAAAACTTTACCACTTAATCCAAGACATGCTTTTTTCGGTGGCCGGACTGGAAACGCTAAAACATACCACAAGTGTACTGATGAAGAAACCATTCAGTATGCTGATGTATGCTCGCTTTACCCTTGGGTATGCAAGTACGGAAAATACCCATTAGGCCATCCGACTATTCATATAGGGGATAGAGAATGCAGGAAGATGGGGATGGAAGTGGAAGGCTTGTTAAAGTGTAAAGTGTTACCACCTAGCGTTTTGTATCATCCTGTTCTTCCAACAAGAATGAATGATAAATTAATGTTTGTTTTGTGTCGTAAGTGTGGTGAAAACTTGTGTACTAGTGATTGTAAACATAGTAGTGAAGAGAGGGCCTTAATTGGAACTTGGACAATGGATGAGCTCAGGAAAGCGGTAGAAAAAGGATATGTTATATTGGACATGTATGAACTTTGGGAGTACAAGATGGCTACTTTTGAGAAAGGAGGCCTGTTTACCGATTTTATCAACAAATTTTTAAAAATCAAACAAGAAGCTAGTGGATGGCCTGCCTGGTGTAAGTCAGAGTGGGACAAAGACAAGTACGTGAAAGATTATTATAACCGCGAAGGTATCATGCTTGACTACGTTAAAATTGAAAAGAACGGGGGACTCCGCTCTCTTGCAAAATTGATGCTAAATTCATTTTGGGGTAAGTTTGGGCAACGGGAAAACCAAACTAAGACACTTTTAACAAGAGATTCTGCGGTATTTTTCCAACTACTAACAAGTCCATCGATAAAGGTTAATAGAGTACAAGAAATTAACGAAGACACCGTTTTAGTGAATTGGCAATACTCAGAGGAGATTGGAGAGTCATTAAAAAATGTAAATGTCGTACTGGCAGCGTATACAACTAGTCAGGCCCGTCTTAAACTGTATGACCACCTTGATACTTTAGGAGAGCAGGTATTATATTATGACACGGATAGTGTTATTTATTCATACAAGGAGAGTACACATAAAGTTGCTACTGGTGATTACTTAGGGGAAATGACGAATGAATTGGAAGAGTATGGCCCTGGATCCTACATTTTAGAATTTGTTTCGGGAGGCCCTAAAACATACGCATACCAAGTATTTTCTACAAACAGTAATGATATTATAGAGGTGTGTAAAATTAAAGGTCTAACACTTAATCTTAAAACGTCTGAAAAACTGAACTTTGAAAAACTTAAAGATATGGTCCTGAGCGAAGCTAAACTGTCTTTACAAATTGAAGAGAATAGAATTAGGAGAAATAAAAATGTAGATATTGTAACTGTAAAGGAAACAAAGGTATTTAAAGTAACGGGTCCTAAAAGGAGATATGTAGGAAATTATGATACTATGCCCTATGGTTACAAAAAACAAAGAATTCAATAAGGTTTGTTATTAAGGGGAAAATATATATCACAGCTTATATATTTCACGGTGAGGAGTGGATAATTCTATAACTAACTAAAGTATATTATTGTCATATTTAAAAACAATAAAAATATATACACGTTTTTATCATAGGTGGAGAGCGTTCCTGTAGATTAACATCATTGAGATTTGCCCAAAATTTATATAATGCAGCCTCTGAAATACTAAGGGAACTTTTGATTGTTACAATTGATATAGTATAATTACCTAATACTAGCGGCTTTGGGGAAAGTTAAATTCCCTATGTTAGGGACAAGTACTTATAATTTATGACATAAATAGTACCTATAACTAAGTAAAGAACACATATTGACTAAATAAAGGATAAATATATCAAATATTCTTACGAACAAGGCGGCGAAGTTAATCGATATTCGGTTGAGAATATATAGATGTCACGACTCACAAGGATTAGTGATCACTTTTTCAGGGTTAATGTCTTTGAAATACAGAGTATGATTTTAAGATTTTTAGTACCAGTGTTAGAACAAAATAAAAATTGTAAATCTGTAATACGTAGTGTTAAATGTTACTATGATTTTCTCAAATAGTGTGTGTGTGTGTGTGTGTGTGTATGTGTGTTTAACGGTCACTGGCGCGGAGTTAAGTCTCCCGTAAATCGTTAAGGTCACTGGCGTGGAGTTAAGTCTCCCGTAAACCTTTGAATGTGGGTAAAGTCATAGTAATAGGAAACATGAAAATGCACTAAAAAAACTACAAAAAGTATAATACAAAAAGAATTTGGGGACCGCATTTTTGTAATGGAGTGGTGGTCACAGGAAATAGCGATGGTTTGGAGCTATTTCCACAAAGGGTAAGCCTTCTGCTTACCCCAGCTTGTAATGTGGGCACGGGTTACGGCTTCACCGTACCATGTGACGGTTCCAACCCCGTAAAACACAGAGGACAAGTGGTATATTTTGTCTTTCTTCTTTCACATTCCAGTATATTGGGTTGTCTCTTTGCAAATCGTATTTTGTGAAAGTACATGTATGCAGATCGAAATTAACGATTTGGTGTTTTGCACCAGATCAAGCTGTTATAGAGGCTCTCTCTCTACCTGTTTACATGATGACTGCAATTCAAGGACATCTTACAGCATTCCTGTCAAATTACTTAGCAATGACTCATCTATTAATGGGGAATGGTTCAGACAGGCGCTTCAAAGCGTCCGTCAGTTGACGGTAAGGCATGTAGAAAGTGCCAGAGATTCAGTGTTGTTACTGTAGATATAGGCACTTTAACGTTCGATTGACAGTATTAAATCTCTACAGCTCATCAGAGTAGGCAACAACAACAACGACGACGACGACAATAATGACGACGATGTTGTTGTCGTGTCGTTAATACACCACAATAATGCTGACAATGACAACGATGACAAACACAACAAGAACATCCCCTTAGATCCTCCTTCTCTCCCCGCCGCCATTTTGTTGTTGTCTTCTAGTGATGTCACATTTACACGTTATACGCTGACTTCATGCTCAGTGACATCGAACCCTTAAATTTTTATTTCCCAGTGGGATTCGAACCAATGATGTCAACATGACGTCATAACGTTTGTTAGGAACCGATTTACCAACCCTTAGATACCATTACCAACCGATTTACCAACCAAAATATACCATTACCAACCAATTTACCAACCAAAATATATTTTTAGCAACCGATTTACCAACCAAAATATATTTTTGCAACCGATTTACCAACCCATAGATACCATTACCAACCGATTTACCATCCAAAATATACCATTACAAACCAATTTACCAACCAAAATATATTTTTAGCAACCGATTTACCAACCAAAATATATTTTTGCAACCGATTTACCAACCCATAGATACCATTACCAACCGATTTACCAACCAAAATATACCATTACAAACCAATTTACCAACCAAAATATATTTTTAGCAACCGATTTACCAACTAAAATATATTTTTGCAACCGATTTACCAACCCATAGATACCAATACCTACCAATTTTACAACCAAAATATACTTTTAGAAACCGATTTACCAACCCAAAATGGTATCTAAGGGTTGGTAAATCGGTTCCTAACAAACGTTATGACGTCATGTTGACATCATTGGTTCGAATCCCACTGGGAAATAAAAATTTAAGGGTTCGATGTCACTGAGCATGAAGTCAGCGTATAACGTGTAAATGTAAATGTAACGTGTAAATATACCACTTGTCCTCTGTGTTTTACGGGGTTGGAACCGTCACATGGTACGGTGAAGCCGTAACCCGTGCCCACATTACAAGCTGGGGTAAGCAGAAGGCTTACCCTTTGTGGAAATAGCTCCAAACCATCGCTATTTCCTGTGACCACCACTCCATTACAAAAATGCGGTCCCCAAATTCTTTTTGTATTATACTTTTTGTAGTTTTTTTAGTGCATTTTCATGTTTCCTATTACTATGACTTTACCCACATTCAAAGGTTTACGGGAGACTTAACTCCACGCCAGTGACCTTAACGATTTACGGGAGACTTAACTCCGCGCCAGTGACCGTTAAACACACATACACACACACACACACTATTTGAGAAAATCATAGTAACATTTAACACTACGTATTACAGATTTACAATTTTTATTTTGTTCTAACACTGGTACTAAAAATCTTAAAATCATACTCTGTATTTCAAAGACATTAACCCTGAAAAAGTGATCACTAATCCTTGTGAGTCGTGACATCTATATATTCTCAACCGAATATCGATTAACTTCGCCGCCTTGTTCGTAAGAATATTTGATATATTTATCCTTTATTTAGTCAATATGTGTTCTTTACTTAGTTATAGGTACTATTTATGTCATAAATTATAAGTACTTGTCCCTAACATAGGGAATTTAACTTTCCCCAAAGCCGCTAGTATTAGGTAATTATACTATATCAATTAATTGTAACAATCAAAAGTTCCCTTAGTATTTCAGAGGCTGCATTATATAAATTTTGGGCAAATCTCAATGATGTTAATCTACAGGAACGCTCTCCACCTATGATAAAAACGTGTATATATTTTTATTGTTTTTAAATATGACAATAATATACTTTAGTTAGTTATAGAATTATCCACTCCTCACCGTGAAATATATAAGCTGTGATATATATTTTCCCCTTAATAACAAACCTTATTGAATTCTTTGTTTTTTGTAACCATAGGGCATAGTATCATAATTTCCTACATATCTCCTTTTAGGACCCGTTACTTTAAATACCTTTGTTTCCTTTACAGTTACAATATCTACATTTTTATTTCTCCTAATTCTATTCTCTTCAATTTGTAAAGACAGTTTAGCTTCGCTCAGGACCATATCTTTAAGTTTTTCAAAGTTCAGTTTTTCAGACGTTTTAAGATTAAGTGTTAGACCTTTAATTTTACACACCTCTATAATATCATTACTGTTTGTAGAAAATACTTGGTATGCGTATGTTTTAGGGCCTCCCGAAACAAATTCTAAAATGTAGGATCCAGGGCCATACTCTTCCAATTCATTCGTCATTTCCCCTAAGTAATCACCAGTAGCAACTTTATGTGTACTCTCCTTGTATGAATAAATAACACTATCCGTGTCATAATATAATACCTGCTCTCCTAAAGTATCAAGGTGGTCATACAGTTTAAGACGGGCCTGACTAGTTGTATACGCTGCCAGTACGACATTTACATTTTTTAATGACTCTCCAATCTCCTCTGAGTATTGCCAATTCACTAAAACGGTGTCTTCGTTAATTTCTTGTACTCTATTAACCTTTATCGATGGACTTGTTAGTAGTTGGAAAAATACCGCAGAATCTCTTGTTAAAAGTGTCTTAGTTTGGTTTTCCCGTTGCCCAAACTTACCCCAAAATGAATTTAGCATCAATTTTGCAAGAGAGCGGAGTCCCCCGTTCTTTTCAATTTTAACGTAGTCAAGCATGATACCTTCGCGGTTATAATAATCTTTCACGTACTTGTCTTTGTCCCACTCTGACTTACACCAGGCAGGCCATCCACTAGCTTCTTGTTTGATTTTTAAAAATTTGTTGATAAAATCGGTAAACAGGCCTCCTTTCTCAAAAGTAGCCATCTTGTACTCCCAAAGTTCATACATGTCCAATATAACATATCCTTTTTCTACCGCTTTCCTGAGCTCATCCATTGTCCAAGTTCCAATTAAGGCCCTCTCTTCACTACTATGTTTACAATCACTAGTACACAAGTTTTCACCACACTTACGACACAAAACAAACATTAATTTATCATTCATTCTTGTTGGAAGAACAGGATGATACAAAACGCTAGGTGGTAACACTTTACACTTTAACAAGCCTTCCACTTCCATCCCCATCTTCCTGCATTCTCTATCCCCTATATGAATAGTCGGATGGCCTAATGGGTATTTTCCGTACTTGCATACCCAAGGGTAAAGCGAGCATACATCAGCATACTGAATGGTTTCTTCATCAGTACACTTGTGGTATGTTTTAGCGTTTCCAGTCCGGCCACCGAAAAAAGCATGTCTTGGATTAAGTGGTAAAGTTTTCAATATTGGAAGAGAGTTCAAATAGTCCATTTTATTTTCCTCTTTAATAGTTTTAAATGTACACTCCCACATCTCTACTACTTCAAAGGGTGATTTTGAAAGTTTCTCAATTTTGGCTTTTGTCCTTTCATACCTTAAGTGTAGACTGTCAGAAGGGTCCTCTTTTAGTGGTTCCTCCCTCTTATAAGGGAAACATTTAGGACAACCGTGAAAGTAACATCCTTGAAATTCGTAGATACGTTCCCCATCAAAACCATCAACTTTTACCCCTTCTATTTTGACTTCCCTTTCACGGCCTGCGTGGCTGATTTGAACACCCCTTTGTTCCTCTTCCCACGTCATCCACTGTAAAGCAGAGGCAGACTGGTTGTCCACAAGACGGTATCCGTGTTTAGGGATGAGGCCTATTGTATTATTTTTCAAAAAATTACGTCTGAACGCTAGATTACATGCACTAGCTATTGTAACTGCTTCTAAAAAGGGATCCACATTACACTGTTCCAAGAACATAGATCTGAATTTCATGGACGCCTGAGCCAAAATGTCTACGTCCGAGATGCAATACTCTACAATTTCCTTTTGAAAATCAAAAACATAATTTGCTAGTGTCTGCTCGTTATGCCATTTTTCAAAGTTTTTGTGGCCCTTATCGAACATAGAATCTGGACAATAAAACTGTTTAGCGGGTATCGGTCCTTTATAATTTTGATTTTCCAATGTATTGAAAAGGTGAGGAAAGTAACCCTTCTTCTTTTCAGGGGGTAAATCGAAAGCTTTTGGAAGAGCAGACAGGGCCATTGGAAAGTAATTTAACGAATCTATGAACCTTACATTGTCCATCTCCATCAATATGATCTTGGTTCCCCTCATAATAAGTTTTGGCGTGAACTTAGTATGATGAATAACGTACTTTAGAATAAACTGAAAGTCAAATGAAGATCCGTTGTGAGCGAGTAAGCATAAGTGCTTGTATCTTTTCCTGATTTCTATGACATAATCCATAAACTGATTGATAGGATCTTCTTTAAAGATACGGGTATGGGAACCACAATTTTCACAAGATTGCCCTGTAATACATTTATGACAAAACTGCTGACTTACACACAAGTTAACTTTGTGGACTTTAGTTTCTGAATCATTTGCAAGACTCTCGTCTTGGCGGGTTTCTAAATCAAAAAATATGAACAAAAAGTCTTTACTTTTTGGTGTACCCCTATCAACCCTCATAAAACACTGATGATTAGGAGGTTTGTATTCTACACAAATATTACAAAACACTTCACCACACATATGTACTGATTTTCTAGCCATAAATCTAATAATCTTACCACATTCAGTACACTTTTTAATAGAGTTGCAACGATCACCTTGGTGGGCAATAAAACAAACTTGATTTTTAAAGTGAAGATTGCACTTGGGACAAGTTATTCCTCCATATTGTAATTTACAAGGTGGGGATACTGTTTGACATGCTGGACATATATTTTCACATCTATGATTTCCTTTGTGATCATAAGGAACGTGACATCCTTCACAGAAGAAATTACAAGCGAAAGCAGCTGTCAGGCTAGTGATTACATTGAAATGGCCTTCACTAAATAATAGGTTTATTTTATACACAGCACTTTCATTTTCACCACAAAAATACACATCACGACCTTTCCTATGAAATTGTACACTGTAATCTTGTATTTCTTCAAATGGTCCTGAAATTTTTCTAATTCGGGGATCCCTGCTCCATTCTCTGGAATTACCACCCTTGCTTTAGCCATTAGTTTTTCGGCCCTAAATAATTGTCTTTTCCCCATGTCTTGTCTAATAGCCTTGTACTGGGGATCTTTCTTAGCATGAGCTTTGCCTACAATTAATGCTCTAGCTAAACATAAATTATCGGAATTTTTTATCACTACTATCCCCTTTCGTGCACTGGACTCTTCAACAAAATTATTATAAAAACCTGATCTTCTTTGACCACCACGGCCCACGGGGAGGTTAACTCTAGTACATTCAATTTTGAATGTATCTGTTGAATTAATTGACTCAGCATTGCTCTGAATAATACCACCGAAAATATCCCAAATAATATCCCCATCCACTTGACTTACCGGTTGGAAAGCTATATACCCTGGTTCCTTATTTTTTAGATTTAAACTTGTTAGTGTAAATCCCAACTGGTCATTAGGTGAGGATTCAGCTTTCATTTTTTCAACCAAACTAGCAAAACCCAATTTAAGCCATGCAATTTCTGAAATACCTTCAGGAACAGGATTAAATTTAAAGGTAGTCCTATAACCGTGCAATCTAAAGTGCTTCACGTATGACTCATCTGTATTTACTACATTTATAGGATTCATATTTACCAGTACACAAAGTTGCACAAAAGAAGAAAGATTCCGGATTATCAGTGCCTTTTACGAACTCTATTTAAAACCGTACAACTGTTTGTTCTTCACAGTTCAAAAGTCAAAATAAGACTGAATGAATATTCCCCAAGAAAACCCTTATATACTGTTGTTACAACCCGTGATTAGTTGAAAATAACCGAACTTTCACGAACTCTTGCAAAATAGGTTTAGTGTTTCACGGGCTAACTGTCTATATTAGACTAAAAGAGTACACTTCCAAATTTCTATAAGGTACTACTGTTAAGAACCTTACAGAGAATCGTTTTAGTACGATGTGTTACAACAAATATGCTCCAATCTGTGGATTATCAGCGCCTTTTACGAGCTCTGCCGTAAGTAGTCCTAGCTGTTTGATCCTCACAGTTCAAGTGTCTAAATTAGACTGAATTAATAGTCGCCTGGAAAGCCCCTTTTATACTCTTGACACAGCCTGTGATTAGCCGAAAATATCCGATCATTCACGAACTCTTCCGAAACAGGTTCAGTGTCTCATAGGATTGGATGAGAAGTGGTGGTGCAGTTAAAGTTATAAACGGAGCATTCTGATTGGACGAGAAGCGGCGGTGCAGGTGAAGTTATAAATGGAGCATTCTTATTGGACGAGAAGCGGCGGTGCAGTTGAAGTTATAAATGGAGCATTCTGATTGGTCGAGAAGCAGCGTTGCAGTTGAAGTTATAAATGGAGCATTCTGATTGGACAAGAAGAGGTCACGTGACCAAATGGACGATTCTGATTGGTCGAGAATAACTCCATAAGAGCCCATGTTACGGCCAAATCCCTGCGATGTCTACTTATATGCAGTGTCGTTATTTCATAGACACACCTCTTACACTTCTAATAACACCCTTCCACCCCATAACACAGTATATGCTCATAGATATTATTATGGATAAAAATAAAGATTAATTATATGCAGTGTCATTATTTCATAGACACAACTCTTACACTTCTAATAACACCCTTCCACCCCATAACACAGTATATGCTCATAGATATTATTATGGATAAAAATAAAGATTAATTATATGCAGTGTCGTTATTTCATAGACACACCTCTTACACTTCTAATAACACCCTCCCACCCCATAACACAGTATATGCTTATAGATATTATGATGGGTAAAAAAAAGGTTAGTTATATGCAGTGTCGTTATTTAATAGACACACTTCTTACACTTCTAATAACACCCTTCCACCCCATTACACAGTATATGCTTATAGATATTATGATGGGTAAAAAAAAAGGTTAGTTATATGCAGTGTCGTTATTTCATAGACACACTTCTAATAACACCCTTCCACCCCATTACACAGTATATGCTTATAGATATTATGATGGGTAAAAAAAAAGGTTAGTTATATGCAGTGTCGTTATTTCATAGACACACTTCTTACACTTCTAATAACACCCTTCCACCCCATTACACAGTATATGCTTATAGATATTATGATGGGTAAAAAAAAAGGTTAGTTATATGCAGTGTCGTTATTTCATAGACACACTTCTTACACTTCTAATAACACCCTTCCACCCCATTACACAGTATATGCTTATAGATATTATGATGGGTAAAAAAAAAGGTTAGTTATATGCAGTGTCGTTATTTCATAGACACACTTCTTACACTTCTAATAACACCCTTCCACCCCATTACACAGTATATGCTTATAGATATTATGATGGGTAAAAAAAAGGTTAGTTATATGCAGTGTCGTTATTTCATAGACACACTTCTTACACTTCTAATAACACCCTTCCACCCCATTACACAGTATATGCTTATAGATATTATGATGGGTAAAAAAAAAGGTTAGTTATATGCAGTGTCGTTATTTCATAGACACACTTCTTACACTTCTAATAACACCCTTCCACCCCATTACACAGTATATGCTTATAGATATTATGATGGGTAAAAAAAAAGGTTAGTTATATGCAGTGTCGTTATTTCATAGACACACTTCTTACACTTCTAATAACACCCTTCTACCCCATTACACAGTATATGCTTATAGATATTATGATGGGTAAAAAAAAAGGTTAGTTATATGCAGTGTCGTTATTTCATAGACACACTTCTTACACTTCTAATAACACCCTTCCACCCCATTACACAGTATATGCTTATAGATCCAGTAGAGTCTCGCAAACTCGGCACTCGATAACCCGGCAGTCCGGATTACTCGGCGACCTCGACGGGAAAAAATATATATTTCTAAAAACAGCGATGTTCGTAAAAGTTCGGCAGATCCCAAAGCGGGCATTAACTTCGATCGCTCGAATCGTTGATGGTACTTTTCCCACGTTAAACTTGTCATAAAGCTTTTTTACAGATTCCTCTCTGTCAAGTCTTTTTAACACATTTAACCGCGTCTCAAACGAAACCAACACACGCTTCCGTTTTCGTAACTCGCTCATTTATTTTTTTTTTACTGTATGTACTGTATAAGAAAGAAAACTGAAAAGAAATGTTATATTTTCCAAAATGTATACTAAATTGATTCGTGGAAAAAAAGCGGCCCATCAAACGTTTTTGCAGGTGTATGTCTGCTATATCGACGGGTGCCAATGCCGCGGTGTTATTATGTCGCCGACAATGGGATACCGCTATCGGAAAAAGTCGTTTGATATCGCCGCCGCTTTGGTGACGCGGTGTTTTTACGTCGCCGACAATGGGATACCGCTATCGACAAAGTCGTTTGATATAGCCGCCGCTTTGGTGCCGCGGTGTCTTTACACTGCCGACAATGGGATACCGCTATCGACAAAGTCGTTTGATATCACCGCAGCTTTGGGTTTAAATTACAATTTATTTTTTGCCCTTATTCCCGATAACCTGGCATTTCACAAACTCGGCACACTTCCGGTCCACATTACGCTGAGTTTGCGGGACTCTACTGTATTATGATGGGTAAAAATATTGCCAACTAACGATTTAGTCACAAACTACCACAATACCTTGCAATAAGGAATCCTTATCATACCTGTTTTGGCTCCACTGTTGCTGTAAATGTGTCAACAATAAACGCAGGATGATCTGTATACCAACAGAATGTTTTTGCCTCTTCAAATACATTGGTCAAGGTCACCTTGACACTCTGGTTTACAAAAACCACGAATGGACCAATAGGGCTTGGTTTTATACAAGTACCAATCAATGGAATTCTGAAACAGTTTTAATAAACAAAACAGATTTTACATAAGAGCTTAGTAGATATATATAAATATAAGGGGGTGTCAAGAAAATAACTTTTGTTTACTTATGGTGTGATGTGGCAGGGGATATTTCACCATTGTTGTGACTATTGATACTACCTAAGATATTATAAGGGGTTTCTCCTTGTTCATATATAATCACCACAGTGCTCTAGTGATTTATTTAAACATTTTTCGTTAAAGTGTTAAAATTTCTAAATGGTTTTGGTCATGTTAAACAGTTAAACTAAATTAATTCAAATAAATTAATCATAAGAAAGTTCAATAACAGGCACTATAATATAGATATGACTAAATATTCATGACTCACACAAAAAAACCAGCTTCTTCAGAATCAACTTCTAAATTCAAGGAAGAATTGTCGAAAGAAGAGGGTTCGTAAATCACTTCAAGTGTGGCATATTGACCAGGATTTGCTGTAATGGGTCCTTTGACATTAAAATCTGGATGTGAATTCTTTAAAACAAAACAGAAAGAAAATATAATAAAGTATGCTGTAAGTTTAAAAAATAAGTTGAACTTTCATTTTATCTAGCTAAATATCCTTTTATAAACCAGTATATCAAAATAAACAAATTATTAACTAACCCTTTGATGATTATGCACATCACCTAACTGTCGTTATGGAGTTATGGATTATCACAAAATTCTAGGGAGTACATCCCTCTCAAACTTTATTTATTGTTATTATTATTATTTTTGTTTGTGTAGGGCTTTCACAGGCCTATCTCCAACGCAATCCTTATAGATCTATTGTGGAAGATATTCTATTAAAATTAGTATGAGGGAGTATTCGAAAAAAGGTTAGGGGTGAGTAACATCTGGCAGGTTGGACATTCGTAAAAATATTCTTTCCTCTTTTGGGTTGATTTTGGCATGTGTTTACAAACAAAGCAGAGTCTTTTAAAGTTCCTGTTGTATGAATTACTTGAGGGAATGGACCTTATAAAATAATGTCCCGATAAGAATGGATTAAAGTCACCACGACCATTCAACAGCCACATCGTCATTTGTAGTATCTATTAGGTTCAAAGTATGTGTTTAATTAGCAAAGGATGTTACTGTTCCTTAGTTCTAGTTTTAGTAGAGAGTAGAGAAATGTTAATTTTAATTATTGTAAGCTTTGTTTTATTTTGTCATTAAATATATATATATCCTGAGAAAAAAATACAAGATGTACAACTTATTGTTGTACATGCATTCAAAACACTGAATATAATAAGTGAAGAAAATAACATTGCATAACACATAAAAGTTGTGTTGTTCATGGCTCATTGAATTTGACTTGTCGGCTGCTCAACGACAGAACTTGATTTTAACACTCTTAGCTATGTCTTGGTTTTTACAATAACCATTTTGTGTTGAGAGATCACAAGACACAAATTTTTAACACACACACACACACTTCTAAAGTGATTTTGACCAAAATCGAATGATTTCTTTTGACACCTACTCTGTATGAAAATGCAAAATTTTGAATGATTTGAATTATCCGTTCCATACACTCCAATAAAGATAGGTAGAAGATGTAGTGATCATTTAAATCATCACTCTATGCTTACCCTCAGCCCTTATTACATGATTTCTTTTAAAATCCAATCATTCAAATTATTCTATGTTAAAATTGAAAATTTGGAGTCAATCAAACAACCCGTTTCAGAGATTATGAGTAACAAATATACCACATATCCTAGAGGCTGAAGACATTGAAAATGTGATATCAGGATTGTAACAACATTACAATATTTCTACTTAGGGAAGTAAAAAAAAAACTGATTGCAACCAAAATATAATTTCAATTTTAACTACATCAACATTAACACAACTAAATAAATAATCATAATTATTATCGTCTGTCCTGCTATTATCAATTATGTTTCTTAATAACAGCAAGACAACAATTTCTTCATCAATCAATACTATTGTTATTGGTTAAAACTCACAATAGGTAAAAACGTGGCGATACTATCAGACCTATTTTGAAGGAGAATGCGTCCTTGTTTTTGCTGTCCTATCTCACAGACTAAGTTGATAGCAGGTTCTGGAAGTGCAGGTGTGGCTGTTACATTGATTGTATAAGGGAACACACCACATTCATTACTACGAAGTTCTACCATAACATGTTGAGAAGAACTTGTCAAATGTAGAGGTAAGTATCTTAGAATAACTCCTTTCTGTAAAACACATCAAATGTTTGTTACTATTAAACATGGAACTTTATAATATCAAGTACACAAGTACAGGGCTATTTTATTTTATATAATACAACTTTTCTTTATTAATGTAGAAGAAAAATCAGTAAAAACAAGCATAGAAAACTGGCAAGCCAGTTTGGTGCCAGATCTCATAGCTATATATGTATATTAATTTTTTTGGGAAGACAGGTTTTGAAATTAGATTTTTGACAACTTCACTATTTGTCATTGTAGAGAGGTGGGGGTTGGCATGCTGAATTAAAATCTGAAAAATTTGTATCTCTTTTAGACGGTTACAAATTAAATAACACATGAGATATAAATGAAAAACTGGTTAAAATTTTGACATTTTCAATTAGATTTTTCTTAATTTCACTAGGGTTCTATATGAACATACTGTAACCCCCTATACGAAATTTCATGTTCCTATCTTAATTTTTGTGGTGCTTATATACAGACGACGAGAACAACAACAGCGGATAGACACCGTGCAGATAATTACTTTTCGGTTTTCTGATGCCATGAAACATGAAGATCAATAAAAAACATGTATCAAAATTATTTGTAATTGCCATATTTACCCCATACTGCGTAAGTACAATAAACTTAAAATTGAAACTAAAATTTAAATCCTTAGAAAGTATTGTCTGACCAAAAAATGAAATTAATATCTTTTCGAGTTTCATAGGGTTAAAAAATATACAATAAATTATTTACACGAGTTAAATATTTCCTTTTATGTAACTTGTCTATACAGTATATCCAGTTGTTACCTTACTGTAATGTTAACATGGTTGTAAGGGATTATATTATACTATATACCATACTTAGGTTTACATATGAATAAATATTACTAACAACAAAAATATTATTACAGTAAGGTTGGAAGGAATTAGCAGAAGAGAATAATCCAATATTAAATTTAGATTTAAATGAAAATGATAATTGGGAAATGCAGTTAAATAAAATGATAGGAAAAGTTTTACAGAGAATTGTTGAAAAAAAAAAAAAAAAAAAAAAAAAAATTATCATGGATTGTAAAATATATTAAATAAAAATAGATAGCAATCATATCTATGAAATTAAAGACATAAATACAATAATAGTAATTATTTTTTGCCAAAATGTGCTATATTGATACCATAGAGAAAACTACATCTAATGGATAAAACAATAGCAAAAATTGAAACAATAAATAAATATATTAAATGGAAAAAGTGTTTGGTGGAAAGTCAGTGAGCCAATATTAAACCATGTTTTTCCCCTTGTTGTTTATAAAAGTGAAAAACCTGTCATCATCCTGTTATAATAAAATATAGACTCCTAGCCCTCAAATACTCTAATAGTGTCACGGTTGGAAGAAAACAAAGAGTTGTTCAAGAGATATCTGATAGGAAAAATGAAAAGAGGGATCTAACCCAAGATTGCCTAGCCCAAACTTACTATAGTGAGAGCCTGAGGGTAGAATTCAATTATTCAGTTTTATTGTATTGTTTATAGATAATATAATGTATCAGACAGTAGCCTACTTATATCAATGCTAAAATGAATTATTATAGTAATTTTGAAGTAAAAAAAAGCTATCTTCCTATCCATTATTATATTATTTAATGTGACAACAGTAGGTTTTTGGGAAAACTCCATACTTATGGAAAACAAATAACTTTCAAACAGTATAGTTTCACAAAATGTCCTTTGCCGTATAATATATATTTTGCCATTAGAGGTATCACCAAGCAACATTGTGTAGTAAAGTTAATTATTTTCCACAACAAAACCAAGTGTTTTTTATTTGGTTATAGAAACTGCCACACATGTTGCTAATTTCAAGTGACTATTTATATATTGCTAATCTATAATTAAATATAAGACTCCAAACATATTTATTATAATAACTAGAATGCATTTCCGTCTCTGTGACTTATTAATTATGTAGTAATTCTACTTACATTGACGCGTTTCGGAAATATTTTTTTCCATCCTCAGAATAACTCGCTCATTTGAGGTCGTGACAATAAATAAGATTTCAACATACAACACAAAACACACTAACACATATTAAAACACATACGTATCGCACGCTAACGTGTGCACACACGGACGTATATCAGTCAACTGAAACCAAGTATCTACCGCGCCCGTCACCGAACAATATTTATCATTTCCTTCCTTCTAACTTTATCGCCGTGTCATAGATTATATTGGAACGAAAATGTAGTTGGTCATTTAGCACATCATTCGGGTGGTATTTATGTGCTTTACATATTTCGTATTCTTCTAATGCATTTAACTGTCTGCTCTTTCCACACAAGTGCAACGGTTGGAGATTCGTGTTAAAGTTAGAATACGAATGATCCTTTTCCATAATATGTTTTGCATAATATTTCCGAAACGCGTCAATGTAAGTAGAATTACTACATAATTATTGTCACAGAGACGGAAATGCATTCTAGTTATTTTAATCGTGACTTGGGCACATTTGCAATGAATATAAAAATATTTATTACATCTAAAGTATTTATATATAATCTTATAATTATATATAAAGACCTGAAAATATTTTTTGACAAAAGTAAAAGTAAAGAGAGTGTTTTAGGGTGTATATTTATAATGCTGCAAAGTGAATCAAATGCTGTAGTTCCTAGGGAACATTTAACTATAGTTTTAATATTTTACACTTTTCTCAACCAAAATTGTATAACTTGCTGCCTCTACACTTCAAAACATGCACTAGTAAAAACAAATATCATAAGGAGAAATGAAAGTTTTTGCATATTTTGAAAACATTGACATTTTATTCGGCACAATTTCATTAGCCACTAAACTTGTAAATAAGTAACATGTTTTACTGGGATAATGTGTTACGCCTAGTTGAGGGAGGAGAGTTTATATACGTCTGAAAGGAGAATGTGCGTAATGTGGGAGTTGAAACTCTGACCTCCCAGCAAGTTGTACTGCTACTATTGTACAGTACCGTATTCCTCAGTATGTTGTTATTTTTTTGCTTAATTTCAGTTTATGTATATTTATTTTGAAGTTCCCTAGGATTTTTTGTCGAAGAAGCAAAGCTGCTTCTTGATTTTTTCCCTCTTTAATTGTTCAGTTTAAGAATTATTTTCATTTAATTGTAAATTCAATAGTGACTTTATTCAGTTATTATTATTTCAATCCCCCCTGCATTTTGTTCACATTACAGTATACTAAGTGTTTTCCTTGTTTTTCAAAGTATAATTATTATTAAAAAAAAATAGTTCAGAAGAAGCTGAAATCATATTTTTAAATCTTTCACATATTTCAAATAGTTTAGTTTTTTGAAACAGGTTGGTTGCGATTTTTATTTATTATTATTTTATATATTTATTTGTATTATTTTGTCCTTCCCCTCTGGCTTGTATATTCAAGTATATCAATTCACAAATGATCCAACATCAAGGTATAACAGAAAATATTTCCTTTTATATGTAAATATATTTTTTAAAGTATTATCTGTTCTTTTATATACAGTGCTAAAAAAATAAGGTTGGATGTATTGACAATGAAAATACTGTATTGTAAAAGAATTATGTAAGGATTAAAAAAATAAATTTTCAAATAGTTTATTCATGTCCATTTTGAAAATTGTCACTATTTATCCTTTATGTGGGCTAAAATTATGTAATTGCACACCAGTTTCGAAGTTCATTTTTTAAATAGTTTAGCTACAATTTCTGCCTAACACAGTCTTATGAAAAACAAAAAAGGCTTCAATAAAACACTAAAAAACAATTGAACCATTTTATATAAATAATCCTAGTTCACGTTATTACTCACATTCTCTCCTGGTTGTACAACACATGGCAGATTAACAGCAGTGACTTCTTTGATTGAACTATAAAAACTGAGATGCAAAGGTTCTAAGAATATATTCTTAAAAGTTATTACATATGTGACTGGTTCTCTGATCCTTGTGTTTAGGTCAATCTCGCTGAGAGACATACACTGCTTGATATTGTATATCAACTCATACCACAAGTATTCATGTGTCGATTCATTTGTAAATACAATCTAAAGACAAATATATGGAATGTATTAGTGGTTTCAAAATAATCAGAGAAACTAATTGAAAACATTGTCTTAAATAATAATGGAAAGTAATTTAGAACAATGATTTACAAAAATAAACAGTGCAAAAAAAACTGCATTAGTTTTCTGTTTCACTCATCCCCAAAACTATTCATTCGCAAAAGTGTCAGTTTGGTAGTCGTCAGTCAAAAAATTAAAATGAACCATAGATGGTTCTCTTTGAAAAAATATTTAAATAGGTCGTAAAATTTATGTTTTTTTTAGCTATTCCCAAATTTTGAAAAATCTCCAAAAACATGGTCTACATACCAAATTTGATTAAAACCTTTCTGCACATTTGGGTTGTAAAGCAGTAGACAGATGACAGATAGAGATCATTCTAAAAATCTATATATTTTATGTGGATCGTTTCCAATGCAGCCTATTGCAGGAGAACAGAAAGGTTTTGTTTTGTTGGGAGATCCCAAATATGCTTTTAGTGGGAAGGTTCAGCATTTATGATTTACAGGGTATTTCTGTAATGCGTAGAGATAATTCAGAGGATGGTTATATGGGTCAAAATATAGAAAAAAGTTTCTACAAACATGTCTCGAAACACTTTTTTTTAACAACTATCCACTATTTAAAAAAATCTTATTATTAAATAATTTATATCTAGAATAGTTTAACCGATTAAATTGAAAATTTTCACAGTACTCATCAATATTAAAACATAGTTTGAAAAAAAACATTAAACTTGTTCCATTAATCCGTTTCAAAATGGCAGGAATTTAAAATTAAAATAACTCAAAATCCAAAAAAAAAAAAAAAATGATAAAAAACATCAAGAGTAAATTTTTGTAGTCTTTTAATTTTCTATCGAATGGTATAACTGTCAAAACTATCGAACAAAGGGTAACAGTAAAATAGTGTTCATTAGTGTCCACTGCTGAGAGCGGTAAGTTATATTGTATGACCATTTTGTATTTTGACATATTGTTTTGTATTTTTGAATTGTAACTGTTATATAATTTTGAATAAAAAAAAAAAAAAAAAAAAAAAAAAAAAAAAAATACAATTGAAAAAGAAATACAAATTGGTGATTTATTAATTGATTTATTTATTAATACTTGTAATTTCCAAAAGCTTTATACAAATTAAATGGGCTACACAAATTTATTGTTTTTGAATTATTTTAATTAAAAATTTTTAAACGGCCGCCATTTTGAAACAGATTATTGAAACAAATTTATTATTTTTTCAAACTAGGTCTTTACATTGATGAGTACTGTGCAAAAATTCAACTCAGTTAAGTTAAACAAAAGTTAAATCAGTTAAGCTGTTCTAGAGATATAATTTATTTAGTAAAAAAAAAAAAAAAAAAAATAGCGGATAGCTGATAAAAGAAGCGTTTCTGAACATGTGTTCATTGGAAATTTTTCTTTGACCCATATAACGACTCCCTGAATTATCTCCATGCTTTACAGAAACAACCTTTATATGCATATATAAATTTATTGTCATAAAACAGGGAACTACAATAGCACATAGAAAATTTACAGGATAATTGATATCTAATAGTTTGTGATCATACTAACAATATGTCAGTCTATTTCGTATGTCTTGTTAATATTTTACTTGATAAGGATATTCAAATTCAAATCTGTTTATCTCAAATCAAAACTATGGGAAAATAAATGAATGTATCACTGAATATCTAAAATATTTTTTGTATTTAATGAGATTATATATATATATATATATATATATATATATATATATATATAATCTTTTTATTTGACAATTTACAAAGATTTTATAGCAAGTGTAACTGTTTCATTCAATGAAGTTTCATTTTCCGTTAAGTTACTCCAGGAATGAAAATTCTGGAATGCGAATAGATGAGTTTCATAAAAAATATATTAAACCCTACACATTTTTAATGTAACACATTTCTCTAAAAACTACAAAAAACTAGTTATTGTAAAAAAATAACACTAAAATGGCACTTTTTGGGTTTTATCAATTTCAGTGATTTCGTAAAATGTATTGATTCTGGTGCAAATATTTTTATTCTTTGGCCAAAAACATGTGTTTAATAAAAAAAAAACTACCATCTACACAAGACAGACAGGGGTATATATTACTATGTATATAAACAAACATACCTTGAATTTCATTGTACCAGGCAAGTGGGCAAGAAATGTAATTGAATACTGTCGTGTCTGTAATGCTCCAATATCAACAATATCATTTCCTGTTAACTTATAGAATGGATCGGAATTCACTTTGTCCAATAGCTCAAAAGTCACAGAAAACCTGAAGAAAGACACCATTGTTAATCAATACAAGCAGACACGTCCAATTTGCTAAGAGGGTTTAAATACTGCAAATGGTTTTATACATTTTGTATTAGAAAAAGAAATAGAAGTACTTAGATGAATGTTTATATACTGGTGGCTCGAGGTACATAAACTAGATTATGAGGTATCTTGATGTAAGGTTTGATAAAAACACGATTATGTGATTGAATATGTGAAAAGTATAGCTGTGAGAGTCTGGAGTGAGTCTTTGTGAAAATGGGAGGTGAGAAACCTCTTATTCATTGTTGCTTAATAAAAACTTCTAGCCCATGAATACTTTAATACCATCAGGGTTGGAAAATAACAAGAGTAAAACTAATAGGGATCTAATCCAAGACTACTTGAAAATGATACAGACTGTACTCATTAAAGTGAACCCCTGGGGGAAGTGGGAGGTCTTAGAAAAAACCCAGAGGCACTAATTTAGAAATGACACTGTGCTATATCAAATTTAGGAAGCTACTTAGCAATTTACAGAGGGGAATGGCACTGAAAACAGTGTTTACATGACTGTGGGGGATAATTGTACCTATAATGGTGGCAAAAATTCCTTCTTATTGATTACTGATTGAGGAGAGAATTTGAAAGGACGAACTGAGGGAGTCTGACTGTGCTTGTCATATGGAAATGAGGAAGGAAATCTTGGAACCAAGGCAGCAAAATATTTTACGGACTAGACTGATCTTAAGATTTTGCCTTCTATGTACACTCTCAGGTAGGAGTAGAAGCATTGTTTCCTACCAGAACAGATAAAGCAATTGTAATGTACATTTAACACCTTAGGTGAAGTTAGCAGTGTGTCCATAGAGTCATGTTGGGGTTTTGAATAAATATGTTTACAATTTATAAAAAAATATATTTAAAAACATGAAATGTGAAAGAACAGATAAAAGAAAATTTTATCTGAGCTCTGCAGAAGTCCACGCAAACTCAACCTAAAACATCTGGAGTTATCAATGCCATTTGCTTCTTAAATTTGTTGTCTTAAATGTCGAATGAGAGTGGTGACCAAGCCTTCCGTCCAGATCTTCCAATTAAATGCTGATAAAAATTTCATCATGGAAATCATGAAAAATAGCAGCACATAATGTTTTATGATACTCCCATCACGCTGAAAAACAACTTTTATTCTTGATTTAGGGAAGAGCATATATAGTTGAGACATGTCAAAGTAGACAATTGATTTCGTGCTGTCACACTCATATTCAACAAAGGCATGAAGGACTTTATCTGACTAAATTTTAACATTGTGGTGATGTACGTGTTCTGAAGTATGGAAAGTGGCACCATTCAAAAATTTTGTTCAGTTACTATTTCACCACGAATGTCTGCAGCAAAGTAATGACTTTTAAGGTTATTTCCTGGCTGTAAAGCATACAACAACTGAAGTTTATAGGTTGTAAAGAGAGCTTTTTTCTCAAACTTTGAGAACTGTTGTTTTTTGAAACATCTGTATACTTTCGAGAACATTTTCCAACACATTATTTTGAACTTTGTAAAAAGTTTTTCATATATTTTCAATAGTTTAACTGCTAACTGATGGTGTAATAGGCTATCAATTACGTTCATTTGTTTGTACCATCTGTATGAATGTTATTTTCATGTGGAGGTTTTTCAAAAAACTCTCAATGATACTCAATGTTTATATTTTAGATAAAATGGACCAAATGACTAATTGGCACAACAATGGTTACCCAACTATGAATAAGAGCTGTTTTGTGCACCTACTTTGATTCCTTGACAATTTTAAACCTCACCATGACTTTAAGGATATACCGTACTGCATTAGTTAATACATTGTACAAAACTATATGTTTAATTTCAATAGAGCGTAAAATAGTTACTGTACTTACCTTTGATTATTATTAAGCCAATTAATCACAGGAAGATTTTGTTTATGAACAACATGTGTAAATACGTCTATTGTTAAAGTGTCTTCAGCCAATGGTGGGTGAGCTGTTCCTTTCACAAGATAATGCAGACATGAACCATCAGGGAATGGGAACACAACTGATCCCTGACAAACACGAGACAGATATGAATAATTCAATTACAAATAACATGTAAGATGTTTAAGCTTGTGTGATAATAATGGACGCTCACACCGTCATATTTTGAGTTAATGAAAAAAACTAAAAACATCCTGGTTTTATGGCCAAAATATGCCCTTATGCATAATTTGGTTAAAATTGGTCCATTCATTTGGGTTGTAGAGCCCAGCACAGACAACATTCTAAAAACCACTTTTTTGTGGTTATATCTACAACAACTTGACATCAATGTGTTTGATCCATCACATACATACTAGCCTACGAATATCTGAGATGGACAATACTGCTATCTGCTGTAGTTAACAATATTTCTTTGCTCTCATTTGTGGAGACTTATATTATGTCACTAACTTACTACTTTTAGGCGCTACAAGCAAATGTAATCCTCGGCAGTACCCTTCCAGTTATTTATATTTAAATCTCTACTTTAGTACTTACGAGGAACTTTCACAAATAACCATATATATACAGCATTTTATTTTGAATCTTTTCTTAGCATGATCCACCTAATGTATCCTACTTTCTTTTTGTAATTCACTAAGTAATGATATCAAACTTTAGCTTAACTCATTGAGAAAAGGAAAAGTTTGTTTTCTGAATTATAATTTTGACTGACTCCATTGAGGCAGAAATGAAAATCTTTCTACGTTCAAAAAGTTAGGCATATATTTTTTTCTAACACTGTGTTATATTACTATGATTATAATACAACAAAACAATAAAAACTTACCTCGTGGTAACTATCAGCAGAAGTAATTGAAAACGGATAATATGTAAGTTCATATTCTACAGCTGAGTTTAACTCTACGGTGAGTGTTCCATGTCCAGAGAAATATTCCCCAATTACTGTTGGTGTGATTAGTAAATTCTGTCCAATCCTAAACATTATTGTTTTATATTAAAAACTTTAAACTACCAAATTATAAAGTCTGATTCAGGAAAACACTTTACCATTACAATTTAATACTAAATATTTATTCCGCACAAAATGTATAGAAAAATTCTGGGATATACATAACAGCTGACAATAGATGTTCCTCACAGTCTTCATACAAAGCCTGGGTAGAATATGGAGGTCATTGTGTGCACCTTCAATATACCACTCCCTCTTTAAAAATGTATTTAGTATTTTATTTGAATTATATAGTCAAGAAAGGAACAATATATTAACATTTCACTTATATTAGTTTGTTGTTATGTTTCCATAATTGCACAAAATGAATGTACGTAGTTTCTCTATTGCATATGATAATTTCAATTTATTAATATTAAACTTAATTTTGTATGTATAAATTTTTGGTTTCCTACTAGGCTGTATCAATTACATTCAGTAATGCTGTTTTTCGTCAGTGTCCTGACTGCAGTTTCAGCTTCACAGGGCTATTTTCATACGTTTTTACCTCAAAATAAAAAAAAAACATCAAGTTAAAAATCTTTGAAGTGAGGTTAAAAATTTAGTCAGGAACAATGAAAAAAAATATCACTGCATTTTTAAAGACACTTACCTAGGATAACAAGAAATAGTAATCTCAGTTGATTTTCTAACTTCACACGATACAAATATGGTCTCCGTTGGAGGAGGTACTTCTATAGATCTGCCAGTAATAGTTAATTTAAGTTCATTGTAACCTTCCAGTTTAATAACTGCCTGAAATATTACATAAAAAAAGCTACATTCAATAAAAAAAAACTATAAATAAAATAAGTTAAAATCATGTGTCTATTTGTCTTGCCCGAGTATGATGACAGTGTATAATAAACCATGTTAACTTCCTCTTTATGGTTCTGTATTTTGAACTGTGATGCTGAGGGTACTGGTTGCATATTTCCCTAACTACAAGTGAGCTATGATAAAACAATTTCTGAAATTGTCGAGGTAAAAAAATCAGGAATGAGTGAGGGATCTGTTGATCGTAGGTCAGCAGAGACAATCAAATAGATCGGATTCCATTTCAGTTCCAAATTCAGGAAAAAAAGCATTTCTCATTGAGCAGGCAAAAGTTACAACGGGTAATAGGTCTTTTCAGTGAGATACGATCTAAAAATAAGCAGTGCAAAAACATAGCAAACTTTCTCACACACCCATCCCCACAAAAAATGAACAAAAATGTGATTTTGGTAATTGTTAATAAAAAAAATGAAAAATAACTATGAAAACCGTTTTTGAAAAAAACATATTTACATATTTAAATAGGAGTCTAAACTTGTTATGTTCTCAGAAAAAGTAATATGTTATTAAAATCAAGTTTTGATTTGCACACAGGCTTGAGTCGTTAATCTTCACATTTCACTAAAATTTAAACGATATTGGTAGAGCCGATTTTGAGAAATTAAGTAATTCATAACAGCCCCTTGACCTATAGTTTTGTTTTTTACTGATAACTCACAAAGTGACATTTTTATTACTAATATGGCTGCATTGGACATTTGTATGTTTACATAACCTATGTTTAGATGAATTTGGTATTTTTGTTATGGTTAAATGCTATTTTCATGTTTTAAATAAGGTTTGTATTGAAAACCAAATTAATTATTATTTTTTTACTTTAATAATCACCTTTCTATATCTTTAGTAGTTTTAGTGACACTTAATGGTCCCACATAAACCTAAGTCGATTTACAAACTAAATTTTAAGAAACCTAACTATATGAAGAAATATGAAATAATTTTCTATTTTTAAGAAAATTTATACAATGATTTCACATCTTTTCTTTGTTTTTACATGTAATAAATAACAAAAAATTATATGTTTGTGGATCACAATACTTCTTTTTAAAATGAAATAATGGAGGATTTCTCCATATTAAATGGTGTGTGGTTTTTAGTCAGAGTGTTCCGGAGGGAAGAAAGCAACATGGCCAATTTTTAAGCTAAAGCCTATGGCTTCATGTAGAGAGATCTTTAAAGAAATCAAATCCTCACTTTTCCTTCAGTATATTTTGGATAAATAAGGTCAAGAGATGATTTTCATGTGGCTCTTGTTACAACATCCATGGCTACAAGAAATCCCTTGTGCTGAGCTACCAGGTTTTACTACAGGTCACCTCATTTATTAAAGCAATTTAACACAGAACTATAAAGCAGTTAAAGAAACTATCTTCTCTACGAGAGACTTTATTGTATGCCTGAGTTCCTTTCCTTGTAGAGGAGGTACAGTCTTAATAATTACAACAGTGACTGGCTAACTACACTCATTTTTTTGTCCATTTGTAAAGTTATTGTTTATATGTACATTAGAATCAGATATTTTGAATTGTTATTATAATTATTGAAAATTTTCATACCTCATATTGTGAGGTCGATAAATATAGGTCAATAAAGACAATGAAATAATACTTACGTCAGTACGAAATTCAGAGAGCAGTTTATCAGGACAGAACTTCACCTCATGTACTATATTAGTACCTGGTGTACTAAACCCTTCATTGGGTGTTATGGTAAACACCTGACTTTCATTTAATATCCATTTGTATCTGTAATATTATTTATTTTTTATTAGCAAGTATAGAATGAATATATACATTATAAGACTGGCTTTTTACAAGATAAATGGTGCAGAAACATTGCACAGTCCTCCTTAGTCATCCATCCCCAAATCCAAACAGAAATAGTCAATTTTGTAGTTCTCATTCATCAAGTGAAATTAACTATGGCTGCCGTCTTTGAAAAAATATTTATATATTTATATAAATGCCTAAACTTACTTTGCATGTACCATAAACATGTCAGCATAAATGGTATTTAATTAAAATTATGCTTTTAACATTTTTTTTTGTTTTTTGCCAATTATTCCTGAACCATTTTTTAATTAATTTATTTATTATTATTTTACTTTTTTTACTTGTTGTTTTACACACAGGTTTGGATTATTAATCTTTCTATAAAATTTAAAGGAAAACAGTAGAGCTGATTTTACAAAGTAAAGTATTTTATAAAAGCTTTATGGATAATTTGATTTTTTATCAAAAGCTCATGGACCAACATTTTTGGAGAGATAGTGAGCAATCTATTTTGTTTTGGTACATAAAGGCTACAAAATGTGATCAAAATCGTTAGAACTGATTTTGAGAAAATCATAAATATGCGTTTCTTTATAGCAGCTACCCTCGAATTTTGAGTTATCAAAGTCCCAAGAAATGGTAAAAATAATACCACATACCACTAAAATCTGTCCACCTGTTTGGACTGTAGAGTACAGAACATAACGACCCATACATCATTCCAAAAAACCACTTTTTTGACTCAAAACAAATATATTCTCAAAAAATTCCACATCGATATTTTGACACATCACATAACTCATAAATCTGTTCTACATGTCCAGAGATTTTGAGAAATTTACTAAAGTGAATTGATTTGGAAAATAGAATATCAAAGGTTAAGCAAATGTGTAAATTAACTGTAACTTTTAGCCTGTAATAACATTTACATCTTATTTAATATAACACTGAACATAGCAGAGTTGAATACAAACACCAGGTCTTTGGGAAATGTTAACACCAGACTAGTTTTAGATGATATTGACCACACTTAACCTCCATTCTAAATTTGCAATACCGAGGAAACCCAGCTGGATTTCCACCTTATTGTGTTAGATCCCTCTCATAACTCTTTCCTATCAGGTCTCTCTGGACCTACTTGTGTTCTTTTCCCACTCTGACACTATTAGAGTAGCCGAGGAAGAGATAACAACAATAACAAAAATATATATAAACAAGTCAGCTTTATTGCATCATACTCCACATACACTGATTTAGTGGGATAAACCATAGTTATGCTACTTTACTTACAATTTTTGATAATTATGGATGGTTCATATTAATAATATGGTATAATCCGATTTTGCAATCATTTGTGGATATAAAAAAAACTAATATAAAATGTTCCAAGAGTATAAACCAATTTTATTTACCAAGTAATAAACCTAGAACATGAAATAAGTGAAAAACACCAACGTAGGCTAGAGTTATGATGGAAAATAAAACTGAAACAATAATCTAATAAAGGAACCCAGGACTAAAGCTAGGCTACCAATACCTAACATATACTGATGATGCTGCGATTGTAGATAAAAACAGAAGAGATCGGGAGAAAACATGCCTGAAACTAATGGGTGTTTCCTACAAGAATACCTGAAGGAATTGAAGCAAGAATAGTGGCAATAGAGTCTACGACGGGTGTTCAAATTTAAGTCAGTGGACCAGGACCACAAAAATAAAAATTTATAAAATCATAATGAACTGTTAAGGAAATGGAATTTGGAGAATAAGAAAAACAATGATCTACAACAATTTGTTATATTATGGTGAACCTGGGACACTATTAGAAATAAAAGGTAAGACTAAGATGGGCAGATAAATATACAAGGATATCAGAAGAAAGAATAGTAAAGAAAATACTCCAAGGAAACAAGCCAGGAGGAAGAAACCCCAGGGGAAAAGTAAAACAAAAGTGGCTGGATAGCCTTGAGGAGGATCTAAAACTAATGGTGTTCGGAGATGGAGATGAGTAATAGAAAATTGAAGAGTTGAGGCGTTTGCTGGAAGAATCGTGGGTTCTAGAAGGGCTATAGTGCCGAGATTCATATAGACAGCCCTTAAACAAACAATCTCACAAATTTGCTGATCTCTGTCTGACAAGGAATCCCTTACTCCAGATTTACCTAAGATAAGCTATTCCTTGATAAAATACAATTTTCCCAACCCCAACAAGCCAGTCCTTTTCTCTATAATTAAAATGAAGGGGTTGCCTTGTAAACACTACAAAATAATTTTAAGATTGAATGACGGAATAACAAAAATAGCTCCTTCAATTTGTATTCACAATATAACTTTTATATATTTCTATTTACCATGTACTTACCTTACAAGTACATCTCCTTTGTTTATCAACAAAAATCTATTGACACATGAATTTCCCAAAACAACATTTCCAAAAGAAAGTATATTTCTGTCTAAAGATATGTCTGCACCAATACTGCTGCATTTTACAATACATAGAGATTCTGTTGAAGACTGGCATTGCATTATGATCTGCACACAATATAACATATTATGTTAACATACACATATTTAAAGGTTAGCAAATTTAAGGATCAGTTTGTTCAAATTAGCCGAGTGTTGTGTTCACAAATAAATGAATTGTTTACAATTTATCTGTTTGTCCAATAAAATTAGCATTCATACGATAACAATTTCTTAAGTCAGTCCAATTGTTTTCTTGCTGTACCATTAGTTGAACTGTAGTATAACAAATAAACAATGCAAACACAATACTCAAAGTTTCTAACTCATCCGTCCCCAAAATCAAATAAAACCGAGACTTATTTGTCACCAAAAATATCAGTTCAATAGTTGAAAAGTATAAATAAAACATGGGCAGAGTTTTTGAAAAGAATATTTAAATGGGGCCTGAACTTGGTTTGCTTGTGTCATCACATATCCACAGAGTACGTCATATTTTATTAGAATCAAACTTTTAATGATAAGTTGAGGTTAATTTTTTTGTTTTTGCCAATTATTCCTTAACCATAATATTATTTTATCTATGAATTTATGAAAAATGTTGATACAAAATGTGTAATAATGTCTATGGTCACATACATTGACACTAAATAATTAATTTATATTCATCAATCATCAATGAAAAACTCGTTACTATGCAACACATAAATAGCAATACAAATAACAGCTGATACAATACAGATTTTTTCTATTGGATAGGACAACAAACAATAAAACCACAAACATTTTAAAGTTTTAACTTACTTTAGAAAGACTCGATAGTTTTCATTAGTGACAAACTCCCTCTCTAGGGTAATAATTAAGTTCAGGCTACTTTATGTTTTCTTTATTATAAATTATCAAAAGAATTTTATAATAAATTATTATCTTTGTTTTAAATACAGTGCTTATAATTCAAATTATATACAAATTTCTAAGATTCTAAATTTACGCTTAAAATGCCTTAAAACCTCAATTCAAAATGTTCTATAATTTATCTGTTTTATCATATACCAAAATATGTTATAAATGCATTGTGTTATATGAAATTCAAAGGTTGAATAGTTCAAAAATGTCTATTAATGAAGTATTTTGGAAAGATAAAGTTAAACACTTTTAAGTTTTGGATAGTTCTGTTCATTTGTTTGATTTAAATGTGATTGAAGTGTATTTTCTAAATCAAAACTTTGATATGTCTGTCCTACGATTAAGTGTTAAGAGTTTGTGTCATTACAACCATTTTAATTATTTCTATAAAAAAGTATTTGTTTTAGTTTTACTTCTCATTTATTAAAATATACCTCGTAAAATGTATATTGCCACAGCTAACATCAGATTCAACTATTCACTAATGCAAAAAGTTACAATTAGTGTGACAATGTGAAAAGTCAGATTTTAAAATAGACTCATTTAAAAGACGCGGTTAAGCCAAAGAGATAATAAATTCAAATAATAATTTAAATTTAGTAACGTCATTAATAAAAGAAAAATGGATTTTCAAGACAACAGTATGAATTATTATGTTTAATTTTAATGTAATTTAGTTTGTTTGTTATAAAATGTAAATTATTTGTATTTTACGGCAGTGCGGTAAAATGTGTGAACAGTAACCGGAAGGAACGCTTTCGGAAGTAAGAATTTGCCTCATGGTAACTTCAGTCTAAGTCCAGCGTTAGGAGTGACAGGTTGTGTTCTAAAAAGTCGAAGTCCAGCGATTGAAGGGACAAGATGTGTTTTCTAAGAGTTGAGTTTACCGCTTAAAATGAACAGGTTGTGTTCTTAAAAGTCAAAATCCAGTGTTTGGAGAGATAAGATCGTAGAAAGAGTTTCTAGGTTCTGTTAGAACAATGTACATTTGATTTTTTATCTCAAATAGTGATCGAAAGTATTTAAAAATCCATATTTAGCGTGTTTCAATGACAATAACGCGGGAACATAAAAGACAATGATTTATATACGCGAGTTATGAACATTCTCAACAACTTGAGAAAACAATTTCTGAACGAGGGAGAATCCACTGCGAGCCGTAGAACTTCAACTCGTAGGACATCAGTTTTCCATTCGGACACAGACAATGTTTTTTTATTTAGATCGGCGTTGTGGTATAGACGCTATATATTATCTGTTTGATTAATAACCTGTATTATGTTTTAAATTAATTTTTTGTAAATGTTTATCTATTTAAAGAAAATTTAGTAGATTATTACTAGAAGAGATACAAGTAAAAAATGAAACTTTTAAATAATGAAAATAGAATCTTTTTATTTTTCTTTTAGAGCTACAAAGTTACTAAAAAATTCATAGATTAAATTCCTGTTGCAACAATTTTATTTGTAGAAGCATTTTTGAAGATAAAATTAATTAATTTGAAAGAAAGAAATAAAGGAAATATAAATTCATAATTAGTTATTGAAACTAAAAGGATAACTAGTATTTATAATATGATTTTGTGGTTAATAATATTTGTAGGATGTTTCTTTGAATGTTTAATAAATGTTTTCTTTGTAACATTTCAGCCAAAGTGTTCTCATTTAAAACCAAAATCCACTGTAAGTACACTGTAAAAAGAACTTACGACCCCAGAGATCTTATAAATAATTAAATTCATTCTTTTTTCTAAATTGGTATGCTAAAGCAAACCTGGCGCCCTATAGTCGAGCAAATTAACAAATTATTAACATTAAAAGTAACTTCACCTCTCTTTTTTGAATTGTCACAAATGTCGCTCAACGTGTGGCATTTTTGATGAACAAAAGTAACTATCATATTAATCTTAAATTCACCCATCAAATTAATGAATTGTTACAAATGTCGCCGCAACTGTGGGCCTTTTTGGTCGAAAAAACAGTGATTTTGGTAATGAGAACTCTTAAAATCAAGGTAAGGACTCTCTCTATCATAATAAGAAAGATTCTTTTTTAAAATGTTTTGTGTTAAATATAGTAAGGTAAAAAAGGAGTCAGAAATTGTAAATGTTAATAATAATGATGAACAGGTAGGGTTAGGAAATCAAAATTCTATAACAACACAAAGTAATAGTAGTAATGAATTGTTTTATCAACAGGGACAAAGTATTTTAGATCAAAATGTAGATTTAGATAGTAATAATAATAAAGTAAACAATGAGGTAGATAATACTGAAAATTTAAAAGTTAAGAAGAATGGTGGGGTTAATGATTTTGATGGAAAAGATAAGGTTTCAAGTGATTTAGTAAATAAAAATAGTAATTTGATAAAAGAAGATCAAAATTTAAAGAAAATGGAGGGTACTAATAATAATAATAATAATCTAAGGGCTGAACAGGTTAGGGTAATTGAGCAGGTTAGTGTAACCGAAGAGGTTAGGGTAGGTAAGAGTGGGGAAAATAATGATCAGGATTTAGAGATTAAGAGTATGTTAAAAGTAATGATGGAAAAAATGGAACAAAATAGCTTAGAAACAAAACAAAATAATGTAGTTTTAAACAATAGGTTTGATCAAAACAATTTGGAATTAAAAGAAATAAGTAATAAATTTGATCAAAATAAGCTAGAAATTAACACTAAACTAGAGAATTTTAATATTAAACTTGAACAGAATAATGTTAAACTTGATAAAATAGATAATGACTTGAAACTGAGTAAATTAGAACTAAGACAAGCTAATTTAGATTTAAAAGAAGCAATGTGTAAAAAATTTGAAGAAATGAGGGTTGAATTAAAACCAAATTATGTAAAATTTGAACAGAATCTTAAAATGGAAATTAATGTAATGGAAACTAATAATAAAGTAGAATTTGAATTAAGCTATTGTGAGAAAAAAGTAGAACTTGAACAGATTAATAGTGTAGAAGGTGTTTTGGTAGAAAATATTAATAATTTAGATAACAATTTAAATCAAGCAATAGCTGAAATTGAAATTAACAGTTTTAATGAAATAAATAACATGTCAAATGATTTAATAATAATTGAAGACAATTGTGTGAATGATTGTGTTCAAGAAATTTCTAAAATAATGAATAATGGGTTAGGTAACAAGGTAAATCTAGAGATAACAAGTAATGTTGAAGTGAATAAGTTTGGTGGGGTTGGAATAGGTATAATTAATTCAAAAAACAAAGTAAAGGTAAATAATCTAATAATAAAGGAATCAGCTGTTTATCTTAAAAAACGAGTTTACCATAAGACTGTAGAATTTGAAAAATACACGATGTTAGAATTTAGAAATGTTTTTAGAATACAAGAACAGATAATTAAAAGTTTTTGGGAAAAGAGTAGCTTTGAATACAAGTTTAAAAAAGAAATATTAAAAGAAGGCTTTGTGATGATGTATAAGAATGGTGGGGTTAGAATTCCTAAACTAACGGATGTTGAAATTAGGTCAGTAGATTCTGAGTTGTTTGAGAGAAGGAGGGGTGATGGTATGCCTGAGAGGGAGAAAGAGAAAGGTATTTTGTCAACACTCCGAGACAATAACAAAGGGCGATCTTTTGTTAGGAAAGGGTCTGTTGTGATGACTAGGCAAGACAAACTGTCCATGTGGACAGAGGTATTTAACGCTAGAGATATTTACAAAAATCAAATCATGTATTTTAAAATCTTTCACCAATCTGGGAACCATCGTAAAAAATGTATAATTTATAATTGAGTTGTAATCAATTGAAATTATGGAAGGAATAAATAAATGTAAGGACATTTTATAAACACACGGACTTGATTTTTAAAATAATTAATAAAAAGTAGTTAAGATTTTGTTAATAAGTAAGTTTAAGTTTGAAAATAAATAATTAAGAGTTATGAATACTAATAATTTGTGTGTACTGATAAATTTTGTAAGCTAAGACAGAAATATAGAAAATAATTATATGCCAAGCTAGTATGATTAAGAAGAAATAATATTTAGAAACGTTTAGGTATTTGCTAAGTGAAAGATGCAAGATTGTTAGTAAATAACCGAGTGTTGTTTACTCTAAGATAAATATTGATTTTACGTGACATAGATAAGATAGTTAGTTCGAAGCAAGGATTCAGAGTAGTGTTGAAGAAACAATATTCAATATTAAGTAGGTGGATTCAATAAAATATTCAATAATGACGAGAGAAATAGAATCTAGTTGGAGCTAAAAGGTTCACTTCTTATCAGTAGACAGATATATTGCTTCATACAGCTAGGGGAGATTGTTTATTCCTTAGTCAGGTATAAATTCCTATGCATGACATTGAGACGAAATATAGGGTGTTACCAAAATGCTGTCTAGGAAAATAAAAAGCTTTTGACGTATAATTCAAAGTTAACTTGCGTTTTCAAAATAAAAATTACGTAAATAAAGGATAATTGGTTTTAAATAAAGTAAATAAAGAACAAAAGTAGATTGCTTAAATAACTTTAATAGAATTAAAAGTAAATTTCTAAGGAAAGAACTTAGAATAAATTTTAAAAATAAAATTTCTTTTTGAATTTGAATAATAACATCTAGAAAGGATTACATAAACAGAAAATCGACGATGCTAGTAATAAACTTGGTAAAAATAAACATTATTTCAACTTCGGATGAAACGATTTTAATGAAATTTTTTATGAATTTTAAAATTTTCTTCGTGTAGATGCATTTAAGGAGTACATGAACATTTTGGGAGGAGGTAGGCGTTTGTGTAGTCAAAATAGAATGTTTTATTCGTAAGAATAAGGCATTCTGAGACTGCATAAGAGGGCGTGTTGTGAAATAGGGATGTGTTTTGGGCTTTATCTTGAATCAAGTAGGGATATTGTATTCAACCACTGCACATTTCAACATCACAACATGTTACTCTGTGTAAGAGTCTAAAGAGCAATTAGAAGTATGCACGGTATAAAGTAGGCGGTTAGAAGAACTGTTGTAGGAGAGGTTAGGAAGAAAAATGCATAAAAAAGTGTGACATTATTACATGAAAAAACTTCATGTAATAAATTTTAGACAGATGTTGATTGAAAACAAATTGTAGGGTATGCAGACGCGATCAATCTGCATATGTAAGAATAAATCGGACGTGACAAAAGGAGGGTATTTATGAAATGAAGCGAAAAGTTTTATAAAATTGTAAAAATGTTGATTAGCTGATTAGGATAGGTAATTAGATGTTAAATTGTAAAACGATAAGTTGTATGTTTTGATGTTTTAAAAATTAAGAATTATTTAATAATAAAATGATAAAAAATTGTTAGTTTTAAGTGATTTGTGGTTTGTGAATATGAAGAATAGTTGTTTAAAGTTTGAGAATTTATGTGAGTTTTGCCAAGACAGATAATAATTAAGTTTTTTGATGTTAAAAAAGGAGTAAAGGAGATTAAGTTTTTGTTTTTTAAAGGAAGGAGTAATAAATAATATAATATGAAGAGATTTTGATGAAATTTATAAATAAAATAAAAGAATTAACGATTTTTAATAAATAATAATGGAATTTGAAATAATAGATGATGTTAAGCAGTTATTTGATAAAGGTGTCTAAAGATTTTGATGAAATACGGTGTTAGCTGGGAAAACAATGTAAATTTTATTTTTTGAAGTTTTTATATACAAGTAATAGATGATTAAGAAGATTTTAATATGAAGTGGTTTAAATGAAAGAATTTTTGAGTTTTATATGAAGATGATGACTTTACAGAATTGTTGAGTAAAGTGGTATTTAAAATGAAGTTGTTCTGTTAAGAAACTTTTATAAAGAAGGTAGTTAGGTTGCATTAATGGTAATTTTTTAGTTTTTAAGAGGTTTTTTTGAGTACTGCGATGAAATAAAGGAAATATGCGACGATTTTAATGAAATAAAGGGAGATTTAAGGAATTCTGCGGATAAACGACGATTATTATGATTTTTGAAGGAAGCTACGTTGAAATAAGGAGATTATTTATGAAATAATATATAGGTAAATAATAAGGAGTTTTTTTTATTTTATGAAGAATTTTGTTTGGGGATTAATGCAACTTGAATTATTAAAATATGAAAGATAAGATGGAAATAATTTTAAGATAGGATACTGAAAGATGAAACAATTGTAAAGAGGTAATTTTGAAATAAATAGATGAGTTTTGTAAGTAAGTATATTTTTTTTTGATAATAATGATGTTATATTTTTGAATTTTAGTTGAAGAGAGGAGTTTTTGGTAATTGTAAAATCAGTAGTTAACATGTTATCCCAGCAAGACAAAGAGTAATTGAGAATTGATAAAGAATAAATAATTATTGGATTTAAACTAAAATGAATAATAATATAAGATGATAATTGAAAAGTTTTTAAAGTAAATTGAAGTAATGTTGAGTAATAAGTAAATAATTTTGTAATGGTGTTAATTAATAATGAGAAGTTTTAAATTTTAATTGTATTAAGTTGAAGGAATTATTCAGATGAATATCTAGAGTCAAAGGTAGATTTTCAAAGGATGTAGAAATGTCGTCTTGGCAAAGAGGATGAGACGAGAAAAAGTATATAGACGGCTGTCTGGGAGATAAGCTTTGAGTGACGGGATCCGGTCAACAAAAAATGTTGATGGGAAAGTTTCAGCCAACGAGGTTGGAAAGGAAACTGATGATGGGTTTTATTGTATAAATAGAGATAAGACTTAGCACTAATTGATTCGTATAATATTTTTTTTAATGAGTTAATATAACGCTAACAAATTAAAATAATGAAATAGGATTTTAGCAAATAGATTTTTTAGTTTTTATAAGAAAAGAGAATCTTTCTTAAATTAAGTATACTAGGGATACTTATTTTCTTTCATGAGGTCCTAAGCTTCTGAAATGAAATGTCTTGAACATCCATTAGTATTTTTTTTTCTCGATTTGAAATTTATATATATAAAAGCTTTGTATTCCAATACCTGTATTGAAATACAAACCTTGTGGGGTTTTGTGACAATGTGAAAAGTCAGATTTTAAAATAGACTCATTTAAAAGACGCGGTTAAGCCAAAGAGATAATAAATTCAAATAATAATTTAAATTTAGTAACGTCATTAATAAAAGAAAAATGGATTTTCAAGACAACAGTATGAATTATTATGTTTAATTTTAATGTAATTTAGTTTGTTTGTTATAAAATGTAAATTATTTGTATTTTACGGCAGTGCGGTAAAATGTGTGAACAGTAACCGGAAGGAACGCTTTCGGAAGTAAGAATTTGCCTCATGGTAACTTCAGTCTAAGTCCAGCGTTAGGAGTGACAGGTTGTGTTCTAAAAAGTCGAAGTCCAGCGATTGAAGGGACAAGATGTGTTTTCTAAGAGTTGAGTTTACCGCTTAAAATGAACAGGTTGTGTTCTTAAAAGTCAAAATCCAGTGTTTGGAGAGATAAGATCGTAGAAAGAGTTTCTAGGTTCTGTTAGAACAATGTACATTTGATTTTTTATCTCAAATAGTGATCGAAAGTATTTAAAAATCCATATTTAGCGTGTTTCAATGACAATAACGCGGGAACATAAAAGACAATGATTTATATACGCGAGTTATGAACATTCTCAACAACTTGAGAAAACAATTTCTGAACGAGGGAGAATCCACTGCGAGCCGTAGAACTTCAACTCGTAGGACATCAGTTTTCCATTCGGACACAGACAATGTTTTTTTATTTAGATCGGCGTTGTGGTATAGACGCTATATATTATCTGTTTGATTAATAACCTGTATTATGTTTTAAATTAATTTTTTGTAAATGTTTATCTATTTAAAGAAAATTTAGTAGATTATTACTAGAAGAGATACAAGTAAAAAATGAAACTTTTAAATAATGAAAATAGAATCTTTTTATTTTTCTTTTAGAGCTACAAAGTTACTAAAAAATTCATAGATTAAATTCCTGTTGCAACAATTTTATTTGTAGAAGCATTTTTGAAGATAAAATTAATTAATTTGAAAGAAAGAAATAAAGGAAATATAAATTCATAATTAGTTATTGAAACTAAAAGGATAACTAGTATTTATAATATGATTTTGTGGTTAATAATATTTGTAGGATGTTTCTTTGAATGTTTAATAAATGTTTTCTTTGTAACATTTCAGCCAAAGTGTTCTCATTTAAAACCAAAATCCACTGTAAGTACACTGTAAAAAGAACTTACGACCCCAGAGATCTTATAAATAATTAAATTCATTCTTTTTTCTAAATTGGTATGCTAAAGCAAACCTGGCGCCCTATAGTCGAGCAAATTAACAAATTATTAACATTAAAAGTAACTTCACCTCTCTTTTTTGAATTGTCACAAATGTCGCTCAACGTGTGGCATTTTTGATGAACAAAAGTAACTATCATATTAATCTTAAATTCACCCATCAAATTAATGAATTGTTACATTAGTTATTCATTTTGAGAAGATATAAATATTTTGAGTTCCACCATTGGCCCACTTCTTAGTTTGTGTCATTTATAGAGAGTAAAAAAAAAAAGTTTTATGTTTCTAAAACATCTCCCTTAATCCTTACCATTTGAAAGATATTTTAAAACAAACATTTTTCTTTTTAACAAATTACCGGTATTATTTAAATTATTAGAAATAACACACTTTAATGTTAAGATAAAACAACAGGTTGTAAAAACTTTGCATAATGTTTTTTTCACTTTAGTTAACAACACAGATATTGTGATTTTCCACTAACCTTCTCCTGCCCATATTAAAAACCACGTATAGAGTCCAATCGCACACTATTTATCGATACTTGTGTGATACTCATACTATACTTAGTTGTTTATCTCTGTTCAACTGTTCTATATAACTACCAGCATATTATATATGTTTGTAATGAGGATGTCTTTCGCTAGATTTTAAATATTTTTGGTTTCGTAGTTGATTTATTCATGGCAACAGTTTGAATAGCTGATTTATTTTATAAAAATAATTCTGAATATTTAATTTAAAAAGGAAAATATTAAAAATATTCTTGAAAAAAAAAAAAATACTATTACTAAATAGTCCCAAATATCTAACAGCCAATGTTCTCTGTTTGAAGTTATTTGTTAATGATGGAAGTTCAATTTTATTATTATACATTTTTCGGACATTTACCATCATTATGGCAATGTTATCTCCTGTTTTATCTCAATATCATATTTACTAGTTTGGTCTATTAGTAAATCAAAAACTTCTTCACCTTACCAACTGCTAAATCTTGATTTACATTGTAATCTAATTAAAATAAATTGTAATTAGACTCAGCATTCTAAATGACAGAATGAAACGTAGTGGCCTACATCCACTATCTACCAAACTGTTATCGTATCGGTAAATTCATCACTAAACTCTTATTTTGTTACTTATATCATTCACATCAATATCAAACTTAAGGTTTATTTTATTTAAAGATAAATAACTGTCACTCCTACTTGCCATATTAAAAACTGTCATGTAGTTACTGTAATACAAAAAAGTAAACTATGTTTACAATAAAATGACACATGATTCTGCATAAAACAAAGTAAGGTAGTATTTATATTTTTACTAAACATTTGTAATAAAACATCAGGTTGAACCACCAAACAAAGAATGTAGAGGTACGCTATATATAAGTTTTACTATGTTAAGTTGGAAGAGAGTTAAATATGAAATTAGATTAGAATAGCATATATAGTACGGTAATAATAACAACTTTACCTGTCCAACAAAGTTATGAATCAGTTTTTTAGGAGCAAACTTGACAGTAAGTGTTGATGTTTGTGAAGGTTTGATAGGAACAACGTGCTTTGGTTTTAAAGTAAAAGGACAAGCTTTGGGCTCAGTATTACCTTGACAGACAGGTGTAAACTTTATGTTGACTGTTTTCTTGCTTTTGTTAATAACAAGAATATTATAATTAACACGGTGACCAACCAACACTGATCCTAGGTCTATTAACTTGTCTTTAGGGTTCACCACAGTAACCTGAAAACAATAAAAAATATAATCTTAGAATAGAATTAGCACAAACGGATGAAGTAATTATAAATCCATTTTGAAGCGTCATAAAAACTGGTTTTTTTTTGAAATCCCGAAATACATATTATTTATTTTTACTTTTAATCAATCACTTACCATCTTATATAACAGAAAAAATGGCAATGTTTGCTAATGATACTACAGCTATTCTAGTCATCAAATTAATTTAATGTCACAGTTTAAAATATAATAAGACATTTTAAAAATTGGATAACTAATATCTTAAAAACAGTTTTACATTTCACTTAGAAAGGAAAGTTAAAAAAAAAAAAAACTGTAGGAAAACATAGTTGGCTTTAAAATACAAGGGTCGAATGTAGCAAGAAGTAGTTCTTAAAACAAAAATACTATATTTAAATTGAAATTTAAATACTCTAATTTTATCAGAGTACAAGATCTTTTAAATAATTGCAAGTAAATTGTTTATTTTCAATGTCTACAAATCATTACCTCGCCACAATCTGAACCACATGCAGTCCATGAGTCTATGACACAACAAACTAAAATAAAATATGAGGGATAACCAGAAAGTATGTTCCAATAAAAACAAGAATAAAATTACAACCCGTTTTTATAGCTATTTGATGCATAAACTTTAGACTACTGATTCAAAGAGAATATGATAACCCTTGGATAATAGGACATCCACCAAAGCAAACACTAAAAACTCAGACCAGCTTTAAACAATTAATAATCTCTAGCAGGATGAACAAAGAGAAGGCGGAACAACCTCCTCAACTGGTGGACCTAGTGGACTTCAAGGAGTTTAACGTTTTCTTGGATCTGCTCGAACCAGTAAGCAAGAAGTCTGATGCTCCGGGGATAATATCTCAAATTGCTTTAAAAACCTTGAATCAGCGATACCCTATGGACACTTGGATATGGATCTAGAATGGAGGCAGAAACAGGAGCTGGAATATATTGTAGCCACTTCTCACACTACTTTGCTATAAGTAGCAACTGTACAGTGTTTGAGGCAGAATTGGTAGCCATAAACGAAGCTCTTCAACAGCTGATTGTGAGACCATGGCTAAACACGAATATAGTTGTCTTGGTGGACTCCAAGTCATCACTGCAGGCAATAGCAAATAATGATAATCAAAAAAGCACAGTCATACAGAATATCAGACATAACTATAAAATAGTAAGAAATAATGTTAACAGTGCAGCCCACGCAATACAGTGGGTTCCCGCTCACATGGGCTTGTGGGGGAATGAGGCAGCAGATGATTTGGCGAAGAGAGGAACAAGAATTATCCAAAAACCAGCAGGTGCCCTGACGTTGCAAGCAATTATACGAAAACTAAAAACAACCTCACAGCAGAGATTTGTTGATGATATGAGGAATAAACTGCAGGGCAAAGCTTATGATCCATTTGAGCTTTTCAAAGAAAATAGGATGCTTCCACGTAATGTGTCTGTAGCAAATTTCCGATTAGCAACTGGTCACTATTGTCTTGCCAAGCATTTATGCAGAATGAAAATACTAACCTCTGACAAGTGCACAATTTGCTCACAAGAATTGGACTCCATGTATGTTATGGACAAGATCATCTACTGGTCTGCAGGGGTCTGGACGGAGAGAAGTAAGGACGAAGGGACTTTCTTGGACTTTATTGGGAGGCAAGAACCAAGATGGCGTGAGCCAGAAGGTGCCATTGGAAGAAGAAGAAGAAGAAGAAGACTTTAGACTACTTTACAACATAGATTCCGTCATTGTTGTTTTTCATCATAGAAAGATACTGCCTGCGATGGGAACTACATGTTAACAGTTTGTTGTCTTTGTGGAACCACCTTTAAATTTCAGATCTTGGTGCACAGTTCGAGGATAAGAGGGATGATGGAATTAATTGTTTTCAGTTAAAGATGGTGAGGTGTTGTGTTGTGGCGGCAATATATCAGCACAAGACCTTGGTAAGCATGTTACATTGCGTATTCTGGATTGACACCTGCATAGATTGTGGAGCCATAAGAGAATAAGTCCAGAATCAAAATTCCTTATCTGCCTCAAAAAAAACACTGTATATGATATTCCGAGTTGAAATAATCGGCTTGACCCTTGATGGTAATAAAGCGAGTCCCTACTCCATGGATTTTGCTTCAATCCAGAGGTTGTGCATGACATCAATGTTACGTCGCCATAGCCTTACTCAACGTATCATGTACTGCATTGGCATTTCATTTTATAATTGTTCCGTAAGCATCTATGGCACCCAGCATGGACACGCTTTCTGATACTTTAGTTATTCAGACATAGTTTTGTAAGAAATGGACATGAAATTTTTAGAAGATAGAGAAAATGTTGCAATGGTGAATTATTTCTTCTCTTTAGTCTTCTTTTATATTGTACATACCAACTCTTTATTTAGCGTACAAAATCGTCCGCTACATTTTCACTGTGCACATTTTCGCATCCCTCATTAAAAAATTATACCCATTTCTGTACCATGCATATACAAATGACTGAGGGTGTTTTGATGTTAAACATACAGCACTATAGATATGTGCAGTTTGAATGTTTAAAAATGGTGTCAGTACCTCACCAACGAATCAACTTGGCATGACCGAGCAAAATCATGACCACTACTTTGTAGTATTGAAGAGGTAATATTTACATTCTGAATATCCATCGTATGTACACTTTACACATAAAACTATATATGAACCAAACAGACAAGAGTAAAACACAAGTTAGTATGATTACCTGCATCAGAATACCTTCTCCACAAACAGTAATATTACATGTACAAGTGCCATTGATAATAAAAGGGATAACTTCAGAATATTTTCCACAAGTACGAGGGTGGAACACAATGGGGATTTCAAGTTTAGCCCTTGGCGCCACCAAACTTGCTTGCATCTGTACATTTATTTGTGGATTGTCTTCAAACTTGTTTTCCAACCTGAATGAATAATTAACAGTTTAAAATATATTAGGTAAAAATCAAATTTGAAACACTTTCCGAAATATTTCACATTAGTTTAAACTAGGCACTGGTATTAAATTATGACAGTTGTTAATTTAAAACTTTTTAATTGCTGAAATGTATTGAAAATGTATTTAGAATATAAAGGTTATTTCTTGTAATATATATATATTACAAGAAATAACCTTTATATTCTAAATACATTTTCAATACATTTCAGCAATTAACAAAGTTTTAAATTGATGAAATTTCATCTGTCCTTCTTGGAATTATAATACATTTGAAGAACGTATGCTGAAACTAGTTAATGTTAATCTTTGGTGATCAAACTTATGTACAATACTTGCATAGCACTCGCATAATAATAAAAAATTAAGTTTTGTTTTGTTTAAATTTTGAGTTCAAGAGTTTAAATTCTTTAGAACTTTTACCTAGACTAACAGGATATAACAAGGTTGAAGACAACATGTTTTACAATTAAAGATTCTAAACAAGTTCAAATGTTAAATGACGTGATGACTTATGCAACTGTAAATTACTAGGACAAAGATATTAATTGATTTCTTACTAAATTTATCTATCTCCAGAAAATTACAGAATCATTATTGAATTAATAAGATTTGATGTTTCTATGTAAAAGCTAACCGAATAGGAAGTACTATGTTAAAAAAAATATTGAAATCCGGCAGGTTTAGTATCAATATTCTCTTTTAATTTGCATTTATATTTTATTTAGGTATTTATATTTACTGTACTTTTAGTAAAACAAAAGGTTAGTGCAACCTTATGCAAATAGAGAATACCTTTGCATGTTACAAGTGTTTTGTCTTCATTTCATCAAAGTTTAAGAAAACTGCACTATGAACGAGTTATTTGTGAGGTAGCACCTTGCAATGGCTGAACCTTGTTTTGGTTCATTTTTATTTGGCTTTGGGAATGGGTGAGTGGAAAAGTTTGTGCGATGCTCTTGCACGGTATAATTTCCTTCTTTTTTTTTTTTAAAGCAATAACCATTCGCATAAAAATCTACCATAACTGCCTTTTACCACATGTAATGTCTACACACTGTATAAGCCAAAATTTACAAAAACCAACCTTTTTTATTTATTATTATTTAAAAGTTGAATAAAGTAAACCACAGTAATTATAACTTTTTTGTACTTACAATATTGGTTGTTCATCAATATTGCTGAAACAAAGATTTTTTTTATAAAATATCTCATTTGTAGTCTGAATAAAGCAGAGTCCAAAATCATAATTCCGGAATGAGAACTCATACAAAGGAGCAGCAGCTGTTCCACTTAACAATACAACATATGTAGGGCCTTTGGTTATCTAAATAACAAAAAGATATAAATAACCTTATTCCAAAAATCTTCATAAGCAATCATAAATGGCTTTATTAATACCTAATTTATTTTTAGTAAATGTCTAGTGTAGATCCCGTTGCGATTTAATATTGAAATTTAATGAAATTGTGTTTTTGGGAAGACCCTTTTCAAGTATCAAAATCCAAAAATTATTTCTGTCAAATATAAACAATTTACAAGTTTGCTTGTTTTCAGAATACACAATGAGCTTATGCGTCTAGGTTTCATAAGTTATACATAGCTAGTAGAATAGTGTGTTTTTTTAGATCTAATCACATTAACTGTCTTCGAACAGGTAAATATTACTATGCTGTATGATTTCAGAATCATGTGAACTAGGTCTCGGTAGGTCAATATGTATGTATATATATATATATATATATATATATATATATATATATATATATATATATATATATATATATATATATATATATTGACCTAGCCAGACCTAGTAAAGGAACTAAACATCTGGTAAGGTATATATATATATACAGTAGACTCTCATAAATTCGGATCACCAAAATTCGGACCGGACAGTAACATTTAAAAAAAAATAATAAAAAATCATTTACTCTCAAACAATGTAAGTTTGTAGAATAAACGTTGGACCAACTGAATTGGTTATAAACTATGCGACTTATATTATAAAATTCATGTACATACCTGTAAAGAAAGTTTAATATTTTTGAAAGTCGTCTTCCTCAATGGAGTCACTTTAACAGTTACAACAGATCGTGACTGTGATGTCACCAAACCTGACATTTCATTGCTTTGTATACTGAGATAAGATTGTTGTATTTGTGCATTATCCCAAAGCCAGTTGAAGTAAAAAGCAGGTTTCCCAATGTTAGTAACATGAAAAACTAGGGTTTCTGGAAACCTATAAGTTAACTGTAACAAAGTTGTCAAATGAAATAGATAAAAAGCTTCCTCATTAATGTTCATTTTATTAACACTTTCACTACTGCTTTAAGAGTCCAGAGAATCGTTGTTTTAAAGTGATTTTCAACATAAAATAACACAATATTTGCTATAGAATAACCAAATATATTTGAATTTTCTTAAAACTTACAGTTTGTTCATTTGAAATTCAGAGGATTAACAAACAATAAAATTAGAATCAAAGAATTAACATTGAAAAGGAAAGCATGTTATAAGCTCAGAGGATAGCTGAGTTTTTTTGTCAAAATACAGGAAAACATAATTTCATGTGCAATTCTCTATAATACCCAACAAAATTAGCATAAAACTAAAATGTTTTTAATTATGATATTTTTTAATAGTAATAATAAAATCCATTGTTGACCCCAACTTTTTTCAAAAGGTAATGTTTTCTGATGTGGTAATGTGAAAAATCAAAATTTATAGTAGGTTTAAAATCCGCGGGTGCATGAACCAAGACAGGAAGTCTGGATCATGAATTGTATGTAGTAAATTCATTTATAGGAACAAAATGGATTTTCAAGACAACAGTATAAAAGATCATGTTTAATTTTAATATAATTTAGTTTAATTAATATTGTATGTGATTTGTGAGTTTTACGACATGTGCGGACTGTTTTACTACAGCCAAGGTGTGGCCGGAAAGACTCAATTTCGGAAGTGAGATATCTCGTGGTTTTGATGATCAGTCGAAGTCCAGAGCTTGGAGGGACAAGATGTGTTTTGTAGAGTTGTCTTAGATCATAGCTTCAGCAAAGCATGGTCGGTTTTCTAGTAAAAGTATAGTTTTGAATTGTTGTGTAGAACGGTTGTTCTTTAAAATCTAAAACTAAGATATTGATAGGACAAGTATAGTTTGTAATATTGAAAGAACTGTGTGTTAAAAGGGATTTTTACGAATCACGTGTAATTGTAAAAGACAATAAACAATCACGCGAATAACTATTGAATTCGGTTGTATTGTGGACAGTTATAAAGTTAAAGATGGACTAAAATACTAGTAGACATTCTAGACACAAACATTCTTTTTTTACAAGGTGTAAAATAAATGTTTTCAGTAGAACCTTTCCACGGGCAGAAGAAAAGGATCATCAAACAAAAGGCTACAGGTTCACCATTGTGCAAATACGTTCTAAATCAACAAACTGGTAACATGTGTTATTCAACACATGAACTTAATTCATTTCTTGTATAAAATTTAATATGTTTATTTTCTAATTTTATAAATTGATATTTTACATTACTATTTTTTAATAGAGATTAATTGATGTCGGTTGACATATTGCTTATTAGAAATGAGCTAAATCTGATTGTCAAATAACAGAGAGTCTGAATCTGTTTATTTGAAAATATTTGTTGCAACATAACGTTAAATTTATTACAAAACAAAGAAAATTTTAATAAGTAAAGTTAAAGAATCCGTAATCATTTAAACTCATTTTTATTTGATTAGTATGTGAGATGAATCTTAAGTCTTTCAAAATTTTATAATCAAGAATTCAACTAGTAATTGCAAGTTACATTAAAGTAGATTCAATCTTTCTTTAAATTCAAATTAACATTTAAAAAATAACAAAATAGACCTTTTTCAAAGGCACAGTCATTAAGAATAAATAGGATGTCAATCATTGTTATATGTTATGATATACTTTATTTAATTAATATGTATGAATATCCAATGTTTTATGTTTAATAAATATTTGTTAAATTTCAGCTACAAATGTTTTCATTTCTGAAACCAAGATCACTGTGAAGTACACTGGTAAAAGGACTCACCCCTGAGAAATTTAATAACAATAATAATTAACTTCTTTTTTTCTAAATTGATGTTAACACATCTGGCGCCTATAAGTCGAGCAAAACAATCATTAAATTCAAATTTTAATAAATAAAAAACTTAGTGGAACTCTTCAAGTTCAAAAGAATAAAATTTTCATTCATGAAATAGCTTCACTATCATTAAATATTAACAACAGGCTCATTTTTGAATTATTACACTGATAAGCCCAACTTTACCAGGGACAGAATAATCAATTTCTGAAATAGCTATGTATGGGCTCTGGATAATCGCCATGCGTAAACACCAGAACAAATTTGCAGTAAATGTTGGGCTGGCATCCTCAATAAACCAAGTAATTAGGCCCTATATTCTGCTAAATCATCTTAATTCATCTACTTATCTTGTTTTCTTGAAAGACATTCTTCCGGAACTCTTGGAGCATGTCCCTTTAGAAACCAGAGCTAACTTGTAATTCCACCATGATAGCATCCCAGCCCATTTTGGAAATATTGTAAGGGATCACTTAGATACGGTTTATGACCAGCGATAGATCCGGCATGGTAGATCTGTCTTATGGCCTCGTTCCCATGATATCAACCCTATGGACTTTTGTGAGGGGGTTGGATAAAAGAGTTAGTTAACAACATGCCTGTAGACGAAGAGGATTGCTCCATTGCTATAATTGCTGCCGCAGTTGCAGCTATGCAAGATGAGGCCAATATGTTTGCACAAGTGAGAGAGTCTATGATTAAAATATGCAGGTCATGTGTGGACGGCATTTTGAACAACTGTTGTAAGCAGCCTATTATTGTTATTTTTCTTGAAAAGTGTTTTAACTATGTATTCTTAAGTTATTACTATTGTCTTTTTTATGTTATACCTCACTGTAAAGCAGTAACTGTAGTTTAAATCAAGAAACAGCTTATTGTACATTACAATGCAAACTACAAGGCGAATGATAATATAATGAGCATATTTGATAATAAAACATGGTAAACTAACCAATGGATTTTATTATTATTATTTTTGTAACTAAATATGAGACAAGCCATTTATTGTTATCTAGAAACAAATTATGGTTGACATCTGAACTGTAATACAAAATTAATATTTAATTGAATAAATTTTCGATATTAATAAAAAAGCTAATGAAATAAAAATGTATCAAAAATTGCAGTGAGTGTTATAGACACTAATGTACCAAACTAACAAAAACACTAAACATAGGTACAGTGTTACTCACAAATACACAGAGTAAAAACGGTCTAAAAATATATTCATAGTGGTTATCGTATTATTTGGTTACTTTATACAGTTCTAGCAATGAAGAAAGACGGTTGGATGTGTAAATAGACTGAACTGAACTTGATATTGATACTGAAACTGACAAACCTATCAAATTTGAAATAAATCCGACTACAAATAATCAACACCCCTAAAAGTAATTAGTAACGAAACTATATTTTTAGTAGTGATAATATTTGAAATAAATAAAAAAAATTGTGCAATTATTTTATTTGCGATGTAAAAGTCTATGAGTACCTGGCGATTACAGAGCACGGAAACACACAAAAATATTTTAAATCACTATGATAATGTAGTTACAACCAACATTGAAAATGGTCCTAGTCCGCTTGTTTCCAGGTATTCAATGATACACCAAACTGTTTTCTTATGTACAGTAAGCACAGTCCATATTCCAATGTATTGTGATGTTCATTTTCAAATCATCAATTGTACAGGGGTTGTTCGAATAGGTTCAATTTTTCGTTACAGCCCAGAGGAAAAAAAAAATATCATGAGGTCTTGAAGGGCAAATGGATTTAAAATGAGTCTGTTTGCAAAGACATCATCCAAGACTGCCATAGGTATGAGATCTATGAGCTGTAGCACCATTCTGCTAAAAGTAGGTTTTGACAATCAATTTCATCATTTGTCAATTGTGCAAGAAAAAGGATGACGAAGATTGGGAGTTAACGGTCTCAAGCGACAATAATGGATCTGATTTTATACTAATGCGATATTCCAACTCAAACACCAATCTTCTCTTCTTGAAGGTGTGACTTGTAAACCAGAAACATGAGTTGTGACTATTAATGTACTCCGATAAAGAATTCCTTGTCTCTGAAGAATGTCCCCTCCTTCATAGTCAAGAAAGTCTAAAAACCACATGCAGTACATTACATGTTTAACACTGTTACTAACTCTCAGCTGCTCACTATGGTGAGTACAGTCATGGCAATCTCCGAGGGACCTAGCCATGTAGTATTGTCTTAAGATTTCTTTTTCATTTTTGCTATCAGATCTCTTTACCAACTATTGTTTTCTTCCAACCCTGATAGTATTTGAATATTTTAGGGACAAGTAGTTTATTTTACATGCTTTCCTTTTTTTTTTTAATAAGGTGATGAATGAGTGAAAGGTTTTTCATTTTTAAACAACAAGGGGAAAACACTATTACTAGGTTTTAATTAATGCTCATATTATGTAATTTTGATATAAGACTGTAGATTTTAGATTTTTGTTAAAAGTCATGCCATACGAGACATCAACCTACATGATCATATCCTGATTGATTTCTTTGGACTTTCGAGCATGCGGTATGAGATATAGAACACTTTCTCCTTTGTCAGTATTGATGGTCTTCCAGATCTGTTAGCGCACATACAGTATAAGTTTCCAGGAATTTCTAAATCAGTTACCTGACTGTAGTCTCCAGAAATTGTGTTGAGGAATCTTTATTGAACATTCTTGCCTCTCTACTCGGTTCAATATGGTTGTTTTGGAGCCGACTGTCAGGGCCAACACGACAATAATCCATTTGTTATCCATAATTCTAACTATGTGTAGGGAGTATTTGCTAGAAACTAATATTTAAAATATTTTTGTTGTTTTCTGTATTGTAATCATAAGATGAACAAGCTTTTTGATCACCTTATATAACTTACTATGCCTAGATCTATTTCAGCAGGTTCTGAAGGAGTGATGTTAGTTTTAGACTTCTCATACTTTTCATAAGTTAACAAAGGTTGCATAAGATAAATTGTAGATTTGACATTCAATAACAGTGGTTTCTTTAGTCTCTCAATATGTACACGTACTCTAAATTGGAGTTCCCCAGTTGTCTTGGTTATATACGAAACTCTGAAACATAATCATAAAGTTAATATACTATAAATAAAGAATATATTTAGCTAGGTAAAGCAAAACTGTTAGCCCCATTTACTGTTATTAATTTTAATGCAAAACTATATTGCCAACTTGTTTCTCAGAGTAATTGTTATGTGGCTCTTTACTGCATATTTATCAAATGTTTGATTTAATTTATGACTATATAAGTATAAATTTAATTTTTGAAAAAAATTTCACTTCCTTTAATACGTTTATATCTTCACTATACATTTTTCTTCTTCTTTATATGTAAAATGTCTTTACAATTATTTTGATACCCAAATTATAGTATTTCCTATTTATTTTGGCTTTCGAAAAATTATAGTATATGAATACTGTTTTCAAAAAATACTTTTTGTTCATCTTGGAGTAGGCTCTGTTGTTTTAATTCATCTTTTTCATTTACTTTTATAAAGTTAAAGTTATAACTAAAAAAATAGATTCTAAACCTAAAATCAATAAAAAAGATAGCCATAATAAACTAATAAACATGAACAAAAATTGTCCGCAAAGTACTTGCCAACATATTATTGTCTCATGTGGGGTAAGACTTGATTCACAAACCAATATAACTCACTTTGTTACTTATGTTTTAAACCACTACAAGCTTATTTACAATAATTATAATATATTTTTAATAAGTTAGAGAAATCAATACAAACATGACTGGGAGAATTGTTACAGCAAAGCAGGGACGAAATTAGGTCGGCAGACAGGTATTTTTGGGTACTGTGTTCAAATCATATTCGATAGGTTATATCATATTCCAATGAATAGTAAAAAGTTGACAAACAAGTATAAAACAATGCTGTTACCAGACAACTGTTGGTTGTGGACACTACATAACAGATAACACTCATGACTCTCACAGCGAGACATTAATGTAATCCCACATGTTTCGCAACATCTCAGGTTGAACAAATGTAAAATCTTCCCTTAGTCCAATCTTTTATATACGACTGAATATACCTTCCCCAAAAAATATAATCTTGTAAATGTGTGTGTACAATGTCTTGTGAAATGATTTCCACTTTCTTTAAAACAAATCTTTATATAACAACAACAACAACGAAATGGTACACAAACTTTGTATAATATTTCTCACCAGTTTCCAAAAGCAAATGTTTCAATAGTTATCAGCCAAAAAGTAAACATAAATAATAGAGGTCCTATTAGATGATATACAGAAATGAATTTCTTGAAGCATCTTGAAAATATTGTAATTTTGAATATACAAATTGACTCGGCGGTCAGAAAATTTAACTGAAATGATTAGGGCTGAATTGGAATATTAAACCTCCACACTTTTACTTGTTGTTAAAAAAAAAAAAAAAAAGGAGAAAAGAGCATGAAATAAAGACTCCTTCTTGCTCCCTTGAATACTCTAATAGCATCAGGGTCGGAAGAGAACAAGAGGTGGACAAGAAAGACTAGATAAGAAAAAATGAAAGAGAGGGACAGACAGTCTGTAACCCAAGACTACATGAAAAAAGGTAATCAGATCAACATTTTTGGAAAAAAATTGTAACTGATATGTTTTTAATTTTGACAAAATTTGTAAAAAATATTAGAAATAATTATGAGAAAAATTGTGCTTAGATATAACCCCTAAATGTTTGTGCAAAATGTAATAGTTGCTATCATTCTCACAAGTTATCGATCAAAAGTTGAAAATTACCCATAGACTGTTTTAAGAAGGTGAAATATTTTAAAATCGGCCAAAACAATTTTTATACAAATTTGGTAATACTGTATGTAAAATTATATAATCCAAAATGTGTACCACACTCTAGCTGGTATATGATAACTAAAGTATTTGAGTAAACCAAATTAATCTAATTTCAGACCAATTTTGGGTTCCATTTTGATGAAAAGTGATTAAGTGTCATAGTATTTTAATTTTAAATCATATATATTCACATATTATGGACAATACGTTGATATCACTTGGACCCATTTTGAGGAGTTCAACTTTTGCTAATGGAAAAGAATACAAATTTTCATCACAGTTTTTTTACTCCGGATATTTTGAATTGTTAGAAAATAATCAAGTGTACTATTTTCCTTGAACTTTCCAGGAATTATACTTTAAAATTATATTAAGTTCATATTTACTGTATAATCAAAATACGAGTTCACAGAAACAACTATATAGATTGTTTTACCTCAGCCTATGTTCACTATGAGGTTGTAATACTCCTTCCATTGGGTCAATACGTAGATTTTCCGATCTCGTTTCAGAATAAAGAGAATCATCATCCACTGCAAATTTAAATTCTTCATCTTCATTGTTGAAGATTGAAAACTCTTTGCTAGTCTCACAATCTGTAGGACAATTACAAAATTTAGACAATTTGTGTTTGTATTTTATTCTTTAACAGGACAGACATTACATTACTGTAGTTAAGCCTCATAAGCCCTTTTTACCCATCTTACATCTAGAATTGCCACACTTTACCTTAATTTACCATTAACCAATCCTAGGTACCTGTTTTCTTCACACACCTCAACACATCATTAGGATTAAGTGTATATTATATATGTAAATTCAGTAGTATGTAAATATTATGATTGTATATATTTATTGTAAAGTATTATGTACATATGTATTGAATATATTAAATATATTGTAATCAAATAAACAATAGAATAAGTGTAATAAATGTATTATAATAAAGAGGAACATATGAAAACTAGAATGAGAGCCAGCTGTTACGAAATAATTCAAATAGTGTTGAAATGCTTGCCTTGTAAGTACGATGACCGACACACATTAATCACAAGTGCATATAAGCCCTTAAGTAGAGATGCGGTTAGTCTTTGTGAAACGTATCACCGAGGGAGCGAGAGGGAATCACTGGGCAGCAAGAGAGAGAGAGAGAGAGAGAGAGAGAGAGAGAGAGAGAGAGAGAGAGAGAGAGAGAGAGAGAGAGAGAGAGAGAGAGAGAGAGAGAGAGAGAGAGAGAGAGAGACTACCGAATATCCAAGAGTCTCCACAGGAAAAAGGGGTGAACAAACATTTGAATAGAGTGATCTGGTAGTCGTCTCAAAAGTAAAGTAGATTCATGAAAGAACAACAGTTGGAATCATTCTGGCTTCATATTTAAAAATAGAAGTAATTTGATTTCAATATATTTAAGATTAACCCTTAAGTTGATAAGATAGGTCGATATTTGATATTAGCATAATATAATGATAAAGATATTTCGAGTAGATAAATAATATAATAAATATTGAGTACAAAACTGAACCACAGATGATTATTTTATGATGTTAATCAAAAACCCAGGCCTAATAAAGGAAAATTCTTAACACATCAGAGAAAGCCATCTCTGGTAACTTTTCCACATTCGAACCTAGTACAGTAGAACCCCTCTAATCCGTCACCTTTGGGACTGGGGGCATGGTCGGAAAGCAAAAAAAGATCGGATTATTCGAAAAAAGTCAATATTTATTACATATTATATAAACAGATTTTTTTGAAGTGAAATAAGTGATATATAAACTTTTAAAAGTCTATATAATAAAGTCTATATATGTAAGTTGAATCAATGTGCTTTAAGAGCTTTTAAACAAAATTTGAGTTATCTATCTAGTTGTAAGTCTGCGTTCTTACAATTCTACAATTAAGTTTACCATTTTAATTTACCTGAAGGGTAGGGTTGCAATCTCAATCGTACTTACAGTTACTCCTATAGCATGGCACATGGTTAACACAATGATCTAGCCAGACATTTTATGTATAACAAGAAATCTCCTTTTATTATCAAATTTAAAACAACTAAAACATAACATTTCCCTCACACGAGAGTTAAATAAAGACTAAGATATAACATTGCAAGTTATTGTTTTTTGTGTTCAATTAGTTCAAAGAAAAAAGTAAAAGTTTTATGATTCTTTCGTCGTGATTGCTAAGTTTAATTGGTTCACTTTACTCACGATTACCATGTTTTTAAATGGTATCAAATTGTTCCCAAACTAATAGTACAAATTTCTTTGTTTGGTTCATCATCCCAAACTCCAGAAGTCCGCCATTGTCGTGCTGAATTTGAGTCTCCGCAGTCGATATGTAACATGACTGCTCAACGTTGGCTGCTCTCGAAGACTCTGCGAAGACTGACTAAAGCCACGCTTCCTTCTTCCTTGGAAAAGCGCTCTCGCTGAGGCTTATGGGAAATATTGTACTTTTTCCGTTCTCATGAACTTCGGGTTTCGAATTGCTTTTCGCTTAATCTGCATTTCTCTAGAGGGTTATTGTCCATTGCATTTACGCGCACCTTTTGAAATTCAAACTTTGTATTGTTTCACATTATTTTAGCAATCATTTAAATATTGTTTAGGAACACTTTACACTTATTTATTTCTATATAATGTTTATTCTGTATATTATTAATATTGACATTACTTGTATATTATTTAAACTTAACATTTATTGTTTTATTATTTATTATTGGTTGGAAGATGTCCCATGCTTACATATATAAACTTTGCAAGTACAGTAGAACCTCTGTTAACTGGCCTATATTGTAGTGTACTGGTTGGATGAGAGTTTCCGAAAATAAATTGTAATTGAAACACCAAAGCGGCGGCGAGTCAAACGACTTTATCGATAGCGGTATCCCATTGTCGGCGCGTAAAAATTCCGCGGCACCAAAGCAGCGGCGAGTCAAACGACTTTGTCGATAGCTGTATCCTATTGTTGGCGGCATAAAAACACTGCAGCATTGGCACCCGTCGGTATAGCAGACATACAAAGGCAAAAACGTTTGATGGGCCGCTTTTTTTCCACGAATCAATTTAGTATACATTATGGAAAATATAACATTTCTTTTCAATTTTCTTCTTGTCTTTGACTGGGTATGATCTACGTACAGTATATACAGTAAATAAAAATGAGCGAGTTACGAAAACGGAAGCGTGTGTTGGTTTCATTTGAGACACGGTTAAATGTGTCAAAAGACTTGACAGAGGGGAATCTGTAAAAAAAGCTTTGTAGTGATTAATTTTTCACGAGAGATGACACAGCACTGAAGCGGGAAAGCGATAACAAACCGGAAAGAATGGCGCCAGACGGGCCGTGAGTCATCGACAAGTCGGCAAGTCGGCACAATATCGCGAGCTCGAGCACGGTCGGATTAACCGGAGTAACGGACCACCCGAGGGCGGATTAGAGGGGTTCTACTGTACTTCATATTTTATGCTGCTGTACCTTTCAAAGATGGCAACAAATTACTCTGCTGTTTTTTCAATCCACATCAATTGTATAAAGGTAAATAGATATATTGCTCTTTCCCATAATTCAAATACAAAAGAACATCATTAATCCAGACTAATTGGACTTCTAAATAGTCCAAATTAATAAAAGTCTGTTTAAAAGAAAAACATCCCCAAGATATAATTAAAATACCCTGCAGAAATGAAACAAACGTCGAATGGCTAACTATTTATATAATCTTTCTGCTGCAGTCTAAAATTCAGTACCTTGCATAGTTAATCCGGACAAATGAAGTTAAGAAGTTTCAGCACAGGATTACGGTTCCTCACCCCCAAGATACTACTGACTAGGCAACTATTAACTCTACAACCGCATCAGTTATGGATTACAAAACGTCCCCTTGCTTGTCAATCACAGCTAGGTAGCTGGTACCTGAAATCAAACTGTTAAGATCTTTGGCAGTGCAAAGTACACATACGGAGCCACACACTTTACCGCCATCACCACTCCCAGATGTAACAGATATGTAACATCTGGAAGGAATAGCAGAATCGCATCACTCGGTTCCTAGTGAGGAAACTCTGCCAAAGAAAAAGATGTATAGCATAAATAAAAACCATAAGAGAAGGTGAAAATGTAGGTAATTTTTTTAACGTACTATGAACTGTACGTAAATGAGTACATCGATGATAATTTACATGTTGTGAGTGTTTGACTAAGGACCACGAGGCAAGCCAACTCCTACATAATAGGTGCAACAAGTACGACCTCCCCTCCTAGGAATAGATGCTCTAAATCTAATGCCCAAAAATTGATTTCTAGAACCTTGTTAGAAATGTTAAATTGTATAAGTAAATCAAGGGGTCTTACCTAGTGTAGGGTAAGTTTGTTTAAAATAATTGTTACACAGATTTTATGAACCTTGTAATTTTATATATCACTAATTTCTTGATGTCGGCTAGGCTATAAGACAGTATATATTACAAAGTCTCCCATTCCTCCACTTGGCAACTCTTCATATGAGAAGAACCCTTCACTAACTATGCTCGTGTTGATGACGCATCCCTGCTGGATCTCATAACTGAACAAATACCACATTTTCTTGGGATCAGTGATCGAAATTACATTATTGATAATTACTTTGTTTTTTGTCATTGTAGAGAGATGGGATTGGCACCATTATAGGCAGAATTGAAATCTATCCATCCTGGATTATATGGTGTAATACAATTATTAGGATTAAAAAATATAGTCTATACAATAATTAATTTAATTACTTTTTGATCATAAGGGCTTATATGTATAACATGTATCCACAGTACATGTTTTCTACATAGTTTTTATATTGCAAGTAATTACAGGGTCTTGCCTTTGGAATTGCTTTATTAACAAAAATATTAGTTTAACTCTGTAATGTGCAGATTTTGAATTTGAGATGGAAAGTCGCGGTAAAATAGATAAATGCTGTCATTGGTTAAAATGAAAACGGAAGTTGGTAACTCTTTTTAGAATAATGAAGTAAATCAAAACTAATTTCCAAAAGATGTATTTATATGTATAGAAATGTCTATTTTTAGGATAAACTAAATATTAGTGTGAAATATTGTGTAAATGAAGTAAATTTGCTTGTTACTATGTGATTAGGGGTTTGAGGCTATAAACCACGTGATTAAGAAGTGATATCCGGAATCTGTAAGCGTGCGTGGAGTCAGTTACAGGATAGCGTTCAAGATGGACAAACGTAGTTTAGGTTAGAGAAAGAGTTAGACCTAGAACAATGGAAGTTATATTAAAGTGATTTTTATAGAATGAACAAAGTAAAATACCAATAGTTTAAAGAGTTGATTTGTAGACAATGAAATTTGTATTAAAGTGATTTTTGCAAATGTAAAATACCAATAGTTTAAAGTCATTTAATCATGGAATTAGTCTAGGATAAGCGTCTGAGATGGACAGATGTGGTTTTGATTAGTGAGAGAGTTAATTCGTAGACAATGGAACTTGTACTGAAGTGATTTTTCTAGAATAGACAATGTAAAATACTATTAGTTTGAAGTCAATTAATATTAGAATCATTTTGAAGGTGATGTGGGAGATGGACAGACGTATATTTCATGTGTAAGGTAATTCGTCTTGTGAGCGTGAACACGGAGCATGTGGCGTGAATAGAACTTTGTTCGGTATATAGACAATTTAAAGCGGTATTGTAATTTGAAAGACTCTGAATGTTAAAACATGAACTTTGTTTTAGTAATAGAGACAAAAAACGTGTGAAAATCATGAATATTAGATTGAAATCTGAGACAACTTAGATGCTGCATGGACCATGGCGGACCTCAATCTTCAGGGCGAGAACTGCACGCTACAACCGAAGTCTACTTTGGGAAATACTGTAATGTGGTAACACAGATAACAGACAATATTATTTTGTTTTCTTTGTACAAAAACTATTAATGATAAAACTTTTAAATGGTGATTGAGAGAGTTAGAATTTTGTTAAATAAGTAATTTAAATGTTGTGAGTAATTTTAGAAGATCTAAACTAAAGTGTTAATAGAAAAATTTTAACTTAACAATAAATTATAATTTCAAAATAATGAGATAATGAAACTCACAAAAAAACTAATTTTCTACTAGAGTCATTTACAAGAAACTTGGTCTCTTCAAGACAAAATAGTTCTTTTTATTTTTTAACATGATATAATTTCAAATAATAAACTTATGTATGTGTATTAACAATATATATTTGAATAAATTATATTTTCAGTTTTAGAAAAACAAAAAAGGTCTTCTTATTTACCATATAACCACTGGAAAGTACACTTTTAAAAGAATCACGACCCTGAGAGTTTTTAAATAAACAATAATAGTCAAACTTTTAACTTTTTCAAAATTGGTAAGCGTAATGCTTCCTGGTGACCATAATGCTGTGCAAATCATTTTACTTAAAAATAAATTTAATAAAGTAACTTCACCCCGCTTATTTTTAAATTACTTCAATTGTCGCACCAACTGTGGGGCAATTTTTTATTAAAGATCTAACTCCCATAATTTTTTAATTACTTCAACTCCATCAGTGACATGCACAAATTTTGTCACATCTGTTCAAAAAAATTACAGGTTTATTATTGTACAGTAGGCCCCTTACTGTTGATAACAGATGATATGATCGGTTGTTTATTCAATTTTTATTGGGTGTATATTTTTAAAAATGATTTATTGTGTAATTTTATACCTGATTGTTAAATATGAGTGACAAATGTACAAAATATGTTGCTCAATATATGTAATTTTGATTATATTTTAAAATAAATATTATGATTTTTATCATATGACTGAACTTCCCTTTCATAATTTGGTCAAACTAACATCAATTCTTTGATCAAAGTCTATAATCGCAAGTTTAAAATATGTTATCAAATGCTACTGATGTTTAATCATCACAAATTTGAATGTTTATTACACAATAAGGGATTAACTTTCATCATCTGGCTTTTTTTACTCTTCTGCCCAGCCGACCGCCACAAATAGTCACGACCCACAATATTTAAGAATATTAATACAAAAATACATTAAGAAACACAGATGTACCTATAAGTGCAGGGTCAAGGTGGATGTATGATGTTGTAAGCTTAACAGATGGTTCCAGAGCTGTACCTCGAACTGTGATATTTTGCTTAATCTCACGTTCAGGGATATACAACATCCATATTGACTCAAAGGTTGTTGTAGTGTCAGGTACAAAACTGAATACAACCTACACAAATAAACAATGTCACAGAAATACTAAGATAATCACTACAATATATATATATATATATATATATATATATATATATATATATATATACAGTACCTAGTATAAAGTTACGTGAGAAGTTTAAAATTGCCTTTCAAGTTTTTTGAGGAGATATTCATTATTAATCCAAAACATTGGTTTTTCGAATGATGCTTTGTCTGTCATATGTTCAGTGCTGTACAGCCTAAAGGTGTCAATCTATTATTTTAATAAAATTTGCTATTTGGGCATTTTTGGCCACATCTTTAGGTGTTTCTTTAATTTTTTTTTTTTTGATAAAATTTATCACACATTTGTGCTGTACAGCACTGTACAGACGATAAACAAACATATAATCCAAAAATTACTTTTTTTGAGCTAAGGGAAATCAACATCTATTTTTTGACCCATCACATAACTTTCTCTATACTACAGTAGAACCCCTCTAATCAGTCACCTTCGGGACTGGGGGCATGATCGGAACGCAAAAAAGGTCGGATTATCCGAAAAAAGTCAATATTTATTACATATTATATAAACAGATTTTTTTAAAGTGAAATAAGTGATATATAAACTTTTAAAAGTCTATATAATAAAGTCTATATAATATAAACTTTGCAACTACAGTAGAACTTCTGTTAACCAGCCTATATCGTAGTGTACTGGTTGGATGAGAGTTTCCGAAAATAAATTGTAATTGAAACACCAAAGCGGCGGCGAGTCAAACGACTTTGTCGATAGCGGTATCCCATTGTCGGCGGCGTAAAAACTCCACGGCACCAAAGCAGCGGCGAGTCAAACGACTTTGTCGAAAGCGGTATCCCATTGTCGGCGGCATAAAAACACCGCGGCATTGGCACCCGTCGGTATAGCAGACATACAAAAGCAACATCGTTTGATGGGCCGCTTTTTTTCTACGAATCAATTTAGTATACATTATGGAAAATATAACATTTCTTTTCAGTTTTCTTCTTGTCTTTGACTGGTTATGATCTACGTACAGTATATACAGTAAATAAAAATGAGCGAGTTACGAAAACGGGAATACGGAAGCGTGTGTTGGTTTCGTTTCAGACGCGGTTAAATGTGTCAAAAGACTTGACAGAGGGGAATCTGTAAAAAAGCTTTGTAGTGTTTAATTTTTCACGAGAGATGACACAGCACTGAAGCGGGAAAGCGATAACAAACCGGAAAGAATGGCGCCAGACGGGCCGTGAGTCATCGACAAGTCGGCACAATATCGCGAGCTCGAGCACGGTCGGATTAACCGGAGTAACGGACCACCCGAGGGCGGATTAGAGGGGTTCTACTGTACACATAATATAATTAATTATGAAAGTAAAAAAAAAAATACCTCTATATATTTTTAATTATAATGTTTAAGTTTCTTGAATTACAAAACGATTATCTTAACACAAGAGTTATTACAAAAGAGTAAAATATTAGCTCACAGTTTTTTCCTCCCTTGCTTCAATAAAACCAAACAAGTCTGAGCATGAGAAAGGAGAAATAGCCTTAGTTGAAGTAGGTGATTTAATTTCTGACCACTGGAAGTGATACCCTGCATTGGAAGGGTTCATCATGCATACAGATCTGGAAATAAACAAGGCAGCAACTGTTAATACAATAAAACAAGTCCCTGCTTCGACTAATTACATTTCAAATACATAAGAATGACATTTACTAAGGCATTTTTCCTCTACCTTTCCAAGGCAACATAGAAAATGAAAATGCCAACCATAATGATAAAAAAAAAAAAAAAATTGAAAAAAAAAATTCTAAACAACTGTATTAATGCAAATGATAAACACGTCTGTCAGTCGTAGTACAACAACAAAATGATTAGTGTAGTTTTTTTTTCCGTTAAATGTGGAAAATCTTCACAGGAAGCCCTGTGTCAATCACCTATACTTTCCCTTAGTCGCACCACAAACAAAATGACTTATAATTTTGAAACCTCGTATCAATTTCAATAATGCTTTCAATTTTAAATAACATTTAAACTATGTGCCAACTCTGAAACTTATGAGTTTTCGTAAATTTGTGTAACTTTAGTTATGAACGTGTGAGAAGAGAAGAGTCTAGTTTATGAAGAGGACATGTGGTATATTGTAAATTCTATTTCCTCTTCTATAAATATAAACATTGAGCGTTATTTTTACTAAACAAATAAATACATTGAATAAAATATAGTAAAATAATAATAATAAACAATTTCTTTATTGATAAAATGTGTGTTGTTGCTGCAACATCAAAAATATACTGGAGAATATGGATTTCCTTGCTAGCAAACAGTTGTTATAACTTGGAACTACTATACTGATTTAAACAAATATTTCCAGTTCCAATTATAAGTCATATATTTATCAATTTTAAATGAAACACAACTAAAAATTTAGTAAAATTATACAATTTATTGAGTCTTGCCAACCATGGTTTCATCACTTATAGCCTTCACTTGGTAGCTTAACACAAACTAAGGAAAAATATTAGAAAGCAAACGATTTATACATATTAGGAAAATACTGTTAGTTTACATACAATATAAACATCAGGCAGGAGGTTAGGAAGGGGTGGTGGGAGGGACTATGGTCATAGGTCTTTGACAAAAGTTGAAGGAGTGTGGAATTTGTGGAAAATTCTACCTCATTGTTCAAAACTAAACTACCATCTTTATAAAATAATCTCTTAATTTATAGAAGATCCAAACCATTTAATTTCCTACTTTTTGCATTAACATGGATAAAAAGGAGAGTAAAGAAACATTTTTTTTGTAACATCTACTTTAGTCCATAACAATTGTGTTTTTAATTCTTTTCATGTAAAACTTTACCAGTAATGAATACTACTATGGCACCCAGATTATATGGTCTTATGAAATTACACAAACCTGATATTCCTACCGGTCTGGTTGTTTGTAGAGTAACTGTCATATAATCTGGCCAAATTTACCAATACTTTCTTTAAAATATATATATTTTTTAATTTGAACCTAAATTTGGTTTAAAAAAATTGTTAGAATTAGTAAATAATATTACAGATATTAAAGTTCCTCTTAACACAAAATTTTGTGTCGTTTGATATAAAAAGATTATTTATAGGTATTCCTATTAAAAACTGTATTGACAGCATGGAATTAGATCAAACTAATGTTGATCCTTGAATATTTATGAAATTGATGATTGTATGTCTTGATCAAAATTGTTTTCAATTTCAAAATAAGTGTTTACACAAGTTGATGGGTTGGCAATGGAGTCTCCCTATCTCCATTGATTGCTGAGATTTTCATAGACAAATTTGAATCAACAGTTTTTGATAGTACAAACCCATTTATGTCTAACATTACATATTGGTATAGATATATAGATAACGTTTTATGTTTATTTGAAGGATGTCACCACCAGCTTCAATTATTGTTGAAGTTTTACAATTCTATTAATAGGGCAATACAATCCATTATGGAAATAGGGCAACAAAATCAAATCAATTTTCTAGATAATAATCAGAAGTTCAGCATTTTTAGAAACCCTATGTTTATTGACAGTATCACATATGGTACATCTCAACATTCATTCCAGTCACAAATTGGCCTCTTCCAAAGTATGTTGTATCGTTTTATTAACATTCCTAAGTCTAATAATGATTTTTGTAAAGAACACAAATTCCCGCTCTTACAACCTTCGTCTAGGCTCTATGATGATATCCCCTCCCTTCCTATTTTAAAGTTTATATTGTATAAGAAGTAAACGGTATTTTCCTAATGTGTATAAATTGTTTGCTGTTTAATATTTTTCCTCAGTCTGTGTTGCCTCGTAAATGCTGTAACTGATCAAACCATGATCGGTAAGACTCAATAAAATGTATAATTTCACTAAATATTGTGTCTGTGTTTCATTTAACATGGGGTTCTCCCAAGTACTTTTAGTTGTAAGTAATAATCTTACATAGCAATTTTGTGACTGAAGATGCAAATGTAGTAGCTGAAAATTTCAAAAAAATGTGTTGGAAAATGTGGATTTCCTACTTTTCTGCAGGGAAAAAATGGTAAAACCCAGGAACTACTGCACCAATTTAAAAAAAATCAGTTCCAATTAGTTTTCAAATTATGTACAAACTTTGACATTTAAAATATATGTTATCACTGAAAGTTCTAAAAGTATATCAAGCAAACACTAAAACTTGACCAGATATTATTGTGTTCCTACATAGGAAATGAAACTGCAGAGGTTCTTGAGTTATAAGCCTACAGGCAGACAGAAATTGAATTATATATATAATATATAGAGTTAGGAGCAGAATTTCATTAGTTCTGATATAAAATTATGTCAATTTTGAATGCAGTACTCCAAATACATAAATAAATATTACAAGTTTTATAAACAACACCTACAATATACCAAACGACAGAAATTGAATCCGATCGGTCTACTTTTCTTGAGATAATACGTAACATTTACATTTTACAATTATTCTAAATATTTCCTCTCCATATTTAAGGAATTTTACCTGAATTCTATTACTTTCATGACATTATCATACATTTAAAAATATTGAATCCATCAGATTTAGGATGATATAAAATTATATCAATTTCAAAGGCAGTGCTCCAAAGTAAATAAAAGTTACGAGTGTCGTAAAAACAATACTACACCAAACTACAAAATTTTGAAGTCATTCCTGTTCTTGAGGTAATGCATGACAATAGAACTGCAGACGGACATAATTATAAGAAAGTAGTTTACATATTGGAAGAGCCTTAAAACTATGGAGAACCAAAGAAAATTCAAAACCAAAATCCAGTACCACCACAATATTTTACTTATTTTGTACTGAAAATCTTTTGACTTACTTTGTGTATACAATGTCAATCCCAATTTCATTGAACTCAATTGTTAGCTTTTGTGTTGTAGAAACTCGATTATTCCGTGGGTCTGGTTCCAATGCTAGATGAAGACAAGGCATGAGACTGCTACCACTAAGATCTAATTTTATATTTTCACACTCTCCTTCATAATGGTCTATCCTAATAAAAAAAAATAAAGTTTATAAATACCATATTTTATGTTTATAGCAGTCCTTAAGTGATAAAGCTGTTGGTGAGTGCTTTGATGCATGCTACAAGAAAGTATGCATTTTCCTAAACACAAACCACAAAGAAGTAAGTTTTCTTCTTCTTCTTTTTTAAAATGTGAAAATTTAATTATTTAAACTCAAAATAACATAAAACATATTTTAAATTTTTTTTTTTTTTTTTTTTTTTTAAACTGGGCTGTGATAACCTCCATCAGAAGCACCACCGGCGTCGACCTAATGGTCTTTTGCCGCCCCAATTTCCTTCCTACACCCAATCAGTAATACCCGTCATCCTTATGAAGGAACAGATACTACCGATAGGGTTGTCTAGGATGGTTTCCATCTCTTTCCCCGGAGGGCCTAGAGAGTACAGCCTGGCTCGTCCTAGCGCCTCACACTCCAAAAGAATGTGTTCTGCAGACTCTTCAGCCAAACCACATTTCCTGCATGTATTAACTGCAGCAATTCCTATCCTGTGTAGGTGTTTTCTGAGGTGACAGTGGCTCGTTAAGAGACCAACCACCCACCTCAAGTTATCCCTTCTAAGAGAGATGAGTTGTTCCGCATGTTTCTTGCTTGGTCTAATTAACCTTTTAGCAAGTCTACTAGTGGTTGAATTCGTCCAGACCCTGTTCTTACTTTTAGAATTTTTTTTAGTGTGATATTCCCGAAAACAGTGTAACGTTCACAATTTCGAGATCTTTATATCAAGATATATTTGACTGTAAGAAATGGAAAAGTTACAAGTAACGTGATTAATAAATAAATGTAATGAAATTGCAAAATATTTTATTGCATGGATTATTTGCATTCAAAGACAAAAAACTATATTTCAGAAGTTGAATGTATTTTTTTAATTGAAATTTTGTATATGGGTTTGGGTTATTTATCTTCATATTTCATAGAAATTTGACAAAATTGGTAGAGCTGATTTTTTAGAAAAAATGTATTTTACCGATAACTCACGAACCGGAATTTTTAGAGAGATGGTGAACAATATATTTTCTTTGGGTCCTTAAAGGCTACACATGAGCAAAATTTGATCTAAATCGTTACAGTAGATGTTGAGAAAATCATAATTTTGTGATTTGCCTATGACCCCAAATTTTGTGTATATAAGAAATTTAAAAAACCTCATGATATATGGCCTAAATATGCCCACTTATAAAATTTTATCAGACTCTGTCAACATTATTGTGCTGTAAAGCAATACACATGATAGATGTCAGACTGACTATACCATTACAAAAACCATGCTTTTGCCTTAGATGATCTCAAAATGTACAACATATTTTATTTAATTTTAAAAAGACCAACAATTATTAAACTTTAAAATTTATTTTCAATTTACCATTTGGAAGTACAAAGACATAAATTTGAGTCCAATTAAAATAATTTTTAACATTAAAACATATTTATGAAGCCAAATAGTTTATGTGTTATCACAATTTTTAGAGGTTAGATTCAATATTTTCGAGGTTCGAGGACCACCTAATAGTAAGTGTACATGCTAGTATTTTGATGAAATTGCAACAACTATACACCGAGCAGCTGAATTAGTTCAATAGTCTCAAAGTCATCTTTTCTATCAACTCCCAAGCAGCAATAAATGCTCAATCCAGAAATAACATAACGGGCTGTACAATGTTGAAAACTCCATTCTGAAATGTTGAAGGATGGATGGGTAACTATTTTACAATGGATTCCAAGTCACGTTGGAGTTCCGGAAAATGAAAATGCAATCTTGCAAAGTTGGGAATCACCCTGCCCCAACTAGAAATCCTCACCTCCATGACTTCAGTCAAAAATACAATAGAAAATATTATAAATAAAAGTTGTACAGAGATATACAAAGAATTGAGTAAGGGCAAAATATGGGAATGTCTTAATAACTTATACTATATGCAATGGCGGAATTCTGTATTCTAACTGGTCACGACTAGCTTCAGACACACTTGCACAGTATCTGCCGATTATGTCATTTTGAGAGGATGGATGACTCCCACCTACAGAGGTGCCATGGATTGACTGATGTACCAAACCAGACGTTAGGTTCATATTGATAGGCTCCATGCCGAATAACTAATTTACCAAGGGTGGGTGTTCTCTATAATAAAGTAAATATTTTTTGTAATATGTCTTTCTGGAGAAAAAAAATCTACTACAGACTAATGAACAGAAAACTGAACTAAATGAAGAGAAAGTTTTTTGAAGTATTGTTTTGTAGTATATGTGAATTTTTGGTTTTTTAATTAACCATTAAGATGAAAAGCATCTTATCAAAGAAGAAATTCTGCAACATTTAGTGGTATAGGTTGAAAAACAATAAAAATTGTATTAATAAATTTACACTTAAAGCATTAGTAAAATTAAACAGATTAGTTTATTTAAAAAAAAAAAAAGTGTTTACTAAACAATTTTTATATTTAACTGTAACAGCAGTAACTACTTGTTGAAACTCCATAATAAGGATAAAATAAGCACTAAGCTACAGTTTCAAATGTATTTATTAACTTATTTAGCTACAATTGTTTCGCCTTGCGGCATCTACGGGCTAATGGTAATAGTAAGCCTAAACAAAGTTAACAGTACAGAGAGACAGGTCCGGAAGTAACACAATGGAAGGGATAGCTGGAAAACCCAAGCAGGTAGGAAGGGGAATGGTTAACATGTTACACTATTGGTTTAAGAAGTGGTGAAGAGTTTAATAAAATTTGATCATTTAAATTAAAAGTAGGTTTATATAATATAGATCTATTTATTTCTAAGCATTCTAGATTATTTAGTCTAATACTTTTATTTTGAATGTGTAATAATTTTACATTCAGATTAGGATCAAAATTATGACCCGAGTCCAACAGGTGGTTAGCAAAGTTGGAGTTACTAAGCCCATGCTTCCAACTATTTATATGTTCTTTAATTCTAACATTGATCGATCTCCCTGATTGACCTATGTACTCAGAGTCACAATTCTGACAAGAAATTTTATAAACTCCACTATTTTCTAGCCTTTCTTTTCTATCTTTATTATTAACTAACATTTTTCCTAAATTATTATTAACACTAAAGGTGACAAAACGATTACATTTAGTAGAAATAAGATTACTGATTTTATAACTAATTCCGTTAATGTATGACATTTTACAATATTTGACTTTATCGATTTTAACATTATGGTGAATAGAAGGGTTGGCAATGGGTTCACCTCTGTCACCCCTTCTCGCAGAAATTTTCATGGCTAATTTCGAAAACACTTTATTTAAAAATGCCGATCCTTTATTTAAAAACATAATCTATTGGTACCGTTATGTTGACGATGTTTTGTGTTTGTTCAATGGTACAAAAAGGCAATTACACTCTTTGTTTAAAACTATCAACTCGATTAACAGCAACATTCAGTTCACTATGGAAGTAGGTGAAAATAATAATATTAATTTCCTTGACCTGAATATTAGTATCAGCAACAGTGCTCACACATTCAAAATCTTCAGAAAACCTACTTACACAGATACCGTAATACCTGCAGATTCGGATCACCCTATTAACCATAAACATGCCGCATTTCATAGCATGTTACATAGACTCATTACTGTGCCTCTTTCACCTGACGACTTCAATTATGAACTGAATGTTATTAAACAAATTGCTGTTAACAATAAGTATGACACTTTGTTAATTAATAATATTCTAAGAAAGAAATTAAAACGTAAAGCTGAAAACCTTGTTCACCATAATGTTAAAATCGATAAAGTCAAATATAGTAAAATGTCATACATTAACGGAATTAGTTATAAAATCAGTAATCTTATTTCTACTAAATGTAATCGTTTTGTCGCCTTTAGTGTTAATAATAATTTAGGAAAAATGTTAGTTAATAATAAAGATAGAAAAGAAAGGCTAGAAAATAGTGGAGTTTATAAAATTTCTTGTCAGAATTGTGACTCTGAGTACATAGGTCAATCAGGGAGATCGATCAATGTTAGAATTAAAGAACATATAAATAGTTGGAAGCATGGGCTTAGTAACTCCAACTTTGCTAACCACCTGTTGGACTCGGGTCATAATTTTGATCCTAATCTGAATGTAAAATTATTACACATTCAAAATAAAAGTATTAGACTAAATAATCTAGAATGCTTAGAAATAAATAGATCTATATTACATAAACCTACTTTTAATTTAAATGATCAAATTTTATTAAACTCTTCACCACTTCTTAAACCAATAGTGTAACATGTTAACCTTCCCCGTTCCTACCTGCTTGGGTTTTCCAGCTATCCCTTCCATTGTGTTACTTCCGGACCTGTCTCTCTGTACTGTTAACTTTGTTTAGGCTTACTATTACCATTAGCCCGTAGATGCCGCAAGGCGAAACAATTGTAACTAAATAAGTTAATAAATACATTTGAAATTTTTATGTTTTAAATCGAATACATATATAGAGGAATATTTTATAAATAATGCTCAAGTTGGCTATACTGTAGAATAGATTTTGTAATCATAGTGAAAGTGATACTAGTTGTAACTGAAAATGTTTCTAAGTTGGGGAGTAACGTTGTTCATGCAACAAAGCTGTACATGTTCCTTGAGTAGTGATAAATGAACAATAACTATGTCCTGATGTGAACAAAAGTAAAAGTCAAGATCTCTATACACTACGATCACATAGCAAAATATTGAAAGTGCTTGAAAGAACAAACTGCCTCTTTTAGATTGAATATAGGCCATGACTGCCTGGCTGCAAACATTCACAAAATATACATTTTTGAGAAGAATGTAAATTGTGTAACCAAATAGGGATCAAAAATGGATCGCAAACAGCTGTGTTGTACAGAACTTTCCAAGAAACCAACAATTTGAACGGTCTTTACTGGAAGACAAGAAGTAAAATGGGTTAAACAATCCCAATAGCAGGCTACTGGAAACCACAACATTTTTGAATCAGCACGTGTTTTGTTATTTATATAGTGTTTATTGATTTGAATTAGTTTGTACATGCCTTGTACACTATGAGTGTTGAAAATCTAAGATCACATATTAAGATTAAAACTTTAAGCAGCGGAAACTCTAAAAGAAATTCTCCATGCATTGAGTGAAGTTCGTAGTGCGCATATGGTAGAGCACAGTACAGTTTTCTCTTGGGCAACTTGTTTTCATAAAGGACACATCAGCATAAATTATAACCCAAAGACCAAGAAAGCCAAACACATCACCAGAATGAATTATGACTTTTGTTGCCGTTTATCTTGAAGAAAATTGTTGGGTAACAAGCAAGGAAATACCATAAGCTATCAGGATTCCAAAATCAATTTTATGTATTTTAACAAATAAGTTGATGAAAAAATAAATCTCAGTTTGTTGGGTCCCTCACTGCTTAACCGCCTAATTAAAATGTGGGTCAGCATTCCTGAGTCGAATTGTTGCTATTAACAAAACATGGATCCAATGATTTGAGACAACTATCCTCTCTGTCACAATCAAAGGTTAAGCAAATGATCTACGAGGGAACATCATAGAATTCCCTATGGAATACTTATGAAAGCAAATTATTTTTGTAATCTTAATAAAAACTGCACAAAAACAAGCTAACTTGCTCAAGAATGGAGTTCTCAATTTATACTACTACTAGTAGAGAACACTGTGACTGAATTACTACGAGATAGGTGGGAATTATTAATTCAACTGTCATGCAACCTCAGATATGAATCCAACAGAATTAGCTTTAATGCTAAAGATGAAAACTTCCAGTTTTTTCTCCCTGGAAAAGTTTCCTGCAGTGGTTATCCAAGCCATCAAAGCATTGGGATCATGTCATTGAGAAACAGGACTATATAAAGAATTGTAATTTCCCCCCTTGCTTTATGGCGAAAAATCTTGCGATTTCCTAAAAAAACAGAAAAAAGAGAGTATAAACTAAAGATCCTTAGCCAACGAATACACTAATAACATCTGAGTCGGAGGAGAACAAGAGTTGGTCAAGAGCGACATGATAGATTAAAAAGAGGGATCTAACCTAAGGCTATATGAAGGAAGATGTAATAACCTCAGGATTGTCATTTTACCATAAATGAGTCCTTGGAGGTTATAGGATTGTAAACTGCTTAATATAAAACATACTTAAGTTATTAAAATGTTTGAATTATATAGATAATTCAATATGAAGGTTTTAACAACCTTCATAATAAAGAAATAAAAACAGAAGAAAATAATAATTATAGTTACAGAAAAAGTAATTTACATCAATATTTTGAATATTTTATTTTAGTTAACTATAAAACAAACAAAACATGGAGAATTTACAAATTACAAATCTTTTCAGTAATAGTTTTTATCTTTTAATTAATTAATAGGTGACACTACTAAATCAATTGACAATGAGAAATCTTAATTAATTACCCCTGACACAGTAAGTTTTTCTACAACTAATGTACCAATTTGGTTTAAGAAGTATAAAAGGACTCACTTCAATTGTAGTGTACATGCATATTTTCTTAATATCTTTGGTGAAAAACACACAGTCGTAGTGACACAGCCACCACAAAGTATCTCCCCACATTCAGGATTGAATGAGATCGGCCAATCTTGATCAGATAAGTCAACATATGTTGACATCTCGAATCGTACACTTGTGTTGGTACAATGCCCTACTGTCAATAATGATGCTGTCAACATAACAAAATCAAATCATTAAAAGGTAAAATTACTTTAATTTTTGTACATCATAAATAAATATACAATAAATGACATGGCTATTATCGGAATAAATGTATGAAAAGCTGATGCAAAGGGAATATGATAACCCATGGATAATAAGGCCTCCGCCAAAGCAAACACTAAAAACTCAGACTAGCTTTAAACAATTAATCATCTCTAACAGAATGAACAAAGTAAAAGCAAAACAACCTCCTCAAGCGGTGGACCCGGTGGAATTCATGGAGTTTAACGTTTTCTTGGATCCAGTAAGCAAGAAGTCTGATGCTCCAGGGATAATATCTCAAATCGCTTTGAAAACCTTGAATCAGCGATACCCTATAGACCCGATACGGATATATACTGATGGATCTAGAATGGAAGAAGAAACAGGAGCTGAAATATATTGTAGGGAAACTCAACAAGTCAAAATGTTGTTTTCATACTTTGTCAAAAAAGAACTGTGAGACTTGAGAGCTTGGGTCAAATGGAATCTTGCAGACAGGCTTTTAAGGAGCAAATATTAACTTTTCAATTATTTATGTACATCTTTGAGGTTATTATGCATTACAGATATGAATACATGTCTACTTTCAAAGTCAAGTGCATGGGTATAATATCAGGAAAAGTAACAACCTCCAATGTAGATGGCATAGATTTGAAAAGCACAAAAAATTGCCAAATCAAGATGGTGATTTTCTCTTTAACAAACTTCCAAACAGAAAGTTATTACTTTCTGAGTCCAAACTGAAAAATTAACTATTTTAGACTGAATTCTAATTCCGTCAAGACAGTTAATCCAGATTGGTGTGAAAGTGTCTGCTATCCTCAACAATGGTATTGTCTCTCAACACAGTACAGGATGCTAGGATATTGTTGACAGCTATCAGCGGATAATGAACCAGGAAATAGAAACAAGATAGTAGCACTTTCCTGGCAGGAACTTATTAAGGGACTGAGCTTAGTTCTAACAGTCTCTGATCGTGGTTAAAAGAGAACACTTCAAACAAGTAGTTGTTTTTATAACCGAACATGGCCATTTCATGGAATACCTAACGAAAGTGGGTTTCTTTCACAGAGACCAAAACTGTAGATTGTGCAGACAGGAAAGTAAGTCCACAAAGCATGTCCTCATTGACTATGAGTCACCAGAGTATAGGAGAAGAAGACTCTTGCAGCCGGAAGATGAAAAAGATACTAGCATAAATGATAAAATTCACTAACTAGTCAAAGGTACAGGAATCAATCACCCTGGGTAGAAACAGAAATTCTGAATTTAGTTTTAATTTTGGTGTAGCATACAAAAAACATCGCATAGAAGCTTCCATGAAAGGTCGGGATAAATGTTTATGAAGCTTAGACCATAGTCTTTAAGATGTTTATGATGTAATAATATTGGCCTTACATTTTCAAAGTAAATGCCATCTCAAAATTCTATACTATTATTGAAATCTGGATTCAACTATAGCATAATATATTGTTAAGGTAGTTAATTGGATTGTTACTCACCAGAATTAGGAATCGGACCTAGATTTTTTGATAATCTAGATAATGGCATAACATTGTCTTCAATGCTAACTTTTCTAAAGTGTTTTGGTACATTCAGAATAGGCACTAAGGTAGGTTTCCTCTCGCTCATAGAGACTCCATCACATTGAGATATTATGATAATATCATCAACTGGATATATCTTGTACATACAAAGTTCCCATCTGTATCGCACTTTCACAAGTCCAGTGTTGTACAAAGTGAAATTTTGTTTCTCTTCCTGAGTGCAAATAAGTTTATTAAATTAATAGTAGTTTAAATTTAATCTACTTCGTAATGAATTACAACCTTTTTGTTAAAAACTATTAAGTCATACAAACTAGATATAGTAACACAACGATCTAATCACAACTGTTTATTAACTATATTATAATCTAATAAGTGATTTATGTTGTCATCACTTTATATATTTTATTTGTACAAATAAATGGTGAAACATATATTTCATTTACCCATCTACAAAACAATAAAAAAATAAATGAACCAAACCTAATAGTCACCAAAAATGTCAATTTGGTAGAGTTGTTAATAAAAAGTGAATATGAATTATTATGGACGCCATCTTTGAAAAAAATATTTATATATTTAAATACTACCAAAGAAATATTTATCCTATCATCAACTGCATTTGGATGGAATGTTCTTCTCTGCTTGTGTTATTTTCTTCTTGATGATTAGGGCTACTCAGGAAGTGGAAACAGGCCCGATTCTATAACTGGGCAACATGGGCACTTGCCCAGGGGCGCAAGGGTTTTGGGTCTTTTTTTTTTTTTTTTTTTTTTTTTTTTTTTTTTTTTTTTAATGGACCAGTATTAAGGTAGTATATGTTGATAAAAGTTTATAAATTTTAAAAAACTATAAATAATTATAGAGCTGAAAAATCAAAATTTTAAGGTAGCACAACCATTCTTCAGATCTTTCTGAACAATTTGGTAACATTCCCATGCTTATCGGTTAGAAAATAGCGTCCGAAAAAGAAAACTTGTTTTGCGACCTCTTCACCCGCGCATCGCAAAAATCACCTCGTTCGTATAATTTCATTCAATGTAAGGCCTCGATTTGCCAAATCTTACTGAAACACAACGATTTTTAAACTTTCAGCTCTCTTAGAGAAAAGCAGAATGACGATATAAGAGAGCAGGCTCAAAGGGTAGCTCAATGTTACTCCAATGACATTTACAACGAAGACTTTGTGCAAGAGTGTCTACATTTTAAATTCTATATGGAAGCTGAAAACATTACAAAAATTAGGAAGTGCTACGAATATATAAAAAAACACAGCTTATAAAGTACATTTCCAAACTAGGTGGTAGCTATTCGAATTTACTCAACATTGCCAATCACAAATTGCACAGCTAAAAGGAGCTTTTCGGCCTTGAAAAGAATAAAATTTGAAAATCGTTCTAAAATAAAAGACGAAAAGCTGAATAGCTTAATGCTGTTATGTAAGCAGAGTGACATTACACTGAAGCTTGACTTCAAAGATATAATTGTTAGTTTTGCTACATCAAAGATCAGTAGAAAAAAAGCAATAATGTAAATAGGATATAAGGAGAAAGTATGAGGAATATGTATAAATATATATAAAGTATAGTAATAAGAGAAAGAAAGTATAAAGGAAATAAGAGATATTATGGTTGAAGTATTAAAGTTGTTTTACAAGACTCAATTAAAAAGTGAACATACAGTTGAAATAAAATGAGCTATGGTTATGTATAGAAATAAACGTTTGAAATAATTAAGAACTATTTTTTAGGGTGGGTGGTCCGTGATACTGTAAAATACAAGGTTGTTATGTTGTGATGTCAATCATAACACCTACGCCTGTAACTGCAGTAATAATACTTGCAAGTTTTTACAGTAGCCGGTTGCCAGTCAGTAACATGGCGGGTTCATAGGTGGTGGATAATGGAAAGACTTACCGACTCACCAAATAAAAGGAGTTCGGTGGAGTTAAGGGAGAAATCCCTCCCGAACCAAAACTGGCAAAGATGAATTAATCGGGTGGGGGCGGATCTCTTTAATTTGCCCAGGGGCGCTAAAAGGGTTAAAAACGGGCCTGAGTGGAAACCTGAATTTGGAGTTTGGAATATACTATTTCCTTGCCTGTATAGACACCCCCATAGTGTCTCACTTGCCATGACTGGTTCTGTCTTAATTGGAAGTTCTGATATCCACATGCTCTATCCATCTCAGGCCTTAATTTGTCCTGCCATTCCTTGCCTGTCTACATTTCTTAATTTTTCATTCTTTTCCTTCATGTCTTCACAATTTAAAAACTTTTCGATTTCTACTATTGCCAATATATTTTGCACTCTTCCTGCCATCTGCACCTTTTTTTATCAAAGTGCATACTTAGCTTCTTTACTATTTTCTTGTCTGTTGGTTTTGAACTAGATTTCTCATCAGAAATACCTTTTTCTTGAAAATATTCCGTTCTCGTTAGCCTATCATCCCTTTTATAAATTTCTACCTCTAGCCTATTAATGCCATCCTGTATCTTGCCTCTCCCCCTACACTTTTCATAGATGGCCTAAGGCCATGTTGAAAATTGAGACTATAACCTAAGAAAAGAACCCAGGCCTAAATCTAAACAAATTATTTAGCAACATTAGATTACTTACATTAAAAACAAATGTTGGCAAAAAGTCTATATTTGCAGTTGAGCAAGAAATCTTAGGGCAATGTGCTTGAGCTGATACAAGCAGGGGGATAGAGTATTCAGTACCGGGTATAACAGTAGATGCAGGTTCATCTTGTCCATCCAATAACTTCTCTACACTGGAAAACATATTGGTAACAAACAGTTAATATAAATAAACAGAACACAAAACATACTCAACACACACCTATACATAAAAACAAACACCAATTATATTGGAGTGAAATTAAGTTTTTAATGATGGTGATCATGGTTCATGGATGGTGATATTATTTTAGAAATCACCTGAATTGTAACTTTCTTAAACTAGTTTGGGAAATTAATTTTCATGTTTGGCAAAAATTTCAATAAAATCAATAAGTTTTGAGAAGTTAGGACCTTTACTGTAGTTTCATGGGCAATTTATAGGTTTGTAGATTGATTACTAATGCCTATGGACGACTTTTGTTGTCTAAGTCTTATTATTCTTGAATACCACTGAAAGTTTTATGAAAATGCACTTTACCTGTGCCATTTTACTGTTATAAAATAAATTAGGCCTATTGTTCAATTATATTAGGCTCAAGATTTAATACTATGTTTTATTTACCTAAAATAATAATTTGATATATATATATCATTTGATATTTATTTATTTAGTTGTGATTTGTATATTTATTGATCTTAATTGTTAATTATTCATAATTTTAATTAAGTGTGTAATTGTACTCAAACTTATTGTAAATTACTTTTTCCTTTTTGTTTAAAGTGAAAAAAACTCATGGTAGGCCTACTCATTGCTTTATAAAAAAAAAGGAAGGTAAGAACATAAAATAATGACATCTAGCCCACAAATAGTGTCAGAAGCAACCAGATTTGATCAAAAGAGACCTGATAGGGAAAATGAAAGAGAAGTATATGTATAACTCAAGACTACATACAAAAAGGTGTAGATCCTCGGGATTGACTAGACCGTACTCATTATAGTGAACCACTGCGGGTAGACTTCTTGCTTGCAATTTTATTATTATACAGAATAAATAATTAAATTATGAACTACTGACCCAATATTCTTAAGAAGATGGCAGTGTATACTTTATGCTTGGTTCTGTGTAGGTTTTATTGACCAAAATCGTTGAAGTATGAAAAATGAAATTTTGGCATCACAGCAGCTACTCTCAAATTTTGAATTGTTTGAAATAATGGCTTGATATATAGCAAATACGGCATAATAAAAAATATGTCCACATGTCATATTAAAATTGAAACATTCATTTTGGCTGTATAGAACTGGAAAAAAGGACAAACCGACATGATTCCAAAGCCACTTTTTTTAAATTTTGGAATCTCAAAACAGATATTAACATGAAAAACTCAACATTAATTTTTGAACATCACAAAAGTTTCTCTATTCTAATTATATGTGACAAAGTAAAAATATACACTGTATACAGGTTATTGTAATCGTGTGTATCAGAGCAAGACAAAATGTAATAAGTATAACATTGTATACATGGACTATGTATGTGTATGACTGTATAATGTGTTGACACAATTTACATAATGAGGATAGATTAAGAATTAGAAGATGATACATCTTTAAAAACCTTTATAGAATAAAAAAAATAAAACAATTTAACTTCGTTTAATCTATTTAATCATAAAAATTTACTTAGTTCCAAAATAAAATTATCACAATAGAATTAGCACACTAATTTGTATTACAATCTAAATATCAAGAAAGGTAAAATATTAATTAAATTCACTTTAGAAGAAATTTGCTATTTTGGAAGAAAATCTGAAAGATTGAGAGTTAAATTCAAACTAGGCAATAGAAAACAGTACCTTCAATAGACACTAGAACATAAACAATCATTAAGACAGAGTACAAAAAGTTAGGTAATTGCTTGGCTAATGGACCAAGGAAGAGACTCTGCCAGATGGGAAAATCTTGTCAAGGTGCTGTAGCGAATCAATTTTATTAGTGAAGAGGACCTACTAGAGGATTAGGGCACAGGATCACAATAGCTCAAACAATAGATGAGTAAATCTCATATAAAAAGAAATTTAGTAACACTTTAGAAGTCATTTTAAATTAATAAAATTTTATAATCATTGGGACAGTTCTTGATCGAAGGCTTAGAATATTTTATTGATAAATTGGCTGAATAATTACATGTGTTTATGAATATCAACATATTAAAGGAAAACGTTAGAAAACAATATAAATACAGTAGACTCTCATAAATTCGGAATACGAAAATCCGGACCGGACGGTAAAATTTTTTTAATAACAATTTGCCGCTTTAGCGCCTTCAATTTTCACGCGATCTTCTGCATTGCATGAATGACGTATTTTGTAATGATTCATGCACAAGCAGTGGAAGTTTCCGCAAGGCTGAGGTAATTGACATGCCCTACCCTGTGTTTTACTTAATTGCAGTCCAGTACTGTATTATGTACATTACAGTAACAGTACCAAAAGTTAATGTGTCAGAGTGTAACAAGTGTCGCTGGGTATCGGCATGGGCCGGTAGCGATTGCATGTGCGGCTTATCACCGCTCATATCGGCCCCGTGGCCGACTTATCTCCGACTCCGGGAAATCCGGATTTTTCAGAATCCGGACCGGCCATCCGCCACAATAGTCCGGATTTATGAGAGTCTACTGTATATAATTATATAAGGATTAATGTTTTGCTTATATTAAAGAAACACAAAAATGAGATTGTAAGATTGATTAAGATCCTGGATTTTTGAATAGGTACATTTTTAGCACTGAACAATTGTTTGGTTAGTTTTTTTTGAACAACTGGAATTTTTATTTCTAACAGTATACAACAATGAACGGTTCAACATTTGGTGAAACAGATTAAAAGTCAGAAAATTATAACCGAACAACTTGGGCATATATTATGGACTTTCCAGGAAATTACAAAGTTTTGCTGTCAAAGCAAGGACAGGACATCTAGTAACACAAGAATATATCTTCTCATACAAACCTACACAGTTCCCACTATGCATGAAATATTCAAATAAGCCGGAGACATTGTAACATTTCCTTATGGACTGCTGACAGACAAACACACTATGTACAAGTAAAGAAAAGAACAAACAACCCAATTCATCAATGACAAAAATTTTGAAGAACCAGTCTTTGCTGGTGATGGTTGCTGGACACTGGATAGCTCTGGATTTACAACTAGGCCTTGGGTTCAGGGAGTTTGCACGCTACACATATTCAGGGTGACATTTTAAACTTACACTATAGGGATTCCCATGTCAAATTTAGTACTTATCAGATGAACTAAATGAAAAAGAATAGAAAGCTGAAATTTTGAATGGAGATAGAACTTAACACGTTTGCTACCGATCGTTAACTAGAGTTGACGCCAAAGTGTTTCTATATAACCGATCCATTGTACCTGCCTTGTACCATAGACTGAGCATAGTAAACTAATCTTACCCACAGAACGAATTTTTAATTTACTTTTAAGATAAATTTAGGGTCTAAATAAAATGTAGTTTATCTGATTTAGTAAAAAAAAAAAACAACTCATTTTAACCTTTATTACCATTTTTTTCCCTTCGGTAGTTGACGTCGGTCTATATCATATAATATATTGCATATAAATATGTAGATTTGGTTATAGACTGACGTCAACTACTGTATATTTGACGTTGGAAAATTAATTATTTGTAAAAGATATTTGAGGTAAACGTAAGCAAATATATCATTGTAACACATAACTCCCTGTCAATCTCACTACGAGTGTCACAATATTTTCCTTTATGGTCACATTTTCTTTCCATATTTCACTAATACACTACTGAACTGATAATACGAAGATACCGTATAGTTAGACTAGGAGACTGTTGACTAATGCGTAGCATGTGGTTGAGTTTAGGTGTAAGCAAAAGTTTGCCAACTGCAAGAGACAAAATATCCCACACAGGGACCACGTCTCCTGTATAGTTGATGAACATACCTGTTGACCGACAAACAAAAACTAAGTCGATAAAATAGACCGTCCGGTTGTGAAAGATCATAATAAAGCTAAGTGTTTGCGTCAACGATAGTTGACATCGGTCCGCTAGAATCAGCCCACGCATCAATTATAGTTGACGTTGGTCTATTGAGATGTTCGGCGCATCACAAATAGTTGACGCTGGTCTGTGGTGATGGTTTTTATTTAACATGTCGGTGGCGAACGTATTAAACACCTGACACATACTGTAAAAAGCCTAATTGTTATAAAAAAAATTATATTACATAACGTACACCCATCACTTCTGTTGCAGTTGAAAAACGAAAGACGGACTTTACAGTGAGTTTGAACTTGATCGAAGTTTTAAAATGACATCACAAATGCATATTTGAGGAATTTAATTTGTTCCCTTATTTTATCTGTATCTTTGAAATAAATAAAATAATAATAATTGTAAATTGCACTTATGTAAAGTCATGTTCAAAGTCTTATTAAATTAAAATTAATGATGAATTCTTTTATTCAATAACTCAACTCTCAACAAAATGGAGGCTTTCAAAACAACCACGACTTGCTCTGCCATATTGGCGGCCATTTTGGTTCTGGTAATTGCAAAAAAATCTGATTATGCCAAATGCTTTTATTGACTTAGATCTACTTGTATTTTAAATTTCATCAAAATCGGGTAATAAAGTTATTTTATACACTAAAATTGGAACCCAAGACCTTAAAAAAAAAATGAATATTTTGAAAAGTCCTTTTGCAGTGTGTATCAGGTGTTTAGGTTCTATATTCATTCACAAATTCGGCATTCTATCTTTTTCAGTTTAGTTCGTCTGATATGTCCTAAATTTAACGTGGGAATCCCAATAGCCGAGTTGAAAATGTCATTTTGTTATATTTTAAAAACCACAACTACATAGTCTAAGCTATTGAAAAAAATATATAGTTGTTTATATATTTGTTTAAGAGTTTAAAAAATTTTCCGCAACACTTTTTGTTTCCTGATATAATTTCTATAACCTACATAGTTACTGAATATTAGTTACCATTAGTGTTGAATCTTTAGTCAAAGAATTTTTTTTAAATGTATCAAATTTTGCAAGGCTCTTAATGTTTTGAATTTGGTTTTAAGTTTGATATTACTAATTTGACATGAAGTAACTTCTGAAGTTCATATATTACTTCGAAATCACAGACTGGGGGGAGGGATTGAGCCACCCAGAAAACTTGCCTTAAAGCTTCAAAAATCTTAAATCCGTTACTGTTGGTCGATTGCATGAGATAAACTGTTGACTTTTGATACCCACAACTCTTGCTTTATTTTATCAAAAATTTAATAACTGTGTGTGAACACCCAACACCACAACAAACTTAGCAAGATATAATTTTATTACAGTAGATATTAGGTACAAGTACCCAGTTGGTCTAATGGCTATAGCTCTTATTTGTGACTAAGATGTTTTGAGTTCAATTCCCTTGTAGTCATAAACAATTTGTACCAAATTATAGTTATGAAAGGCGTCTAAGTAGGCCTAGACCCACAATGAGATTGTGTTCATGTGTATTATATCTATTATTATACATACCTGTCATCAGTTTCTTCCAACTCTACCCAATGAACAGACACCTGAGTATCATCCCAGTCACTTAACGGTGAATCACTGTCTTCATTTGATAACTGGCATAATGTGCATTTTATAACTTCCTGCAAAATATAGATTTTATAAATTAAAAATTCTTATTATACCACGTAAGTGTCAATTTAAAATGATTCTTATAAAGTAATTGATAATGTACTTTTATAAAACCCAAATGAAATTGAAAGATATTGGTGTCTAAAAGATTGAGTTTTTTCTTGTTATCATTGGCCCAAATTTGTTAGATGAAGGATGGTTTGGTAAGATCTTTTGGAGAGATGAAGCATACTTTTATCTGAATGGCTATGTAAACACTCACAGTTGCCGTTATTGACCGCTACCAACCCTCTGAAAATAGTACAACAAAAATTACAAGAGTTGATGGTTACAGTTTAGTTAGATTTCTCCTCTAATTTTATCATTGATCTTTTTTTGAAGAAGTTTAAAATGAAATAAAAAATACAGTCTCAAACACAGAAAAATACTACTAAGATATGGTCTGTAATAAAGTGATACCAGAACTCCAAGCCCATGTTCTTGAGAACATAACGTTCACAAGATTTTGGAAACCGTGTAATTGAAAGAGAGTGTACAGTGTCTTGGCCTTTGAGATCTCCTGACTTGACTTCTGGCTCTGGGACTATCTGAAGGAGAGAGTTTACCGCTTAAAACCAACAAACATTCTAAAACTGAAGGCATCAATTATTGTTTATGAAATATCACAATCAGTCTTGATAACTTGGTCGATGAAGTGCATGCTGTGTAGGAAAGGTTGTTCAGGAGCAGAATGTCGGCCATATTGAACACTTAAGTTGCATGCAAATTCCACTTTTTGTAAATAGTACATATAGAGTCAAAGTGTAAAATTATCAAAAAATAAATGATTTGTAGCAAAATAAAATTGTTATTTACTTTTGAAAGACCCGGAACTTCTAGCTAACCTAAAATTATCAACTAGGGAAATACATAAAGAAGTTCAGATGGGCTATTTAGGAAAAACTTGTATATATTTCCGAACCAATTTGATGTACATAACAAGACAATCGGTGTTGTACCTTTTCATCATAGGAAGATGCCACCTACTGTGCAAACCACATGTTAACAGTTTATTTAATGTCATTGTTTTCATAGAAACACATGCTAGCAAAGAAAGATTTCAGTTGGTGGAACATATGTAAATTGCATTATTGATGGCCTCCTAGGGTTGCGTTAGACACCCATAGCTAGTCCACAGGGACTATCCTGTTCAAGAATTGTTGTCTTGCTTAATATACCAAGACAGTAGGTCAATGCAAACATTTTGTGTTGTTTTTTTCCTTCTACTGCATGTAGAAAATCTTCATTCAGGAAAAATGATCGTCCACTCCATTCATCAGAAATGTGTTCAACAAGGGGGGTGATAGTCGCAGAATCTTATCTGTTAACCACATAGCAGTGGAAAAAATCAAATAAGTTGGCTGTTCAATCAGCTTTAAGTTAGATAATTTTCAAGTTAAAATAATAAATAATTTCTCACTAAACAAGCAAGTCCAGATGGTGGAGATTTAGAATATATGAAAGGATCCAAATAGGGAGGATCTGTAAGGAATTACTGTTTGATCATCTAAATATTTTTTCTCATAACATTATTTTTCATTTAAAAATTGTGAAACAACAGTTAAGTCGTGGGGGTCGGAGAAAATACACTGTATGTCATAAATTGAATAGAAAAATGTACACAGAGTTCACTTTTATGTTTCTTAATATTTCTTGTTCATACTGCTTAGGAATATTAATTTCTCACAACACTTCAGCTTTCTTTATACTGCTGTTAAATCAGGACAGAATGATGTAATTACCATGTCTAGCAGGAACACACAATGACCATCAGCAGTACACAGTTCTCTCTCTTTCTTACATTCAAAATATCTGAAGGTTATTATTTTCTTCTTAGCTTTCCATCATTTCAAACAAATATTTTTGGATGAGAGAACCGTCTTGCATAGAACCGTCTTGACTTCCTTTAGAACAATTGGTCATATCTTCAAGTAAAACTATCATCTTAGATTACTTGGGAACAACAGCCTATTAAGGATATGAAGCTGCCAGTTAGTCTCCAATTAATACGGTCCAATATCACTTTAGGTTTGCTATTTCAATAGTCCTCACCAAAACAATAATCACCACAATACCTACATTTTAAATTTCTAAATTTACTTAATAAATAGTGCAAAAATATTCCGTAAACATTTTTACTCATCCATCTCCTAAACCAAATAAAAACTATTCGTCACCAAAAATGTCATTTCAATAGTTGTTAATCAAAAAGTGAACGAGAACCATAGATGCTGTCATTGAAAAAATATTTATATATTTAAAAAATTCAGCTGAGTCGGTGTTGTCAACAAGTGGTGGCAGTGGACAGCCTTCTAAATCTCAAGCATTTACTGTGTACAGTCTATTTTGAATTACTATATAAATGGATACTGGATATAACATAAAGTTTGAAACATCCGATTTTATATTGTATAAGTTTCATATATATTGGATTATATTTTCACTGCTAAAAAGCAATTAAATGTTCGGCAATAATTGACGATTGCCACTACAGTGTACAACAACAGCTGAAATCATCAATAATTGGCTTTTAACAGTTGTAACTTAAAATTTGTTATTTTTCTTTTTTTTTGTTATCTTCCTAAGCTTACAAAGTGTTATACCACTATGGATTGTTTTAGATCTTTCAACATAAAACAGAGTTTCATATTTAAGTTTATAATTTTTGTTAAGTTTTTCTAAATAATCAATACTTTTGATGAACAATTAAAAATTATTCAAAATGTGACCTAATTACCAATTTTGCTTTTGACAATTGCTCGTTTTTTATATCAGTAAAATCGGCTCGTTTCTAATTTATCTTGAATTCGTCAGTAAAAAAAAGAAAAACCTTGTGACAAATTTATGATTATTATAATGGAAATATAGAAATATTCGTTTTGGTGTCGCTGAGTTCAAAAAGTAGTTTATAAAAAATCTGTATATTTGGATAGAGAGCTAGTTGGACAATTTAACATCTAATCCTTGTAACAATTAAAAAAAAAATATATTTTTTTAACTTCCTTTTGTTTATTGTGTATTATTGCATAACACGCCCACCCCTTCACGGACTATCTTAATTGAACAAATTTGTCAATTGCAGTTACAGTCACTCTTAGCCTTTCTAATTTCCTACTAAACAGCGATGAACACAATTTCCTTTTGATTTATTTGTCACGTTGCAATCCCTGTCTTTATGGTTTAAAATGTAATACTACAAACAGTTAACAGTCCGTAATGTCCTCATAAAGAGATGTATCAGTAAAATTATATTATATCAAAATTAATGTGAGAAGTTACCAAAAATAAATAAATAATTTTGTACGAAGACTGCAAACATTTATATGTTATTAATATCGCTTGTAAAAACAATATCCGGTGTTGACAACTAGCACACCTCCAAACTAAATTCTCACCAGTAATGGTTTCAATGTCTTCTTTAGATATTTGAAGACAATTCACACACACGTCTTACTCTTGAACATTGAATACTTAGCACTCTCTGTGAAATCGATCTATTGGATGCCTTACACAAATCACTCATGCTTCATAAATCTAATACAGTAGGCTATAATAATTTAGGTAAATTAAAAAAGAAAGAAAAACAATACAATTGAATCCACACTTCAAAAAACAATAAAGGAAAAAGCAAAAAGTCTTCCCAAAAATTATTCAAAAATGTAGACTAACTCATGAACAAAGGTCAATCAAAGTGAAGCATGATTCCACATAACGCAATGTCATCAGATCTCACCTCTACTGAACTGAAATATATCTTGCTTGGGTCCTTAGAGGCAACCAAATCGCTAGCTGATTTTGAGAAAATTGTAATTTTGTATTTTTTTTCTTATGGCAAATACTATAGCTAAAATATGTCCACATGCCAAATTAAATTAAAATTGGTTCACACATTTGTGTTATAGAGCATTGCTCGTACAACAGACATTTCAAAAACTACTCTTTTGGAGTCTGGGGTCCTCAAGACGGATATTAAAAACTCAACATTAATATCTTAAACCATCAAATAACTAACCCTCTTCTACATATACATGAGAAAGAAAGAACAATTGTTGACTGGAGTTGTTATATTAAGTCTATGTATATGATTATCAGAGTGAGTTTATTCTATACATATAATATAATAACTGATACAATTCTTACCTTATCAATGATAGTTTGTGGTTGGTTACTGGTAAACACACCCACAATATGCTTGCTACAGTTTGGAGGCAGATGACCGACTTGAGGTTTGAATGAGACGTTGTCATGTTTTTCAAATTCAAAGCGGTAAACTGAGTTTTCTGAACGATTAAAAATTGTAAAGACTTTTTCTTGTACAGTTCCAACAAGGCAGGTTTCAAAATCTAACATGTACTGGACAAGTGACCTAAAAAATTAAAATATATATTATGTCTTACTTTTCTTAAGAAAACAATAGAGAGAATGAGTAAATAATTTCTTAACCAAAAGTTAAATGGTGTTATTGGAAATAGGAGAGAGATGAAACATAGCGTTCTGCAAGGATTCATGCTGTATCCAATAGGCAGGTTTAATGATGAAATTACAGCTTTTACAGACAATATAACATTCCTGTACAAAATAGAATCAATAACTGAGTTGCTCAGATAGATAAGCAAGGATTTAAAATATTTAAGTCTTTGGTTTAAAATAAATTTTATATTATTTACTGAAGCATATCTTCTTTCATTTTAAAAAGAACAAGGCCTATGAGAATGCCAGAGAATGTAATAAAATATCATATAAAGTGCTCAAACAATAATCTTTACATCCAAAAATAAAACAAGTTAATAATGTGTTAGGAATAGTATTGGATGAAAAAATGAAATGAAATTTACTAAATAAATAAACTGCAGGTGAAACTAAATTAAATTATTTGTAGATTTTATTTCTATAATTTCTGTGCCTACTAGAACTAATGAAACAAATTTATTATACACAAGCACAATCTCGAATACAATAGGGTTTGATTTGTTGGGAGGAATGGGGGTGCATATTTAGTGACTATTAAACCACTTCATACAACACGAGTAATGTTATTTAGTTATAAAACTGATTCTTTATAAAACAATGAACATAGTGTCGTTGAGGTAAAGTATTGGTAAAATGTTACAAGAAAAGTGGATCAGTAAATAACTATTATAGAAGGAAAAATTCTACAAGTAGAAAAATAGTGTGTATACTGACTAAAACAAAGTTAACTGCTTTGAAACATTCATTTATATATAGGGAAAGGAGATATTTAATATGCTACCATTGAAAGTGCAAAAGAGTGATCGGTTTCCAAGATCTTAAGAATATGGTACTTTTCAATAGAAAATATACAAGAATTTTTAAATAAGATTTGTAATCTGTATTAAAATTTAATTAATTAGTTAACATACCTTAAGTCAAAAGTAGTTCATATTTCCTATTAGTAGCTACAGCTGTTTCGCCTCAACATAAGGCATCTTCAGGCTTAGCACACGTAAACAAACTAAAAACACGTTCACAACACAAAACTTGTTTGTATATAAAAACACACACACACAAAATAGTAAACCGGGTTGGTTCTTGTTCTATTGTAAAAATAAAAAGTTATTTTTCACTGATGTGGCCACATCCTACAACTTCTAATGCTCCTAATGACTGAATGACTCCATTTCAGAGTAATTAGAGGGAGATTTCTTCAGAATTCTAAGGACCTTTCTGAGATAGCAGTTTCACAGAATGAATAGGAGGCAGGGTTGAGTAGCAACTAAAAAAAGAAAGTCAGACAGCCAATTGATGCGGCATTTCATTGCTAAAGACAAACAGCTTGACTGTATAGTGCACATTCAACATCTTACAACACAGCATAATTGTTGTTGGCAATTATTGTACATACCATCTGATATAATGTGCAGAATTTTTCTTTTTTAATGAACATCTCGGCTAATGGAATTTTACGCCAATTCTCTCCAAAACATACTGTCAGATGCTCAAAATTTAGTACAATAGAGTATATCCCAGAATACATTATGTTGTTGGGCTTCTTGTAATGCCAAAAATGTTAGTTTTGAATTCCAACAGCAAAAAGACAGCATATTTTCCAATGAACTGTGATATATATGAGGAAGAAAAAATGCTCTAAACAAATTTCAACATCATGATTAAGATCGGATGATGACTGGCACATTCTCATGGATTAAGGGAATAGAAACTATAACTTCACATCCGAGGCAGCACTTACATCCCTTTGTCCTGACCCGACTTTTTCTTTTTTTCAATTAAAATAAAGGTGCAATTAAAATTATGGTGCAAGACTGCAGTCTCTTGAGAAATCAACATAAACTAAACAGCATTTATTTAAGGGCAAGTATAAATTGGGTATCAGCCGGTAGACAGTAGGATTTATAACATATTTTAATTCTATAGAGATTGGTGCGAGAGGTTTGCTTTCAAATATATACGCAATGCTCAGGGTAGAGGTAAGAAGGAGTTGTTAAATAGGATTTCAAAGGAAGCAGTGAATACTTCATGTTTCTTATGGCTCAAGAGGGAAAAAGTGAATGGTCAGCTAGTAAGGGGAGATTTGGTTTGGTAATTGGACATTGGTAATTTGTTTGCAAAATTTAGAGCAACTTTTATACAAAAAGTATGATAAAAACGAGTTAGTAGGTTTGTACTAACAAGAATACCATACCTGCTTGTGAGTTCACCTTCTGTGCTGCATGGTAAACACTTCAAAATAATGTCCGTTTTATGTCCAAGTCCAAAAATGTTTACGATTTTATCTTCGTAAGGATTGTTTTTAATAAATATTTTAACCTTACAACTTTCTTTGCAAGCAACTGTAGGTGCAAATTTAAGTAAAAACTCACATATTTGTTGTGGTTGTAGTTTTGTTATAGTTAGGCTTTTATAGCTATCTGAAATTAAATAATAATTTAACAATTAGATTGTATTACATCAAATAAGAGGCTTAATTTACAATTTGTCAGTTAATATAAACTTAAAGAATATACAAGAGGCAATCAAATATCAACGGGAATTTTCATATTCTGTTCTTGCGAAGAATTCAAGGTAGTGATGTGCAGTATCGACTGAATTTGATTATTGAATATTTAGATGACATTACAGTTGTGGAAGGGGTATAGGATCTGAATGGATATTTACTGATATGCTAAAAACTGAAAACAGTCACCGGGTTATGGGTTGACTGTTCAGTTGAATAAAAAAACTAAATTTAGAAAAAAGTTAACAACAAACGTATAATATTAACAACAGAATATTGTGGTTATTGCTAAATACAATTAGATCATTCCTTCTAAAATAAATTGTAATTAAATTATTTTCAATTATTACTTCACTTTTGATATTATGCCATAGATTTCCTCATATTAACAGGATTATATTAGACTAAAAACCGTCGGTCTTGTCGGTTTAAGTTTTGTAATATTCTTTAAATTAATTTGTACAAAAAAAATATGGAAAATCATAATAATAATTATTTTATTCTTCACAACAAAAATATAGAAAGTAATCTTTAGATTGCATTTAAATAATTAATAAATAAATATTTTAAAATTTTGAATATGAAGAAGAGAGAATGGATAACCATAAATACAGGAGGATAACCTATCCATTTTCAGAAGCTCATAATATTTATTTGTCAACATTAAGTTCATGTTATAATTATATGAATCGTCCAGGTCTCACGATTGGTTGAATAATAATTTGGGTACGGTCATTCCTTTTAGGGAAGTCTCTGCTCGGTTTAGCTGTTTGTGGTGGTAATCCTGTCAAGTTTAGACTAAAATGAATATAGAATGAAACAATAGTCGATATTGTACATCACTAGTACGAGGTACATGATTATTTGAACTTGTCATTCGTTGTATTACTACCTCTTTCCATAATATCTAGCGGTTGTAATCAACATGTCGAAGAAGGAGATAACAGTAATGTTGTTCAACAAATTATCATTACATTTTTGACAAATAAAGGTGTCATTCCGTCTCAGATATATCAAAAGTTAAAAATCAGTTTGGAAATGAGTGTCTCTCTCAGTCCATAGTGTGTGCTGGGTGTAAGCTTTTAAAAGAAGGTTGAGTAAGAACTGAAAATGAATCACATATTCATGGGCTGAGAACCTCAACCAATAAGACAAGCTGACTGATGTTGATCCACTAATTTTAGACAATCGGAGAATTACCATCAGATAAATTGTTGAGAAACTTGAAATAAGTGTTGGTAGTATGGAAAAACTAGTTAAAGATCATTCCTAAATTCAGCAAGATAAATGCCAGGTCGCTACTCTACCTTTTGAAGCCTGAACATTGGTTACATCCACATAACTTCTGCAGCATTATGAAACTGATGGGGACAAGTTTTTAAACTATGTAGTAATCTGGATGTAACAAGGATACAATACTTTACTGCAGAGCATGTATTGACTCATCTCTGTCATTGAAAGCAAAACCACATTTTCACCTGGGAAAATCATAACCACTTTCTATTGAGATGCATAAGAAATTTTTACCTTGATTTTGGCATACAACAACACACTATCACTGCTGAGTATTATTCTAAGATTTAAAAGAGAAAGTGAAGCCATTCATTCACGCCAAGAGGAGTTGCCCAGCATTCAGCTTGATTTCTTCAGGACAATCCTCGCACTCACACTGCCGCTTTGATGATAGAAATCGTGGAAACTCAAATGTGATGTCCTACCTCAACATCCACATAGTTCAGATTCAGCGCCATCAGACTTTCACATCTTGTAGTGGCAGGAGACTATATAGAAAGATATGTATAAGTCAATAAATAACTGTAACAATAAAAATGTTATTGGAATCAATAAATACACTTTAGCTGATAAATTCCTGTTTATATCTGAACACTCCTCACAGCCTGATTGTCAGTGACCAACACTCTCTGCGGCCTCTCTACCACTACAGCAGAGATCATAACTTGTGATTGGATCAGATACTCTTTGAACAGACTTCATAATATATGCATGGTTGGAGTGTATGTAAATATTTTTCTAGTTGTAATTCAAGACTTTTACATTTTAAACTGTGTATATTCTCTAATTATATTTAACAAAGAAATAAGTTATACATATATACCATCAGGGTTCCAGAGATGAAGCATTGGTATTGTATTTTCCATTGGAGACATTGAAAATAAACACTTTTTATTGTCCATTATTTGTATGATTACCTACAAATAAATTTATACAATTAATATCTGTACATATTTTTACTCTGTACTTTAGATAAAACACAGTAAAATACATAGTTCAACAGAAAATACTTAAACTTTGGTTATTCACTAAGATTCATCAAAATTGCTAATGGTACAACTATAATTATATATTAAACAGTCCAAGGCAACACATCATACTTTATAAAATAAAATTATTTGTCTTCCTTTTGAAATATTATTTCAGAGATGTTAGACAAAATCAAACAACAATTTCAGATTCAGAATCCCAAATAATAAAAAAAAACAGAGTTTAGAAAACATATTGAAATTTATAATTGTACATTTGTAAAATGAAAAATAAAATAATAGTGTGTTTTGAAAACATTATTTTCCCCCAATTAAAAACAATAAAATTAAAAATTGAAATTATATTATTCATATAAAATTAGTTTGAGTGGTAAAAATAGATAGGCGGTAGACTCCTATGTTGAATCAACAAACTTCTGGCATCTTTCAATGAGAGGTGAGTGGCTTATATGTCCATTGAAAAATAAATAAAAGTTTTTACAGTAGAAATTTTGTTCATTAATAAAGTTGTTTGCAATTTGTAACATCTTAATTAAAAATTGACCCTTGTAAACCTAATTAATGAAAATTAGTTTTAGTTGAATCCCGCACTATACAACTTGATAACAAGGCATTGTGTATTCATTTTATTCACACAAATGATGGCTAATGTCTAAATAAATTATACTAATAATATGAACAATCCAAGAATAATAAAACCAGAACATTAAACTTTTCTTAAATGTCGGTACAAAATTCATCACTTCATAACCACTAAATAAAGAAGAAATCAATACCTATGAATTAATTCCTTTTTAGCTTTTGTGAGTAAACAAAAATTTATTACCATAAACGTCTATATTATATGAGGTGGGTCAAAAAGCAAGTTTGGCTTTGGTATAAAATATTAAATACAAATTTTAAAATCGAGTTTATTTTTACAAGAAAGGAAACACTACTTTTCTACATAATATTCACCATTATTAAGATACTTGTTATAATGGTTTACTAGCTATTCTACACCCTTTTCATAGTATAATCCCACCTGTGATGACAACCATCACCACATAACATTTGTTGCATCATCATAGTGCTCGCGAGCTAGTACTTGCTTCAGATGCAGACAAGATAATAGTAACTTGACACCATATGTATGGTCAGGTCTTGTGTGGAATGAGCGACATGCAGTCGAGTGTTGTGATGAAGCTAAACAACTCCATGCATTCTATTTTACATTTTCATTACTTTTTGGACATCCCTAGTATATTGAGAAAGTTATTCAAGGTTACAAAATTTCAACGTTAAAATTAATAGATATCACTAAAAAGGAAACATTAAAAATATATGTTAGCAAACAAATGTAGAAAATAACTTTTATAGCCTGAGCTAAAACCCAGGGTTTTGGGCAAGTTGAATATATGTTACCTTGCTTGATATAGTGCTGACATTTTGAATAGAAAACTCTTTTTCTGAAAGCAATCCAACCTCAGTGGGAGGAAAAGTAATAGACATCTCTTCCACATCACAGTTTATAAACATGGGTGGCTTTATTATTTCTATTTGAGGGAAACCACCATGTCCTATTAAAGTGGTTACGAATGTTAATGGTCGTCCCAAATGAGCAGGCATATCTACCACTATCTTAAGTTCATCTTCAAAAAACTGTGAAAAGAACATTGGCAGATGATCATTCAATGATAAAACAAAGTTTTAACACATTTAAATTGTAGTTGTCGTGTAATAACTCAATGCCACTGTAAGTGTGACATAACAATATCAAAGCTACTGTACACTTCAAGATAACAAAAAGTGTAACTGTTATGTAAAAAATAATTTATTTGATATTTTATTACCTATAAAACTAATAATTAATTCATAAAAATAAAAATATCCCAAAAGAAATGAAGTACAAACTTATTTTGGTGGAGTAAAAATTTAAATTAGAACAGTTTTAGAAAACGGTCATTCCATTTTCATTTTAACTTTCTTTTATACAATTGCTAATTATGTCTCATTCACACCATTATATGAAATAATTTGAAGAGTGCATTGTATTCCTAGTTGGTGTACCCTCATCAGTGTCTTGGAACCGTATGTAGAAGAATTTTAGCCACTATTATAAAACGAAAAATAAATAAAATAAAACACTTTGAACATACAACGATTAAACTAGGAGCAAAAGAATTTCATTGTAAATTTGATAATAATTGTTTGTTACTGTGTAAAAAAAACCAAAAAAAAACACAAAATATCAAATGGTCGAGTTACAACAGAACCAATGAATTTTGCTCTCTCAATAAATTTTAATAAATATAGAAACAAAAATTTAGCTGCTTTATATACAGTAGAATCTTTTAATCCGAACATCCACTAATCTGAATGCCTAAAAAGAAAACATAACACTTTAAATATTGATCAATAATTGGAATCAATGAGAGACGTAAGAAAGGTGAAAGCGGAGCTTCATTGGTCAGAGAATGTAATGTAGGTAAGTCCACAATTACCAACATAAAAAGCAAACAGGATCCTATAACTAAATATGCATCCAAACAGGACAGTAATGAAGAACCAAGAAATAGAAAAACTTTGAAAACAGCCGAAAATATGGCTCTTGAGGATGCATTATATCTTTGGTTTACACAAAGAAGGCGCTTGGGTGAACCAATATCAGGCCCACTTCTTTGTGAATAGGCTTTTGATTTTAATACAAAAATGAAAGTTCTTTTTGATTTCAAGGCAAGCAGTGGTTGGTTGAACAATTTTAAACTACGCCATGAATAAGACAGCTTGATATTTAAAGGGAAACCTTGTCTGGTAATCTTGTAGCTGCCCAAATTGTGAAGAAATAATCTGTGATAATTTATTTTCAAGGGATGATGATGTACAATGCTGATGCAAGAAGGAAAAATGTTGTTATTAATAATTGACAACACACCCACACATAAATTGAAGACACTTTTGGAAACTTCGCTGTAATGTTCCTTCACCAAAATGTTACAGCTCCTCTCTAGCTAATGGATCAGAGAGTTATACCCACAACAATGTATAGTTAAACAAACAAAAAATGTATAGGAAAGAAATGCTTCGGCGGACACTTCTAAGCAGAGAGAGATGAAGGAAGTGTGATTCAGTTCACAAAAAAGTTCAATCTTAAGGATTATTTATATATTCTGGTAGATTTTTCAACCAATTGACTCAAGATTACTTGCTGAAAGCTTAGAATAAACTTAACCTTAAACCAGTTTAACATTGATGAAGAAAATAACAATGACAGGAGTGATGAGGGAATTATAGTCCAAGAAACTCTGATCTTTGCCATACAATCCCTTGGGTTTTGGGAGTGTGACATAAATGACGTAACTAAGTGGCTGAACAGTTTAATGAACAAGGATATCTATTAACTGTACAATGAAGATGAGATCATTTCCATTGTTAGCTAGAACAACCAAGATAAAAAATGAAACAGAAGATAGTAATGATGATAAAGAAATCATTTATACTGAATCCTCCCATGCTGATACATTTGAGACCATAATGATCTGGTAGGAAAAGCAACCCCAGTGTTCAATGCCACAATTGATCTAGTTAAGAAAATTACAAGATTTGGGAGCCAAAAAACTCACATCTTCGATAACACAAAAAAAATTAGGATTTTCCCCATTATTAACTTCTTTAGTTATTGTACTGTACCATAATATTCTATTGTGATACTGAAAGTTGTCTATAACAACGCATACATTTGGATAAGTTAATATTTTATTTATTATGAGAACTTTTAAGAGAAATACAGCAATTACATGGAAAAAAAATTACACACAAAAGAAATTGGAAAAATATCAAAATATTTTTTATTTATGTAATTCAAAATTATATGATATTATTTCCCTTTACATTAAAACAAAACAAAATTCGGTTTAAGTAAAATTAACAAATCATAATAGTTATTTAAATTGTCAATTTCTTCAAATTAATAAATATTCTTTGCGTATGAATCTTTGCCCTCGGCTATTAAGAAATAAGTCCGGTTATAGTTCAAAACTCTATTGATGGTACCAAATCTTTTCTCTGGGGGAGGTAAAGTGCCGACTTTTTCCCAAATTTCCTAAATTATTAGAATAAAGCCATTAATCATATAAATGTTCTATCGATATTTTTATATATTTTATTTCACTGCATTACACCTGATTGGATAATACTGAGATTGTTGCAGGTAGGCAGCTTGTCCTCAAATAACACATAATTACAGTACATTATAATCAATATTCATTTAACTAAGAATAAAATTAGTCACAATAGATCTATCAGTCCATTTATCCTTTCTATAATTTTTTTAGTTTGTTCAAGAAATAAATATTAAACATCTTTTAAAATACACATACATACAGATGTGCACATTACATTCACACACATAAAAATACCAAACAAAAGCAATAAACATAACAGTAAAAAATATATACATGATTGATAATTTCTCAGATTTTAGATATAAAGTACATTACACACTATAAAAGATTCCTATCTTGTAGGAAATCATTTGTGTTATAATATCTTCTCTCAAGCAACAGTTGCTTCAGTTTTTTATTTTTTAAATTTTTCTTTCTTTCTTTTTTTTTGGAATAGTGATATTTCTAGTATCTTAAATGTAGAATTTAACTGATTGTAAATAATTGAAATAATAAATATCAAACTTTAAATAGTGAAATATGATTCTTAAAGCTGGATGATGCTTTTGATTATGGGATATACAGTTTGGTTAAAATCATTTAGTTCTGATCACAGTTTTCTTGTTGATTGAAAATGTCAACACAATTCTATAATAACAGGTTCCACTAGATAAAAAAAAAAAAAAAAAAAAAAAAAACTATCTATGTGAGTATGATGAGGAAAATATGTATGGATCTCAACAGTTTTGTCTGATCTGTTTTTTATTGGTTTTTCTTTATTCTTCGATATATTCGTAATAAAAATTAAATCTCCAAATTAAATGTGATTGATTTGTGATTTTGTTTGTATGACGATTATTTTTTATAGGTATGAAAAGATGCAATAAATTATGATATAATATTTTAGAATAGGAAATTCAATTAAAAAAAAAATAATAATAAAATATATATATATATATATATATATATAATGACAATTATATAACTTCTCAAAATAATACTATAATTAATTATCTAATTTGCATATATCTTTGAACGTGTTAAGCAGAAGAACTAATTAAAATGTATGAAATTGCAAAGACCAATCAGAAAGCATTCTGATAGATAGGCGTGGCATTACGTCACAAATTAAATATAATGTCCGGTAAAACACAACAAACACTAACTTTTATATATTGTATAATTAATTAGACATATGTATTTAAGATTTTGTGTGAAATAATTCGGATATAGAAATATATGGTTTGTTTAAGAATGTTATCTCTTTTTCCCATTGTTCTGTAAATATTTCATAATCTTCTACAATGTAGTGTAGCCAAAAGTTATTTTTTACAATCAGTAATTTTTATGCCGATTTTCAAATTGATATTCCCTTGTTATAAAATGGTTTTGTGAATTTTGATTACCTTTTATAGATAGATGGATTTGCTTTAAAAAAAATGTGTGTGGTAGAAAACATAGTGCTATATAATATGGGGAAATGTGTTGATTTTGAGTTTTACCAAGATTTTGACGGGAAATGAATTGAAATTAGTCGATTTGCTAGTATGGTATTTTCTTGGCTACCACTAGATGTCAGGAAGTTTGTTGGTTTTAACTTCAAGACTCTCTAAAAGAATGTTTGAATTTATTTTATTTAACTCATCTCAATATAATTAATATGCAGAGAATTTTTGCACAAACCCTTCTAGTATTCATTCTGATATATATCATATATAAAATTTAACTTACCCCAATGTGTGGAGGTTTGAAAGATACATTGACAGACTCAACGCAAAGAGATGATATTGTGAAGGACTTTGGATCAACAGTAAAAACATAATTTCCATTTATATTACCAAGTGTAGCAATGACCGGACATGGCACGTGTTCCATGTTATGTAAATGAAGGCCTACAGATAAAGCTTCTTGTGTTCCTACACACACATTTTGGAACCTTAATATGTTCTCATCTTTGCTGTATATAGAAGAAGGATCACCCTGTAAAGTATATATATACATAAACAAATATATCTTATAAAGTTATGACATCATGACAATACTCAATTATTTAATACAATTTTATATCAATTTTCACCAGAGTTTGTTTCACACCCTCCAATGTTGGAAAAAAACAAACTTTAAAGAGTTGGAATCTTCAGTTGGGAAATAGAAGATTTGATCCATAGTTTGTCTGTACTGTAGAAAAATGCTAAGAAAATGTTTTTTAAATGAATAACCAAACTAAAGTGAAGTTATTAATATAGTTTATTGGACATCTGTCATCATTTGTGAATACAAAAACGAATTCAAGATGTTTTTTAATATATGAAAAAAAGATGGCAACTGTTTGAATATAAAAAATAACGCAATAGTTGAAGAAAACAACAACCCGCAAAATCCTTTTAAAAACCAGAACTCTTTCAGACCTAACATGTTGAAAACAAACCCTGCAGAACAAAAAACAGGATGTAATAGCAATAAAGCTAGAATATCATCAGCAACTATGTATACCAATTCAAATTGAGTCTGCCTTACTGCTGATAAATTCCATGAATCTAAACCTAATAGAGAATATTAAAAAAAAAAAAAAGAATGCACACCAGAAGAATTAGGGCAACTGTCTAGTGGAAACTATAGAAGAAAGATATCCAACAGCAGAATGGTTACATATGGCTCCTTAATGGATAGATCGGGAAACATTGGAACAAGAGTGTATTCGTCACTCTTTTCTCACTACATATTTTGATGCAGAGATAGAGGGAGCAACAACTCCTGTGTAGACCTAACAAATTTAAGATTGTTTAACTCCTGGTGGACTTCAAACCAGTGATATAATCTATAACTTCGATCAGCAACACAACATCTAAACCAATTCATGAAGCAAGAAAACTGTTAAGAACACTGGATAATTTGGAAAAGAGGATAATGCCTACAGTGCATAACATGGACCCTCACACATAGACCTTTTTTGAAATGAAATGGCTGATGCCTTGGTTAAAAAAGGAAACAAACTTTATTACCTACACAAGAGTCAAAATTAATTAACAAATATTATTATGATTAGTCAAAATAAAGAGTAAAACTGAAATACTAAAAAAACACACAGGGCAAAAGGATGACAGATATTGGAAGTGCTTGGAAGAACAACTGGCAAAAATCAAAGAAAGAGGATGATTTTAGATTGAATACTATGACTACTCGGCTGCTCACCTTCACAAATTGTACATTGTGTGACCAACAGTACTCAATAATGGATTGTGTTGTACAGTACTTCCAAGGATTTACAAGAAACCAACAATTTGAGCTGATTTTATTAAGAGGGAAGAAGCAAAATGGGTTAAAGAATCCCAATATTAGAACGCTGGAAAACAACAACACAATATCTATAATATAACAATCAATATTCAATAACTTTAAAATCACTTTATGTGTTCCCATATTTAACTTTCTTCGAGATATGTGCCTTACTCAAACAATGCCTAATTGTATTTTGAATTGTGCATAACAGAATGTAGTTTGAGATTGTGGCTGTAGAGGGACATATAAAACTGTTCTGAAGACAATACAATAGTTATTTGTGACTGACTAGACAAATTTTATGATTTAGGTTTTTGAACCTCAACGTCCTACCGTTACAATTCATACTAAGAGTGCCTAAACATAGCAGGAGCTGGGATGGTAGCAGGGCAGACTTGTTGGTAGCCTAGCATCAAGCATGCATATTGTCAAACCTGGTTTAGCTGGAACAGAAAAACTTTTATCAATTATGCTTGATTTTAATTGGTATTTATTACACCTTTTTTTTTAACCTAACAGTAATTTTGGCCACCTTTCTCTTGGCCTATTGTGTTGTTCTTGTACCTTAGTCTGTAAGCTGCTTTTGACAATGGCGTAGTTGGTGAAACCTTAGTCGGCACACCTCATTAAAATATATTGTGGAAGTACAAATTGCCTTTTATTTAATTATTAATAATGGAATTCCATCAAGTACCTAAGGTTGGTAGTATAAGTTATTTAATATGTTTAGTCATGTGATTATTTATATATATATGTAAAAATCATTAAATCAAATAATATAGTTGCAGACGCTATTATCAATGTCTGCACCAAACTCAATTAACTATCAATCATTTTTACCAACATATAAACACAAAGAACATTTTATTTATATTAATTTCTTTATAACCCTAACAGTCACATTTTGTGATAAGTTCCTACAGCTCAGACCCTGAAAAAACCAACTTGGACTACTGAAGCTATGCATATTAAGAACAATTCTATTTAATCTGCAAGCCTCTTGTCCGTTGCACTGGTTAACTGGTTTTATGTCAGAATGACACTTAGAACGTCCTGTCCATTTAGTCTTTGCTTCAGACAGCCTCTATGTGTACAAATTAAATTGTCTGGACACATCACATGTTTTTAGAAGATCCCAAGCAAAGTGGACAGTCATGCCAATCTATGAGGGAAAACTGGAATCTCTTGGCTTGTATGATAAAGATAGAAGTTTTTTGTAGTTATATTACTGTAATGTGTATTTTGTTAACTATCACAATATTCACAATAAAGCTGGTTGAAATGGTTTTTTGATTTTTTTCACAAGTACACAGTTTGTTATCAAGGTTGAGTTAATTCCAAAAATATTTGTTTTGAGTTCCTATAAAAACAGTGTATTTAAAATTATGTGCATTTGTCATCTGTGGAGAAATTTAGACAGTATTTTCGTCATATCTCAAAAGTTTTTATTGGGTGTAGCTATCATAAGGTTGTTATCATATCGGCGTCAATGAATTTGATTGAATTTTGCTAGTGTTCCTTAAAGGAAACAAACAAAATAAAAAGGTTTCCATCTACTCAAAAGTACCAATTCGAAAGTTATTGTTAAAAATACCAAAAACATCCTCCATGGAGCTGTTATAAAAATAACCTAATTTCTCAAAATCGTCTCACAGATTTTGTTCAAATTATGGTGTAATGTGAAGATCAAAGTCCCAGACCAGTGTGCTAAATCACAAGTAAAAGTAATTGATGGTTTATAACTATTTGGAAAGGAACAAAAATGAACCTTGATTTCTGTCATTAAAAAACTCAATTTGGTTCAATAACATTTACACTTGGAAAGAGCTCATGGTACAAACAAACAAAATTCAGTATATTTTAAAATATATTATGATATAAATTTTCAAAAAGTTGATAAGCAGTCTATATTTACTTATCTCCTATTAGAAATATATGAACAAAAAAATCAGTTATAAAGAACTTTATTTTTCTTCTCACGAATAAATAGAATAGAGGGATATTTAGACAGATAGAGATGAATGTTATATTCGGTTTGACGACTTTGCTATATTTATGTTTCAATATTCAAATAAACTCTCAGACAATATACCTACCTAGCTCGAGGTAAAACCAAAAGTAATAGCCCTATGCCACGGTCTAGCTGCCCACTTAGAACGATATAAACAATCAAGATAACAAGGCTACCAATGGCCATCTAAGTAACCTCTGCTAAGCTCTACTGTGTGTTCATTCTCATTTAAACATTGATATATATTTCCAACTGTGTAACATGTGACCAGCTAGGTTCCACTGTAAGGTATTTCGAATATTTTCTTGAGAAGTGGAAATTCACCATGTTCAATGGTGTAATTGTTCAGCTGACAAAATAGAATGTAAATAAAACAAGTTTATTTTTTTCATTTGATTTTAATGATGTTTATAAAAATTAAATAAATAAAGTGACTTCAACATTGACAACACGATTCATCTCATATTTTCACAGTCATGACTAGAAGTTTCTTATTCATTAAATATCACTCATCCATTTTCCATCTTGATTTGACACTTTAAGGTGTCAATTTCTATCAATCAATCAACACTATGTGGTGATGTGAAAAATCATAATTTGTAATAGATTTAAAATCCGCGGTTTAGCGCCGAAAACAGGCTGTTCAAATCATAATTTTATTCAATAACTTCATAAATAAAAGAAAAATAGATTTTCAAGAAAACCAAATATGTAATAATGTCAATTTTAGTATAATTTGTTTTTTATAAATAGAATATGTAAAATTTTGTGTTATGTGGGGAGTATGTTGAACTTTGGTAACGTTTACCGGAACAGCTCTCTTGCGGAAGAGAGAAAAATCTCGTGCTTAGATCAGTCTTCGTTTGGGGCTAGTTGCTCTAAGACCTATGAATGGCAGTTCTCCGAGTTTCTGTTAGAACATTAAAAAATGTGTTCAGAAGTTAAATTTGTGAAAGACATGGTGTATTAACAATTTCAAAAGTGCTAAGACAATATTGTTTTCAATAAATAAACTTTTAAATGAAAAGGCGTAATAACTTGCAATTTTTAATTATGTTGTGCAATCGCTGCCACGTGATTTTCGAATTCTCGACAAAGAACTCTTCTATAAGATATATGGAACAATTAAAGTTAGCATAAGACATTAATAATTGGTTGTAATACATGTACAACAAAATAAATCTCGTGAGCGATGAACAAAAGACAATTCGTTGATAGTGGACAAAGCATCTCTAAAATTAGCACGCAGTCACATGGAAAGACACGAATCATCCTTCGAGGAAAAGTGTTTTCTTTTATAAAGAACATAACGTGATTTGGTATAACACGTTTAGACTTTCATTATTTAACCATATATATGTACTTTGAACAATTTAGACTTTTTTATATACTTTCAAGATATATATTTGATATCATAAAATTATGTATTTCATTAATAAGATTCAATGTGTTTGTTGAGGAGTCTTTAAGTAAAATAATATGATCAAATAAAGTTATTTGTTTTATTAATAAAACTAATTCTCAATTTCAGTAAAAATTATATTTTTTATAATTAAAATATTTGCTATGAGAAGTAAAGTAAAATCCTTTTTCATTATTTTTTGGAGTTGCAACTAAATAACTTAAAGTTATTAATATAATTTGATTAGATTCTTTTTCAATGATAGTAATATTGATAGGTTGTAAGATGTCTTATATAAATTTTTCTTTTTTTATCTCTGTTACATGAATCTAATGTGTTTTATGTTTAATAAATTTTTATGTAATATTTCAGAGACAAGTGTTTTCATTTTTGAAACCCAGAATCACTGTGAGTACACTGTAAAAAGAGCTTGCGACCCCAGAGATTTTATAAATAATTAAATTCACTTTTTTCTAAATTGGTATGCTAAAGCAAACCTGGCGCCCTATAGTCGAGCAAATTAACAAATGAATAACAATTAAAAGTAACTTCATCTCTTTTTTTTGAATTATTACAAATGTCGCCGCAACTGTGGGCCTTTTTAGTCGAAATAAACAGTGATTTTGGTAATGAGAACTCTTAAAATCAAGGTAAGGACTATATCATTAATAATAAGAAAGATTCTCTTAAAAATTTGTGTTGTTTAAGTATATTAGATTCTGTTGTGTTAAGTAAAATAAATTTAAATGGATACAGTAATAATAATCGTTAATAATAGTGAACAGGTTAGGATGATGATTTTGATAACTAAAATTTAAATTTAAAACTAAAGACTAATAATAATAATAATTAAAATGGAGGATACTAATAATAATAATCTAAAGGCTGAAGAGGTTAGGGTAATTGAACCAAATAGGTTAGATGAAGGTAAAAAATCTCAAAATGAGGCGTTTATGATAGAAATGCTGATAGAAATGAGAAAGGATATAAAAAGGTTTGAACAAAGTAGCTTAGAAACAAAAAAAGAAATTAATCAGAGTAGGTTAGAAACAAAACAAAATAATGTAGATTTGAAACAAGATTTAAATAATAAATTTGATGACTTTAATAATAAATTTGATCAGAATAAGCTAGAAATTAACACTAAGCTAGAAGATTTTAATATTAAACTTGAACAGAATAATGTCAAACTTGATAAGATAGATAATGACCTGAAACAGAGTAAATTAGAACTAAGACAAGATAAGTTAAACTTAAAAGAAGCAATGTGTAAAAAATTTGAAGAGATTAGGGTTGAAATAAAATCAGATTATGTAAAATTAGAACAAAATCTTAAAATGGAAAGTAATGTAATGGAAACTAATAATAAAGTAGAAATTGAAGTGAGCTATTGTGAGAAAAAAGTAGAATTTGAATGGATAAATAATGTAGAAGGTGTTTTGATAGAAAATGTCAATAATTTGGATAACAATTTAGATCAAGCAGTAGCTGAAGTAGAAATTAACAGTTTTAATGAAATAAATAACATGTCAAATGATTTGATAATAATAGAGGATAATTGTGTAAATGACTGTGTTCAAGAAATTGCTAAAAAGATGAATAATGGGTTAGGTAACAAGGTATATCCAGAAACAGCAAATAATGTTGAAATTAATATGTCTAGTGGGGTTGGAATAGGTATAAGTAATTTGAAAAACAAAGTAAAAGTAAATAATCTAATAATAAAGGAATCAGCTGTTTATCTTAAAAAACGAGTTTACCATAGGATTGTAGATTTTGAAAAATATGCGATGTTAGAATTTAGAAATATTTTTAGAATACAAGAACAAGAAATTAAAAGTTTTTGTGAAAAAAGTAACTTTAAATATAATCTTGAAAGTAAAAATGTAGAAATAGTAAAAGAAGGCTTTGTATTAGTATATAAGAATGGTGGGGTTAGAATTCCTAAACGAGCAGATGTTGAAATTAGGTCATTAGATTCTAGGATGTTTGAGAGAAGGAGGGGTGATGATATGTTTGAAAGAGAGAAAGAGAAAGGTATTTTGTCAATACTCCGAGACAATAACAAAGTGGGATCTTTTGTTAGGAAAGGGTCTGTTGTGATGAATGGGCTAGACAAACTGTCCATGTGGACAGAAGTAGTTAACGTTGTAATTATGTTAAGAATGCAGGCTATATTTTACAAAATGTTTCACCAATCGGGGAACCATCGCAAAAAATGTATAATTTATAATTGAGTCATAATAAATTGAAATTTGGAATGAATAAATAAATGTAAGGACATTTTATAAACACACGGACTTGATTTTTAAAATAATTAATAAAAAGTAGTTAAGATTTTGTTAATAAGTAAGTTTAAGTTTGATAATGAATGATTAAGAGTTATGAATATTAATAATTTGTGTGTACTAATGAATTTTGTAAGCTAAGACAAAAATATAGAAAATAATTATTAGCCAAGCGTAAAATATTAAGAGTTTAGTTTTAGAAAACGTTTAGGTATTTGTAAAGTAAAGACGCTGGATTATAGCAGTAAACAACTTTCTATGTTTATTAAGATCTTAATATTTAGAAAATGTGACGAAAACAGATTAGCTAGATGAGAGGATCATTGGAGCTGCAAGATTGTTAGTAAATAACTCTGTATGTTTATGAAAGGAATAAATATTGATTTTACGTGACATAGATAAGATAGTTAGTTCGAAGCAAGGATTTAGTGTAGTGTTGAAGAAAGAATATTCAATATTAAGTAGGTGGATTCAATAAAATATTCAATAAAATGTGACGAGAGTTGAGATTCATCCATAGATCGCATTGGAACCAAAAGGTTTTCACTTCTTATCAGTAGACAGATATATTGCATCATGCAACTAGGGGAGATTGTTTATTCCTTAGTCAGGTATAAGTTCTTTGCATGACATTGAGACTGAAATACAGCGTGTGACAGAATTATTGTTCTGAAAATGAAAAACTTTTGACGTATAATCGAAAATTAACTTGCGTTTCCAAATAAAAATTACTTAAATAAAGGAAAATTGGTTTTAAATAAAGTAAATAAGAACGAAAGTAGATTACTTAAATAACTTTAATAGAATTAAAAGTAAAGTTTCTAAGTAAAAAACTTAGAATAAGTTTTAAAAATAAAATTTTCTTTTTGAATTTGAATAATAACATCTAGAAAGGATTACATAAACAGAAAATCGACGATGCTAGTAGTAAACTTGGTAAAAAATAAACATTATTTCAACTTCGGATGAAACGATTTTAATGAAATTTTTTTTGAATTTTAAAATTTTCTTCGTGTAAATGCATTTAAGGAGTACATGAACATTTTGGGTGGATGGCTGAGCGTTTGTGTAGTCAAAATAGAATGTTTTATTCGTAAGAATAAGGCATTCTGAGACTGCATAAGAGGGTGTGTTGTGAAATAGGGATGTGTTTTGGGTTCTATCTTGAATCAAGTAGGGATATTGCATTCAACCACTGCACATTTCAACGTCACAACATGTTACTCTGTGTAAGAGTCTAAAGAGCAATTTGAAGTATGCACGGTATAAAGTAGGCGGTCAGAAGGACTGTAGTGGGGAAAGTAGGAGGTCAAATGCATAAAATAAATAAAAAATTCATAAAAAATAAATAAAAAAGGTATAATAATAAAAACAAAGTAAAAATGGAACGTTGGAGGGTTTTATTGATCGATGTTCGACAGGGTTTTATCATCAGAATAGAGGAGTATAATTCAATTGCTGTTACGATGATAAACCCCGGTCGAGTTTTGAAAAATAAAATAAGAAAAAATAAAAAATAAATAAAAACAAAAAACAAAAACAAAAAAATCGTCATACAACTCATGTAAATGAAATATAGTTAAAAAATTTGACAATTTTGAGAAGTTTAAAGAACAAAGAGTTCTTATTTTGTATTCAGAAATACAGAAGTTTAGTAGAAGGAGTTTAAGAGAGAACATAGAGTTCTTGAGTATATTATAAAAATATAAAGTTTGGTGGGCGAACTGTTTTTCGAGGCAGGATGTAGCTATGTTCGAGAAGTGATATGATCAAGGCCTAAGATATCATTTCTAGAAGGTAGTGATTTCGAGTTAATTGGAAAACTTATCAAAAAATCCAACGTAGTTGTTTAGAGTTCTGTCACATGTAATTTTGGGCAAAAAACATAAACAATGACTTATGTTTGTAAGTGTCATAAACTTTCATAGATATAGAAAAAGTTTTTTTTTGAGTCTACTCTAACAAGTAAAAACAGATGTTGAGGGAAGTCGTCAAGGGACAGTAGGACAATGCTTACATGGTGAAAGGAGGGGGTTTGTTAAGAAACAAAGCCTAGAAATAAATCGGACGTGACAGGAAGGAGAGTTTTTTTTCATGAAATGAAACGAAGAGTTTTATAAAACTGTAAAAATGTTGATTAGCTGATTAGGATAGGTAATTAGATGTTAAATTGTAAAACGATAAGTTGTATGTTTGACATTGATAAATATTAAGGATTATTAGATAATATGAGATAAAAAATTGTTAGTTTTAAGTGATTTATGGTTTGAAAATATGAAGAATAGTTGTGTAAAGTTTGAGAATTTATGTGAGTTTTGCCAAGACAGATAATAATAAAGTTTTTTAAGTTTTTGATGTTAAATAATGAATGAGGGAGGTTAAGTTTCTGTTTTTTAAAGGAAGGAGTAATAAATTAATAATAAGTAGAGAGATTTTAATGAATTTTATAGAAAGGATAAATAAGTAGTGTTTTTTAAATAAATAATAATGGAATTTGAAATAATAAATGATGTTAAGTAGTTATTTGATAAAGGTGTCTAAAGATTTTGATGAAATAAGGTGTTAGCTGGGAAAGCAATGATAATTTTTTTTATTTTTTGAAGTTTTGTATACAAGTAATAGATGACTAAGGAGATTTTAATATGAAGTAATTTAAATGAAAGAATTTTTGAGTTTTATATGAAGATGATGACTTTACAGAATTGTTGAGTAAAGTGGTATTTAAAATGAAGTTGTTCTGTTAAGAAACTTTTATAAAAAAGGTAGTTAGGTTGCATTAATGGTAAATTTTTAGTTTTTAAGAGGTTTTTTGAGTACTGCGATGAAATAAAGGAAATATACGACGATTTTAATGAAATAAAGGAAATATGCGACGATTTTAATGAAACAAGAGGAGATTTGAGGAATTCTGCGGATAAACGACGATTATTATGATTTTTAAAGGAAGCTACGTTGAAATAAGGAGATTATTTATGAAAGAATATAGGTAAATAATAAGGAGTTTTTTATTATGAAGAATTTGTTTGGGGATTAATGCAACTTGAATTATTAAAATATGAAAGATAAGATGGAAATAATTTTAAGATAGAATACTGAGAGATGATACAATGGTAAAGAAGTAATTTTGAAATAAATAGATGAGTTTTGTAAGTGAGTTTATATTTTTTGTAATAATGATGTTATATTTTAAATTTTAGTTGAAGAAAAGAGCTTTTTGTAATGGTAAAATCAGTAGTTAACATGTTATCCCAGCGAGACAAAGAGTAATTAAGAATTTGATAGAGAATAAATAGTTATTGGATTTAAACTAAAATAAATAATAAAATTAAAATCTGAATTGAAAAGTTAAGGTGAATTGAAGTAATTTTGAATAATAAGTAAATAATTTTGTAATGGTGTTAATGATAATGAGAAGTTTTAAATTTTAATTGTATTTAGTTGGAAAATGATTCAGATGAATATCTAGAGTCAAAGGTAGATTTTCAAAGGATGTAGAAATGTCGTCTTGGCAAAGAGGATGAGACGTAAAAAAAAGTATATAGACGGCTGTCTGGGAGATAAGCTTTGAGTGACGGGATCCTGTCAACAAAAAAATGTTGATGGAAAGTTTCCGCCAACGAGGTTGGAAAGGAAACTGATGATGGGTTTTATTGGATAAATAGAGATAAGGCTTAGCACTAATTGATTCGTATATTTTAATATTTATGAGTTATGATGACTCAAATAAATTGAGATAGTGAAATAGGATTTTAGCAAATAGATTTTTTAGTTTTTATGTAAAAAGAGAATCTTTCTTAAATTAGGTATACTAGTGATACTTATTTTCTTTATGAGGTCCTTAACTGCTGAAATAAGGAATCTTGAAAATCTATTGAAAAATTTTTCACATTTTGGGTTTTTCTTTCGAATTGAGTTTATATATATAGAAAAGATTTATAGTACAATACTTGTATTGTAATACAAATCTTTTGTGGGGTTTTGTGGTGATGTGAAAAATCATAATTTGTAATAGATTTAAAATCCGCGGTTTAGCGCCGAAAACAGGCTGTTCAAATCATAATTTTATTCAATAACTTCATAAATAAAAGAAAAATAGATTTTCAAGAAAACCAAATATGTAATAATGTCAATTTTAGTATAATTTGTTTTTTATAAATAGAATATGTAAAATTTTGTGTTATGTGGGGAGTATGTTGAACTTTGGTAACGTTTACCGGAACAGCTCTCTTGCGGAAGAGAGAAAAATCTCGTGCTTAGATCAGTCTTCGTTTGGGGCTAGTTGCTCTAAGACCTATGAATGGCAGTTCTCCGAGTTTCTGTTAGAACATTAAAAAATGTGTTCAGAAGTTAAATTTGTGAAAGACATGGTGTATTAACAATTTCAAAAGTGCTAAGACAATATTGTTTTCAATAAATAAACTTTTAAATGAAAAGGCGTAATAACTTGCAATTTTTAATTATGTTGTGCAATCGCTGCCACGTGATTTTCGAATTCTCGACAAAGAACTCTTCTATAAGATATATGGAACAATTAAAGTTAGCATAAGACATTAATAATTGGTTGTAATACATGTACAACAAAATAAATCTCGTGAGCGATGAACAAAAGACAATTCGTTGATAGTGGACAAAGCATCTCTAAAATTAGCACGCAGTCACATGGAAAGACACGAATCATCCTTCGAGGAAAAGTGTTTTCTTTTATAAAGAACATAACGTGATTTGGTATAACACGTTTAGACTTTCATTATTTAACCATATATATGTACTTTGAACAATTTAGACTTTTTTATATACTTTCAAGATATATATTTGATATCATAAAATTATGTATTTCATTAATAAGATTCAATGTGTTTGTTGAGGAGTCTTTAAGTAAAATAATATGATCAAATAAAGTTATTTGTTTTATTAATAAAACTAATTCTCAATTTCAGTAAAAATTATATTTTTTATAATTAAAATATTTGCTATGAGAAGTAAAGTAAAATCCTTTTTCATTATTTTTTGGAGTTGCAACTAAATAACTTAAAGTTATTAATATAATTTGATTAGATTCTTTTTCAATGATAGTAATATTGATAGGTTGTAAGATGTCTTATATAAATTTTTCTTTTTTTATCTCTGTTACATGAATCTAATGTGTTTTATGTTTAATAAATTTTTATGTAATATTTCAGAGACAAGTGTTTTCATTTTTGAAACCCAGAATCACTGTGAGTACACTGTAAAAAGAGCTTGCGACCCCAGAGATTTTATAAATAATTAAATTCACTTTTTTCTAAATTGGTATGCTAAAGCAAACCTGGCGCCCTATAGTCGAGCAAATTAACAAATGAATAACAATTAAAAGTAACTTCATCTCTTTTTTTTGAATTATTACAACTATCAATCAATTTCTCATTTGGTTGTTGGTGGTGAAAGAATGATGTCAACTGTATTAAGCTACATTTGCGGAACATTCAATATGATGTGTTATGTTGTTTTTAATGCATATTGGGAAGTCAGCAAAGTAGAAACTGTAGCTATTGTTTGGTATTTAATGATCTGGTATTTAACGATCTAACTATTGAGGTTTCTACCATTCAGATAAGATCTTTCCTTCCATCCAGATCTTGTGTTTCTATCATCGGAGGTCGGGGTCCCAGGTTTGATGCAATCTCCGCCAGTTTATTAGCTATTTCATACCCAGACATATCCCCCATAATATAACTATGATGCTAAAATATTGCATAGACTTTCTCATGCACTCAACCACATAACTAAATACTTACCAAACATAACTATTCGTTATCAAAAATTTCAGTTAAGTTCAGTTATATCAGCCAAAAAATTAAAACCATGGAAAACATGTTTGATATATAAAAAATATTTTATAAATCATTTATATTCTTAAATGAAGCCAACTGTTTCACTTGTGTCATTAAACTTGTCCTAAGAGGAAACAGATTTTGACATCAAGGATAGTTTTTGTTTTTAGATTAGTAATTTCTCTTTATTTGTGACTTTGGACATTGGTTTTGTAACAATTTAAAAAAATGCGTCTTGTCGTACTTGAAGAGTACTTATTTTTTATTAATATTGAATTCAATTATTAATTTGCTCGACTTTAGGGCGCCAGGATGCCTTAGCATACCAATTTAGAAAAAAGAATGAATTTAATTGTTTATAAAATCTCTGGGGTCGCAGGCTCTTTTTACAGTGTACTTTCAGTGGATTTTGGTTTTAAATGAGAACACTTTGGCTGAAATGTTACAAAGAAAACATTTATTAAACATTCAAAGAAACATCCTACAAATATTATTAACAAAAAAATCATATTATAAATACTAGTTATCCTTTTTAGTTTTAATAACAAATTATGAATTTATATTTCCTTTATTTCATTCTTTCAAATTAATTAATTTTATCTTCAAAAATGCTTCTACAAATAAAATTGTTGCAACAGGAATTTAATCTATGAATTTTTTTAGTAACTTTGTAGTTCTAAAAGAAAAATGAAAAGATTCTATTTTCATTATTTAAAAATTTCATTTTACTAGTATCTCTTCTAGTAATAATCTACTAAACTTTCTTTAAATAGATAAACATTTACAAAAAAATTAATTTAAAACATAATACAGGTTATTAATCAAACAGGTAATATATAGCGTCTATACCACAACGCCGATTTAAATAAAAAAAAAACATTGTCTGTGTCCAAATGGAAGACTGATGTCCTACAAGTTGAAATTTTACGGCTCGTAGTGGATTCTCCCTCGTTCAGAAGTTGTTTTCTCAAGTTGTTGAGAATGTTCATAACTCGCGTATATAAACCATTGTCTTTTATGTTCCCACGTTATTGTCATTGAAACACGCTAAATATGGATTTTTAATACTTTCGATCACTATTTGAGATAAAAAAATCAAATGTACATTGTTCTAACAGAACCTAGAAACTCTTTCTACGATCTTAACTCTCCAAACACTGGATTTTGACTTTTAAGAACACAACCTGTCCATTTTAAGCGGTAAACTCAACTCTTAAAAAATACAACTTGTCACTCCAAACGCTGGACTTAGACTTTTCAAAACACATCTTGTCCCTTCAATTGCTGGACTTAGACTAACTGTTGCCATGAGGCAAATTCTTACTTCCTTCCTTTTTAATTGGAAACCGGCTCTAGCCTCCTCCATAATTTGTTTCCGCTGTTCTACACAGTCCACACACCCCCTTCTCTTTACACATTTTATTAATTATTAATGATAGAAGAAAACACTTGTACCCAATCACACAATACTAAAATTACACATCTATACATTTTAATTTATACCTACACTAAACATCGTAATTCATTATGTTGCCTTGAAAATCCATTTTACTTCCCTATCATAATTTGACGAAAGCTACGCTTTATTCATTAGCTTCTCCCACTCTCGGTATTTTTAATCTCGCGCGTTTAACATCTATTACAAACTTGATTTTTCACATTGTCACAAAAACCCCACAAATATTTGTATTTCAATACGTGTATTGCAATACAAAAATTTTTTTATATATAAATTTCAAATCGAGAAAAAAAAAATCTTAATGGATGTTCAAGACATTTCATTTCAGAAGCTAAGGACTTCATGAAAAATAAGCATCACTAGTATACTTAAATTTAAGAAAGATTCTCTTCTTTTATGAAAAAAAAAATAAAATCTATTTACTAAAATCCTATTTCATTATTTTAATTTGTTAGCGTTATAATAACTCATTTGTAAAAAAAAAATATACGAATCAATTAGTGCTAAGTCTTATCTCTATTTATACAATAAAACCCATCATCAGTTTCCTTTCCAACCTCGTTGGCTGAAACTTTCCATCAACATTTTTTGTTGACAGGATCCCGTCACTCAAAGCTTATCTCCCAGACAGCCGTCTATATACTTTTTCTCGTCTCATCCTCTTTGCCAAGACGACATTTCTACATCCTTTGAAAATCTACCTTTGACTCTAGATATTCATCTGAATCATTTTTCAATTAAACACAATTACAATTTAAAACCTCTCATTTTTAATTAACATTTTTACGAAAATTATTTACTTATTACTCAACATTACTTCAATTCACTTTAAAACTTTTCAATTCAGACTTTACATTATTATTTATTTTAGTTTAAATCCAATAACTATTTATTCTTACTTAAATCTCAATTCTCCTTTGTCTTACTGGGACAACATGTTAACTACTGATTTTATAATTACCAAAAAACTCTTTTCTTGAACTAAAATTCAAAATATAACATCATTATTATCAAAAAAAATAAACTTACTTACAAAACTCATCTATTTATTTCAAAATTACCTCTTTACAATTGTTTTATCTCTCAGTATCCTATCTTAAAATTATTTCCATCTTATCTTTCATATTTTAATAATCAAAGTTGCATTAATCCCCAAACAAAATTCTTCATAATAAAAAACTCCTTATTATTTACCTATATTATTTCATAAATAATCTCCTTATTTCAACGTAGCTTCCTTTAAAAAATCATAATAATCGCCGTATTTCGTAGAATTCCTCAAATCTCCCTTTATTCCATTAAAATCGTCGCATATTTCCTTTATTTCATTAAAATCGTCGCATATTTCCTTTATTTCATCGTAGTATTCAAAAAACCTCTTAAAAACTAAAAAATTACCATTAATGCAACCTAACTACCTTTTTTATAAAAGTTTGTTAACAGAACAACTTCATTTTAAATACCACTTTACTCAACAATTCTGTAAAGTCATCATCTTCATATAAAACTCAAAAATCTCTCATTTAAACTACTTCTTATTAAAATCTTCTTAATCATCTATTACTTGTATATAAAAACTTCAAAAAAAAATAAAATTTACATTGTTTCCCAGCTAACACCGTATTTCATCAAAATCTTTAGACATCTTTATCAGATAACTTCTCACAATCATCTATTGTTTTAAATTCAAAACATTATTTATTAAAAATCGTTAATTATTTATTTTTATTTATAAATTTCATCCAAATCTTTCTTATCATTGCTAATTTATTACTCCTTCCTTTAAAAAACAAAAACTTAACCTCCTTTACTCACTATTTAACATCAAAAACTTAAAAAACTTAATTATTATCTGTCTTGGCAAAACTCACATAAATACTCAAACTTTAATCGACTATTCTTCACATTCTCAAATCATAAATCACTTAAAATTAACAACTTTTTATCATTTTATTATTAAATAATTCTTAATATTTATAACATCAAAACATACAACTTATCGTTTTACAATTTAATATCTAATTACCTATTCTAATCAGCTAATCAACATTTTTACAATTTTATAAAACTTTTCGTTTCATTTCAAATAAAAACTCCCTTCCTGTCACGTCCGGTTTATTTCTAGGCTTTGTTTCTTAACAAACCCCCTCCTTTCACCATGTAAGCATTGTCCTATTGTCCCTTGACGACTTCCCTCAACATCTGTTTCTACTTGTTAGAATAGATCCAAAAAAAAAACTTTTTCTATACCTATGAAAGTTTATGACACTTACAAACATAAGTCATTGTTTATGTTTTTTGCCCAAAATTACATGTGACAGAACTCTAAACAACTACGTTGGATTTTTTGATAAGTTTTCCAATTAACTCTAAATCACTACCTTCTAGAAATGATATCTTAGGCCTTGATCATATCACTTCTCGAACATAGCTACATCCTGCCTCGAAAAACAGTTCGCCTACCAAACTTTATATTTTTATAATATAATCAAGAACTCTAGGTTCTCTCTTGAACTTCTTCTACTAAACTTCTGTATTTCTCAACACAAATTAAGAACTCTTTGTTCTTTAAACTTCACAAAATTGTCAAAGTTTTAACTATATTTCATTTACATGAGTCGTATGACAATTTTTTGTTTTTTGTTTTTTGTATATTTTTTATTTTATTTTTCAAAACTCGGCCGGACTTCATCACCGTAACAGCAAATAAAGAATACTCCTCTGTTCTGATGATGAAGCTCTGCCGAACGTCGATTAATAAAACCACCCAACGTTCCATTTTTATTTTGTTTTTTATTTATACCTTTTTTATTTGTTTTTTATGAATTTTTTATTTATTTTATGCATTTTACCTCCCTAACCTCTCCTACATAGGTTCTTCTAACCGTCTACTTTATACCGTGCATACTTCTAATTGCTCTTTAGACTCTTACACAGAGTAACATGTTGTGACGTTGAAATGTGCAATGGTTGATTGCAATATCCCTACTTGATTCAAGATAAAGCCCAAAACACATCCCTATTTCACAACACGCCCTCTATGCAGTCCCAGAATGCCTTATTCTTGCGAATAAAACATTCTATTATTACTACACAAACTCCTACCTCCCCCCAAAATGTTCATGTACTCCTTAAATGCATTTACACGAAGAAAATTTTAAAATTCATAAAAAATTTCATTCAAATCGTATCATCCGAAGTTGAAATAATGTTTATTTTACCAAGCTTATTACTAGCATCGTCGATTTTCTGTTTATGTAATCCTTTCTAGATGTTATTGTTCAAATTCAAAAAGAAAATTTTATTTTTAAAATTTATTCTAAGTTCTTTACTTAGAAATTTTACCTTCAATTCTATTAAAGTTATTTATGTAATCTACTTTTGTTCTTATTTACTTTATTTAAAACCAATTATCCTTTATTTAAATACTTTTTATTTGAAAACGCAAGTTAATTTCCGATTATAAGTCAAAAGTTTTTCATTTTCAGAACAATACTTCCGTAACACCCTGTATTTCGCCTCAATGTCATGCAAAGGAATTTCAGGCTTGCTTACTTGAAGTAAACAACTCCCCTCGTTATGAGACAATCCTTATCTGTCTACTGATAAGAAGTGAAAACCTTTTAGTTCCAATACGGTCTGCAAATGAATCTCAACTCTCTCTCGTCACATTTTATTGAATATTTAATATTGAATCCACCTACTTAATATTGAATCTTATTTCTTCAACACTACTCTGAATCTTTGCTTCTAACTAATCTGTTTTATCTTAACACGTAAAGTCAATATTTATCTTAGTATAAACAACACTCGGTTATTTACTAACAATCTTGCATCTCCAATGATCCTCTCATATAGCTAATCTGTTATCGTCACGTTTTCTAAATATTATTTCTTCTATAAACATATAAAGTTGTTTACTGCTATAATCCAGCGTCTTTACTTTAACAAATACTGAAACCGTTCTTAACTAAAACTTCTAACATTTTACGCTTGGCTTATAATTACTTTCTATATTTCTGTCTTAGCTTACAAAATTTATTAGTACACGCAAATTATTAATATTCATAACTCTTAATCATTCATTATCAAACTTAAACTTATTTATTAACCAAATTCTTATTCTATTAATTATTTTTCAAAATCAAGTCCATTTATTTATAAAAATGTCTTTACATTATTATCAGTCGTTCCAAATTTCAATTGATTACAACTCAATTATAAATTATACATTTTTTACGATGGTTCCCAGATTGGTGAAAAATTTTAAAGTACATGATTGAATTCTTTAACACACTTTTAATGTTAAATACCGCTTCTAGCTTAGATAGTTTTTCTAGGCTAGTCTTTACAACAGACCCTTTCCTAACAAAAGATTCTCCTTTGTTGACATTACACTTTTGTGTTGACGAAAACCTTTTCTCTTTCTCTTTCTCAGGCATACCATCACCCCTCCTTCTCTCAAACAACTCAGAATCTACTGACCTAATTTCAACATCTGTTAGTTCAGGAATTCTAACCCCACCATTCTTGTACATCATCACAAAGCCTTCCTTAATACATACGTTTTCATATTTATTTTCAAAGCTACTCTTTTCACCAAAACTTTTAATTTCTCGCTCTTGTATTCTAAAAACATTTCTAAATTCTAACATCGTGTATTTTTCAAAATCTACAGTCTTATGGTAAACTCGTTTTTTAAGAAAAACAGCTGATTCCTTTATCGTAATATTATTTGTTTTTACCTTGTTTTTCAAATTACTTATACCTATTCCAACCCCACCAAACATATTAATTTCAACATTACCTATCAACTGTTCTAAATTATTATTTTCAAAAAGCTCATTTTTTAATTTTTCATTTTTTAATTCTAAATTTTCTTGTTTTGATTCGTGATTAAAGTTATCCAATTTATTCATTAATTGCTCATAGTTTTGTCTTGTTTCTTTCAAAAGTAATTCTAACATTTTCATTATTTTATCATCTCTATCTACTCTATCTTGCTTAATTATCCTAACCTGTTCAGTCCTTGAATTTTTATTATTAATACCCTCCATTTTATTTAAATTTTGATCTTCCTTTACCAAATTACTATTTTTATTTACAAAATCACTTGAAACCTTATTTATTCCATCAAAATCATTAACCCCACCATTCTTCTTAACTTTTAAATTTTCAGTATTATCTACCTCATTATTTACTTTATTATTGTTTTTTACAATCTCATCAATCTTTGTATTATCACATCTATAATACCCATAACCTACTTTTTCTGTATTATTTCCTATAACAAATGCCGACACTACAGTAAAAGGGGGTGCTTCTTTTAACAATTTATCTTTTAATTTTCTATAAATTTCATTTCTCGCTGTTATCCCAGCACACATCATTTTTTTAATTTCTGCTTGCAATTCAACATCCCTATCTATTAAATTTAGTCCTAACCTTACATGCCATTGTTTAACTAGATTTTCTCTGTCTAATTCGATGTGCCAATGTTCCACATCTCTTCTATCCATATCCCATACCTTTTTAAATTTATATTTTTTATTTACATTTATAAAATACTTTTCAAATTCTTGTTTCATAACTTTAAATTCCATATCTATCCTATCTGAATCAGTTATTAACTTATTATTATTACCGTTATCTCCCTCCATTTTAACTATTATTATGTTTACCTTTAGTTTTAAGTTTAAATTTTAGTTACCAAAATCATCATCCTAACCTGTTCATTATTATTAACATTTATTATTTCTAAACCCATTTATTATCTTATATTTAACACAAAAAATTTTAAAAAAGAATCTTTCTTATTTTATTCAGAGAGTCCTTACCTTGATTAAATGTTCGCATTACCAAAATCACTGTTTATTTCGACTAAAAAGGCCCACAGTTGCGGCGACATTTGTAACAATTTAAAAAAATGCGTCTTGTCGTACTTGAAGAGTACTTATTTTTTATTAATATTGAATTCAATTATTAATTTGCTCGACTTTAGGGCGCCAGGATGCCTTAGCATACCAATTTAGAAAAAATAATGAATTTAATTGTTTATAAAATCTCTGGGGTCGCAGGCTCTTTTTACAGTGTACTTTCAGTGGATTTTGGTTTTAAATGAGAACACTTTGGCTGAAATGTTACAAAGAAAACATTTATTAAACATTCAAAGAAACATCCTACAAATATTATTAACAAAAAAATCATATTATAAATACTAGTTATCCTTTTTAGTTTTAATAACAAATTATGAATTTATATTTCCTTTATTTCATTCTTTCAAATTAATTAATTTTATCTTCAAAAATGCTTCTACAAATAAAATTGTTGCAACAGGAATTTAATCTATGAATTTTTTTAGTAACTTTGTAGTTCTAAAAGAAAAATGAAAAGATTCTATTTTCATTATTTAAAAATTTCATTTTACTAGTATCTCTTCTAGTAATAATCTACTAAACTTTCTTTAAATAGATAAACATTTACAAAAAAATTAATTTAAAACATAATACAGGTTATTAATCAAACAGGTAATATATAGCGTCTATACCACAACGCCGATTTAAATAAAAAAAAAACATTGTCTGTGTCCAAATGGAAGACTGATGTCCTACAAGTTGAAATTTTACGGCTCGTAGTGGATTCTCCCTCGTTCAGAAGTTGTTTTCTCAAGTTGTTGAGAATGTTCATAACTCGCGTATATAAACCATTGTCTTTTATGTTCCCACGTTATTGTCATTGAAACACGCTAAATATGGATTTTTAAATACTTTCGATCACTATTTGAGATAAAAAAATCAAATGTACATTGTTCTAACAGAACCTAGAAACTCTTTCTACGATCTTAACTCTCCAAACACTGGATTTTGACTTTTAAGAACACAACCTGTCCATTTTAAGCGGTAAACTCAACTCTTAAAAAATACAACTTGTCACTCCAAACGCTGGACTTAGACTTTTCAAAACACATCTTGTCCCTTCAATTGCTGGACTTAGACTAACTGTTGCCATGAGGCAAATTCTTACTTCCTTCCTTTTTAATTGGAAACCGGCTCTAGCCTCCTCCATAATTTGTTTCCGCTGTTCTACACAGTCCACACACCCCCTTCTCTTTACACATTTTATTAATTATTAATGATAGAAGAAAACACTTGTACCCAATCACACAATACTAAAATTACACATCTATACATTTTAATTTATACCTACACTAAACATCGTAATTCATTATGTTGCCTTGAAAATCCATTTTACTTCCCTATCATAATTTGACGAAAGCTACGCTTTATTCATTAGCTTCTCCCACTCTCGGTATTTTTAATCTCGCGCGTTTAACATCTATTACAAACTTGATTTTTCACATTGTCACAGTTTCAACCAAATTATTCTTCATATTTCACCAAATCAGAATGAAATCGGAATAGTCGATTTTGAGAAATCACTTTTTTATAAGAGCCTCCTGGACCAATTTTTTGCTTTTTGCCGATAATTCACGAACCGGCATTTCTGGGGAGATGGAGACCAATACGTTTTGTTTGAGTACTTAGGAAATACACGTTTTATCAAATGTATAATGTCATTTATAGAAATCAATTTGTATTGGACATTAAGATAAACATACGTTAGTGCATAAAAGTAATTTGAATTTTTGCTAACTAATACAATTTTAAGATTTATTCCAAGAACTTACTGTGTTTATCTCTTCAGAACTTTTAAGTTCAGGAATAGCATCTTGGAAAATGAAGTCTGTATTTCCAAAATCCAATTTTGGAATGAAACCTGAAGCGTTAAGTGTGATGCTTCGTCCCTTCATGTCTTTGGGAGCACTTTCTGATGCTCTAACTATTATTTCCTGATGTGACAAAACAAATTATAGATTAAAGCGAGTATACAAAATTAAATAAACTCTGTTTAGCATTTAGTTGACTGTATAAACTATAAATCAAATCATAATTTCAGCACTACTAACCATAATGATAAAGTAGAGTCACCACACAAACTGACATTATTTTAAAGGGATTATTTTATTTTTGTATATTTAGGTTTATCTTTCAGAATACATACAGTTTTATAGGTATTGTATACCTGTTATTATTCATTTCTTGATGATGTCTCGGGGCACAATGTTTTTAGGCACTTAATAGTGTGTCCTCACTGCATTAAATACTTACGGTCATCAAAACGTCGAACATAGTGGCTCAACCACCAAATTTGGATATTAAAATATAATATATTATATATTTATATATATATTTTTTTAAATTTTAGGATTTGTAACAAATCAAAATCATTTCTTAATTTATATGAAATTGATATTTTATTAAATAAAAAGAAATGGTTTCCTATTCAAAATAAAAAGTAGAAGATATATTCTTACAAAAGATATATTATTGTTTCAATATTAATTAGGATCAGATGTTTAGAGTGATAGTAGTTATGCAGTGATGTATATATCCACTATGAAGAACATTGTGGTCAGTAATTTGTTATAAAAGTGAATGTGATTCATGAAGTGTTGCTTCACAATTAATTGTCTAAGGTGTTTCAGATTCTATAATTTATATTAATATAACAGAAAAACTGGGCTTAAAATTTTTTGTATCCAATGAGTACCAAAAATGTTGACCTATGCCCACAAGCAGAAACGCCTTTTGCAGCGTTAGCAAAAGGAGATATATTTTATCACTGAAGATGATTTTAGAACTCCTACAAAAACGTGAGTCAAAACAACAGTTAATGCAATGGTTGAACACATTATCATTTCCAAAGCCAAAAAATTTAAGGAAGACTCTCAGAAAAAATATGATCTCGGTTTTCTTGGGCAATGAAGGAATCATGCTTATTAATTTCCTTCAATATGGAAGCATCATTACTGTCTTAATGTTCAAAAGTCAATTTAAAATCAACAAACTTCCCCTGTTTATTATATATTTACAATTGTCGCATCAACGTGGGACAATTATGTTACAAAAGTAGTTTATCTCATCTCCCTTGTTTTTTTATATATTTACAATATATGAGCACATGGTTGGTATAGTGGTTCGCATTCTCGTTTCACAAATGATAAGTTCTGGTTTCAACCCTTGTGAAGGCTCAAATATTTATGGAGAGAAAATTGGGAGCCTAAAATTGGTAGCAAACTTTGGTTAAGAATGATTTGACAATGGTAACGAGAATTTTGTTGTTAACCTTACATTACCATCTAGCAAGACATGGTGTTTAGTTTTTTAATAATAATTACAGTATATACGTTATATTTTATATCTCAATAGAATTAATTATATTATATTATTCAACTAGACTATGTTATATTTATTTTTGTTTTACTGTGTCTAGCATTAATGTTGTGACTAACCTCTTGATAAATGCCTTCAATTTGTACAAAGCATTCAATGTCAATAGTTACTGATTTTGAAGGCTCAATAGTTCCTGATATTTGACTCACAGTGAACACACCAAGAACAAATGGTGGTGATGATGTCGGTCTAGAGAAAAAAAAAGAACGAATGATTATATATGATCTCTATGTATAGTACAATATTTATAAATATTTAAATTTATTTCCAACTCTTAACAACTTAATTGCACAAAATTATTTGTTTTTGAAAAAATTATTATTCAATTTTATTTTCCTAAAATGGAAAATGTAGTTAAAGTTAAATAATAGTTGACAAAATTCAAGTCAGTTTGAGTTCATGGATTTATAAATTGATTATAAAAATGAATTATTATTAATTTATTATTATATAAATTATTAATAAAGAATTCCTTTTATGTTAAAATAAAATTTGATGCAAGGATAAAATAAAGCAATGAGCTTAAAGTTTCAAAATATTTAAATGAACTACAATTGTTTTGCCTCGCGGCACCTGTTGCCCGATGATGCCGCAAGGCGAAAAAATTGTAGCTCATTTATATTATTAAAATATTTTGAAACTTTAAGCTCATTGCTTTATTTTATCCTTGAATATGGAGTTTCAACAAGAAATATCTGCTATTACATTAAAATTAAAATTTGATGTATTTAAAAATTTATGATGAGTTTCTAAAAATGATTGAAGGGCACCTTTTTAGCTAAACATGTTGGACATTTTGAGGCTAGGAAGTAAGGCAAGAACATAGTAAGTAAAATTAATAATAATTAATTAGTAGGTAACTTTGTTAAGTACACACGCTTACTGTTACAAAATGACATCAAATGTGTCTAGTACACTCACTTAACATTACAAAATTACATCCAAAGTTTGTAAGGTACATACAGTATGCTTATAAAAGTAAGTGTAGGCCTTTATTGAAATATATAAATATTGTTTTTAATAACAGCAATGATGGTTCATTTTCACTTTTTGATTGACAACTAAAGAAATGATATTTTTGGTGATGATTGGTTTTATTTGGTTTTGTAGAATTGTGAGTGGGAAAGTTTGTATAATATATTTGCACTGTTTGATATTATTATTTATATGTATTTTTAGATAAGAAAGCGTACAAAAAACCGGCAGACTGCTGAAAGTGAACTAAGTGCCCATCAGATTTTCGGCTCCTCCTTCACACACAGGGCTGGTCACCAGTGATTGATGATATTTGAGGTTAGGAACAATTGTATTTGCGCATGAATATATCCTCCATTTTCCCAATGCTAGTCATCTCTCAAGCTTCATATGTTTCATGGGTGTTATTTAACATTATATTGTTTAGTCATAGATAAGACAAGTATAAAATGATGAGTTGTTAAAATTTTTATATGTAATCTACAAAGTTTAAGAAACAATAACATACCTTCCTTTATGCTTTCCTTGTGATGATTTGGTTGATTTCATTACTTCAGTTTTACTACTTGTAGCTGTTTTACTAGGTACTGCTGAACTGTGTATCTAATCAACATACATAAATACATCACTTAGGATAAATTAAAAGATAATAAATACATTTTTGTTTTAAATATAACTTTTCCTTATATACAGAGTGGCTTAAACAGAAAACAAACATCAATATAAATACTGTAAAATAAATACCTCTGAAAAAAATGCTGAAAATATTCACACCACACTCCAACTTTCGCGGACCTTGTAAGGTCCAATAAAATCAGGACTCATCACTAAAACATATATTGTTAAGTTTTTTACTCCCACTGTTACGAATGAATCTTTTAAACCAATCACAATAGGCTATGTCAATAGGACATTGAAAGAACTGCCAAAATGATTTACCAGGAGATCGCCGTAGAGTTTATTGAAATTTGCTCTGTAAACTCTGGCGTTAAAAATGATGGCTGGCAACCGCCTATCATAAAAACTTTCTGAATCACAAAATAATACATTGTTGGGAATTCTCTGGAATAGGAGCATCAATGTATTTGTCTACAAATAATGAAACACAGTGATAATAAAATTTTACTGCAAAGATTCTCCGAGAATATCATGGTGGACTGATTACACAAGCACATGGTGATGGGTAGAGGGAATGAAGTCATCACTACAACTGGTTCCCCAAGATCACCCAAACATACTTAGTAACAAAACTCAGCAATCTTTGTTAGGTTTTGTAGCTATCATTAAAAAAATTACAGTCTGGGGAAATGCGAATCACACTATCATATAAGTGACTAAAAATACAGATAATCACATTACAACTGATATGGTGGTACATAACAAAACTTATTTTAATGTTATTTGCTAATGTGAAGACTTCCCTGCTTATTCTTTTAATACATATTATGAAGGGTGTTCAAATATAAACAGCAATTTTCTTTATTTGTTCTTGTGGAATTAAAGATAATCATGACTCACTGAGCAAATTTATGTATGTTTGAACTTGCTAGTTTCTATTTGCTTATTTCCATAATTCCAGTCAGCTGAAATCAACATGTCAAAGAAGGAGATACACAGTAGTGTCGCAGACTGAATTATCATTATATTTTTTGACAAGTGAATGTGTCATTCCATCTCAGATTTATTCGTGACTTAAAAATCAGTTTGAAGATAAGTGTCTCTCAGTTCACAGTGTATGATTGTAAGTTATTTAAAGAAAGCTGGGTACCAGTAAGTTGTGTTATAATATATTTCATCACCTTTCATTATAACTGAAGCTTTGAATTTATTTATTTATTTTTAATATTTATACTGTGAAGAATTTACTTTAAATTGTCAGGCGCCAGCTTGTGAGAAAACCAAAAACACTTATTTATTTTACTCTTTTCTTGGGTCGTGAATTTTGGGGAAATGTACTTATATATGATAAGTGATCATGAAAAACTTCTGAAATGCATACATTTATTTACATAAATTTTTATATTTCTTGTTTCGAACAGCCATGGGCGGCGATGGTTTGAACTTCTTGCTAAGAAAATGGAGCATAATTTTCGTGTTAGTAGTTTTGTAAAGCCAAATGCTACACTTGAAGAAATTAAAAGAAAACATCACCAAGAATTTTATAATGATTTTGTAATTGGTGTCAATGGTTCAAATGACATAGGGACTAGAAGCCAGCATGTGTTAATGAATATGCTCAATAAAACCATTAATAGTATAGTAAATGGTGAGGTAATTGTAACTACGATACCATACAGACACGATGAACCTTACTTGAATAATTTAATATATAATATAAACAAAGCTATCTTTGTTAAGCATAATAATGCTGTATCGTTTGATGTAAATAATTGTATTTTAAGAAGGGATTATATACATCATGGGTTATATTGGACTAAATTAGATAAAATTAAGGTAACATTGAGATTGGCAGAACTCTTGAAGTTTAGTAGCATGCTAAACAAGAAACTGCCAATTTTGAAACAGATTCCCTGCTCTGACTCTGCCCTGGTGGAGATTGAAGAATTAAACAGTATTGAATCCTATGAACACAATGTTAGTCTTTCAAGTATTGTTTCAAATTTTTTAGCCGGGGAGGGTGTGAAGTCCGGGAGAGGTGGAAGCACAGGGCGCTGCTGGGGTCTTCGTGAGTCTTGTGTCGGAGAACAGACCGAAATTTGAATTTGAATTTATTAGCTTATAATATTAGAAGTATAAACGGGAAAATTCCTGAATTTTTAATCTTTCTTGGCTAAGTATCAGTGAAACCCATGGCTGTTTGTCTTTTTGAAAAGTGGACTACAAAAATTTAATGAAGATGTGCTCAATACTTTACAGATTGGGCTCCTGTTTCTCACGTTTTAATATCAGGGGATGAGGAGTTGTAGTTCTCATCAGAGATGATGCTAAATCTCTAGAAGTCAATATGTTAAAAACCCAAGCATAGAAAGCATTTCTGAATATGCTATCACTGAATTAAAATTGCCTAATGGTAAGTCGTGTATGGTCGTTTCCATGTACAGAGCTCCAAACTATGATATCTGCATTTTTATGAAAAAAATTAGATCAATTATTGAATGAAATATTTAAGTGATCAAAAAATAAAATGTTAGTTTTAACTGGGGATTTTAACATAAACTTTTCTCAAAATACAAAAGAAAAATTGGAACTTTTAGAACTCATAAAATCGTATAATCTGTTAATTAATTTTCGCCAACCAACGGGAATAACTCCTGAATCAGAAAAATGCATTGATAACATATTCACAAATTTTAAACCAACAACAATTATTTTATGTGAACCCGGATTATCGGATCACAAGGGCTGTCTGTGTTACTAGAGAGCTTCAAGCAAACCTGTGGTTTGAAACCAAAGTAAAAAAGAATTTACAATAATAGTAATATGAATTATTTCATCTTACGGTTGAGATTTGAAAATTTTTCTGAAATTTCATTGACTTCAAATGATTTAAATAAGGACTATAAAACTTTTTTTACAAAATGTAACTTGTATTTCAAAGAGGTTTTCCTCCTTATAAGTTATAAATATCAAAGAAAGGGACATACAGGTTATTAGATAACAAAAGGTATTAGAATCTCTTGTCAACATAAGCGTGAATTGCACGACTCATTGAGATCCCGCAGCTGTCCCGTTATGTTACTAAAATATAAAGCCTATTGTAAGATATTGAGAGGAGTCATTTGGGGTGCATGGATAATAACAAATACATTTTTAGTGCTGAAAATAAGCCAAGGGCAATGGCAAGTTGTCCATGACAAAGAGAGCAAAACACCATCAAAATTATGACATTATTTTAAAGCAGAATAAACAGCTAATTATTTTACTTGCTATATCACCAAGTGATATAGCAAGTAAATTCAATAACTTTTTTATAAATGTTACAGGTGATCTGAAGCTTAAGCTTAAAGCAGATGTCAATAAAGCAAGTAATTTCTTTAAGGAAAGGATAAAGGGAGTTCCAAACTCCTTGTTCCTTTATATCACCACTCCTGAAATTTACAAAATTATTATGAATTTAAAAAACAAGAAGTTGGTAGGCTGGGTGTGATGCAATCCCAACATCAGTGTTAAAGGTTAGTGCACATTTAATTTCAAAACCCCCTTTCCCGTCCTGTAAACAATTCATATGAATCAGATATATTCCCAGGTAGGTTGAAACTTACTATTATAAGACCACTTTTTAAAAGGGTATAAATATGTTACGAACTATCTTCCTATAGCACTGTTATCAGTTTTTTTCAAAAATGTTTGAAATTCAATGATGACTAGAATAATTTGTGTCCTTGGAAACATTTTAAATAAGAATCAGTTTGGATCCTGTAAGGGGTTCTCTACCTCTTCTGCTTTTTTTTTCTCTCCTGGATATGATTAATAAAATTGATAGAAAAGGTCAGGTTGCATCAGTCTTTTGTGAATTGTCAAACGGTTTTGACTGTGTTGACCATAACATTTTAATAGAAAAACTTGATTTTTATGGTATAGGCGGTAAATCAAATAATTTGATAAAGTCAAATTTATTTAATTATCAGAAAGCAGAGGTAGTTTATACTGACAGTTCTCTCAACTCCTATGAGTCTACATGGAAGCCTGTATCTCGTGGTGTACCTCAAGGTTCAATCTTGGGGGCTTTACGCTTTTTAATTTATCCGAACAATTTACCTGAAAACGTTGATCCTGCAAAATCAGTATTATTTGCTGATGACACTACTTAGACGGTGTTTGGGCAAAGTAGTGTAGACTTAGCTATATCAGCAACTTTGGCAATGTCAAAGGCCAACGATTTATAGTAAAAATAATTTGAAATTAAATATAGCAATAACTAAATCAATACAATTTAAAACAAAATCAACTCTAAATATAATTATTGTTAGAGGTGAGGTAGAAATCCAAAACACAGTTAATGTAAACTTTCTTGGTGTTATTGTGGATGAAAATTTAAATTGGAGGTGTCACATTTCAAAGATTGCGGATTTCCTGGCATCTGCTTGCTTTGCTCTCCGAATGATTTCAAGGATTACCAGCATAAAAACCATAAAATCAGTATACTCTGCATGTCTATTTTCTCGGCTGAGATATGGGGTAGTCTTCTGGAGGAACTCTGTCGATGTTTTAAAATTTTTCTATATTCAGAAACAAATAATTAGAGTAATGTTTAATTTGAAATTTAATCAATCATGTAGACTTTTTTTGAAAAATATAGAATTTTCACTTTTCAATCTATATATGTGTGTATATATATATATATATATATATATATATATATATATGAAATTTTGGGTTTTTTTAAAGCCAAACCAGAGTACGTTCGAAGGAAAACAACATAACCATAAATATCTCATGAGAAAAAAAGTGTTGCAATATCCTGTGCACAGATTGGAATTTTTTAGAATGTGGAGGTTATTACTCTGGTTTGAAATTATTTAATAAACTTCCAGACAATATAAAAATCAAAAGTTGTTTCAAGAATTTTCGCCGATCACTCAGAGGATACCTATTTTTGATATCTAGGATTATGCATGTCCCCACTACGCACTTTCCTTCTATCGGTTTTCTTATTGGTTAATACCGCACACTCTGATATCTGACAAAACTATTTCCAATGGATTTTACAAAATATAATTTTCCTTAATTTCTTTAGACATACCAAATTACTTAATTTTATTACAATTATGATATCTTAAACAAACATCTCTTATAAGTTTTCCAATTAACACAGTCCTGTAAGCTTAACAACTCTGAAATCTCATCTGTCTATCTACATTCAACTTCTGAACTATAGTTTTTTGTCTTTGAACACAAATAATAATCCATGTAATAATTTTTTTTACGACTGCATTATGTTTATTGATTAATCATGTTACTTGCAACTATTCCATTTTTCCCAGTCAAAATATAACTTAGTGTAAAGATCTCAGAATTGTGAACGTTATAGTTGAAAGTGACCCACATGCTTGTATGATGAGAAGGCAAGCTGATTGATTTTAATTAATTAATTAAGATAAATGGAGAATCCACCGTCAGAATAATAGGTGAGAAACTTGAAATTAATGTTGGTAGTGTGGAAACATTAGTTAAAGATCATCTAAAAGTTATCAAGGTGAGTGCTAAGTGAGTTCCCCCTACTTTTGAAGCCTGAACACGAAGAAAATGATTGGTTGCAGTCTCACAACTTCTGCAGCATTATAAAAAAGAATGGAGATACGTCTATAGACTCTATAGTAATCTGTGACGATATATTGGTGTACTACTTTACTCCAGAGTCAAACAGAGTAAACATGTAATGGTACACCCAAGCTTACCTTCATTGGTACGCCAAGCTGTGGTTATAATGGAAAGCTTTAACCACAGTTTTATATGGGAAAATATGATCACTTTCTTTTTGGATCCATAAGGAATTCTTTAACTTATTTTTCACAGAATAGAAGACTATCACTGCTGAGATTAAAAGAGAAAGTAAAGCCAGTAATTCATTCCAAGAGGAGAATTGCTCAGCCCTCTCACTGCTCCATTGATGATGGTAACATTGTGGAAACTTAAGAGGGATCTAATAACCTCATTCTCAATATAGTTCAGATTTACCACCATCTCTTATTATATAAATTAGCTGATAGATTTCTAATCTAATAGTTAAACAACTCTCAAATCAATAATAATATCTCTCTAATGACCTAGATAACATCTTAATGAAAGAAATACTTTACAGATACTGCAGTTTTATCTTCCATATCAGCTTGTTGTCGACTGAGGATTTTGAAGACAAAAGCAAATCTGCCGATGTTTTCTATTTGTATTGATTGTGTCTTCTTTGATCCAGGCACCATTGCACCAAAATTTATGTCTTGTACCGGGTATACAAGGAACCTAAATTTTCATAGTAAATTATTGGTTTATGGAGGAAAAGTGTCCAATTTAAATACATAGTAGACATTTCAATATATTTTGGTAAGTTGTTAATATTGTAAAAATATGTTAATGAGCAATTTCATGGTAACCAAGCTAGTCTTATATAGATTTATGGCCCTGTATAACTCTACTGGTTCATTATATTAACAAACAGAAATGGATTATCCAACTCAATTTGTCTAAATTATAATATTCCACTCTGGGGTGTGTATTTTTGGCTGTTATTTATTTATTTATTTTAATTTTTTATTTTTACACAAATGACTTGTAAGGCCATTTAAAAAAAAATTATCATTTGAATCATTATGCTTATAAAATTACAATTACTCTAAAAAGTCAACAGCTAGAAATTAACACATTTATCCCGATAGACAAGAGTTGAATAGACCACATAGCCTATTAGTATAGATTTTGTATGGTAGGAGATAGGCTTAACTTAAAAAGAGGCCCTTATTATTATAACAACAATTTAGTCTTCTTTTTATACTCTCTACTGATTGAGAGTGTTTTTTCCAATTTGTGTACTACTAGATGTAACGTTTCACATTTTTTGGAAAATTCAAAGTTCAGTTAGATTATATATACATATATCTAATATTATATAGGATAATATGTTAATAATAATATTAAATATTACCTTTTAATGTTCCGTCTTGTGACTTTTTTGGTCGTTTGAATGTTACGACGCGTTTCGGGACCGCAATCCCATTGTCAAGTACACTTACACAAACACAATGAAACACATAACACGTTTAAAAAACACACAAAAACACCACAGTTACAACACTTTTAAAAAACTTAATTGTGCTGGACAATTTCATCGTGTAGGTCGTAGTGTGGTCCATGGTACACTGTCGTAAACTGTCTAACGAAATATATTACTGTAGTTAGAAAACCGGTTTAAAATAGCCTAGGGCTGTGTCATATAAACTATTACTTTTAAAATCCAGCTGATCGTTTAATAATTTAGACGGATTGTTATTAAACTCCTTATAAATTTCGAATTCTTCTAAGGCGTTCAAAAGTCTACCTTTTTTGCAAATATGAAGTGGAACCAGATTTTTGTTGAAATTAGTGTATGAATGATTACTATTAATTAAATGTTGAGCAAAGTTAGATTTTAATTTATGCATGTTTGTATGCGGCAAATGTTCATTAAAACGGTCTTTGAATGCCCTACCCGTCTGTCCCACATAAATACTGTCACAATCATCACAATTGATTTTGTAAACACCCGACTTCTTTTCGATTGGAATTACACGTTTGGGTCGTAATAATTTTTGAATATTATTGTTGGTGCGAAAAGTGACGGTAATATCATATTTCGCCAATGTATTTTTCACCATATGCGGAACGGTGTTAGAATATTCCATGGATACGAATTTTTTATTCTTATTCTTAGACCGTGTGATAGGGTTCTGTTTATTTCTTATATGATTATGCAAAAGTTTATCAATCATTGCTTCATGGTATCCGTTCGCTTGGGCTATATATTTAATGGTTTCCAATTCATCGTTGAAATCGTGTTTATCCAATGGTATGGTGAGAAGGCGGTGTATGAAACAGTTGTATGCTGACATTTTTTGTGATATTGGATGGTGTGATGTGGCATGAATGGTGGTATCAGTAGTGGTAGATTTTCGGTAAATTTTATATTTTAGTTTATCATATTCCTTGGTCATAGTCAAATCAAGAAAGTTTATTTTATTATCTATTTCTATATATTATCTATATATTAGGAATATGATAAACTAAAATATAAAATTTACCGAAAATCTACCACTACTGATACCACCATTCATGCCACATCACACCATCCAATATCACAAAAAATGTCAGCATACAACTGTTTCATACACCGCCTTCTCACCATACCATTGGATAAACACGATTTCAACGATGAATTGGAAACCATTAAATATATAGCCCAAGCGAACGGATACCATGAAGCAATGATTGATAAACTTTTGCATAATCATATAAGAAATAAACAGAACCCTATCACACGGTCTAAGAATAAGAATAAAAAATTCGTATCCATGGAATATTCTAACACCGTTCCGCATATGGTGAAAAATACATTGGCGAAATATGATATTACCGTCACTTTTCGCACCAACAATAATATTCAAAAATTATTACGACCCAAACGTGTAATTCCAATCGAAAAGAAGTCGGGTGTTTACAAAATCAATTGTGATGATTGTGACAGTATTTATGTGGGACAGACGGGTAGGGCATTCAAAGACCGTTTTAATGAACATTTGCCGCATACAAACATGCATAAATTAAAATCTAACTTTGCTCAACATTTAATTAATAGTAATCATTCATACACTAATTTCAACAAAAATCTGGTTCCACTTCATATTTGCAAAAAAGGTAGACTTTTGAATGCCTTAGAAGAATTCGAAATTTATAAGGAGTTTAATAACAATCCGTCTAAATTATTAAACGATCAGCTGGATTTTAAAAGTAATAGTTTATATGACACAGCCCTAGGCTATTTTAAACCGGTTTTCTAACTACAGTAATATATTTCGTTAGACAGTTTACGACAGTGTACCATGGACCACACTACGACCTACACGATGAAATTGTCCAGCACAATTAAGTTTTTTAAAAGTGTTGTAACTGTGGTGTTTTTGTGTGTTTTTTAAACGTGTTATGTGTTTCATTGTGTTTGTGTAAGTGTACTTGACAATGGGATTGCGGTCCCGAAACGCGTCGTAACATTCAAACGACCAAAAAAGTCACAAGACGGAACATTAAAAGGTAATATTTAATATTATTATTAACATATTATCCTATATAATATTATTCAAAGTGACTTGGAATCCAAGAACCATGCAACTAAAACATATATCTAACTGAAGAAGAAAAATAAGATCAGAGGAGCAGTTACTTCTGGTTATATATATGGTTTGATTGGATATATATATATATATATATATATATATATATATATATATATATATATATATACAGATGAAAGTGGAGTGTTACAAAACCAAACAAATTACTAAATATAAATAAAAACATTTTAAATCATGTTGTTTAATATAATAAACGACCAGGAATATTTTGTAAATGCATAGATGTAAGTTAGGTAAAAATTATATTATGTACTATAAAGTTGTAATGGCAACAGTATTTGTGTGTTCCCTTTCTGATTGGTCAAAGAAACCAAGAGAATAAAAGAATTTGGGGTGAGGAGCAGAGAGAACACTTTTAAAAAATATCTGCTGAAAGTACCGTAGTTAGTCTGGAAAGTGAGTTACAACTAAGTTGGAGGAGGTAATTGTAATTTGGAGTTGGTAGTTACGAATGAGTTAGGTTAGTCTGAAGATGTTAGTTGGAGGAGGTAATTGTAATTTGGAGTTGGTAGTTACGAGTGAGTTAGGTTAGTCTGAAGATGTTAGTTGAGTAGTTTGTAGTAGAAGAAGTTAGCTGGTTGGAAGATGTTAGTGAGTAGAAGTTAGAGTAGGAGTTAGTTGGGAGAGTTGGCTGGAAGAAAACATTTTGGAGAAAGCAGCCAGAGGAACAACAAATTTGAATGATGATTTTAATGTCCAAAAAGAATAATAAAGTTGATTTACAAGAAAACTACTAAGGAGAACTTATAATTAAGTTAAAAGATGAAATGTTACAAATTTAAATTTTATTTTTAAAAGACTTTTTTTACATACAGACATTGTTCTAAAAACAAAAAATAAAAGTAATTTTGCTAAATGAATGAATAGATGTATATTAAAAGTATATGTCTTTTGAAGCATCTAATAAACGTATGTATTTCAGAAACTGACTGTCTTCATAATTTCTTCCTAGTAGACTTTTCGATAAAACCCATACCATGAGATAATAAATAATATTAAATGAGTACAAGTCTCAGAAAACTTGTTGGCTCCCTTTTTGATTTAAAAAATTAAATAATAAATAATGGTCATGTTTGGGTAGATGCAAACATACACAGAATCCAAACATGAGTAAATAAACAAGTCAGACAACTTTGAGCATATATAAATAGTTACATAGGTAACACCAAGGACCATTTTCCAAGATGAGCCTGTGTCTCCTATCCATACAAAAGTTAAAGATTTATCCTAATAAATACTTCTTGCCAATACTTAATGTTACAGATGAAGAATATGGATATGCTTTTTATTTTAAATTATATAAATGTGGCCCTAACATAGTGTTGGTTGAGCAACAAGTATTTTAAATTGACCTAATTTTATCCTACTAAACTTTTGTACCACCCTGTAGATAGCTCAGCTTAGAAGGTTTAAAATGAGAGGTCCAACATTTTTCAATCTAAAGCAGTTCTTGAATTATTAAGCTGTTTCTACCCACACTGTAGAACAATTATATTGCACGATTTCATAATTTCACAATAAAATTTACTATAAAATATGCCTCATATTTGTCAATAAAAAGTATTTGTTTTATATTTCACAAAAACTTATTTAGGTCAAAATCAAATCCATTAAAAAGCTCTAATCAGTCACCAACAGGATTACATTACTTTCAGACTTCTAAATTATGAATAAACATGTTTTTTTTTTTTTTTTTTTTTTTTTTTTTTTTTTTTTTTTTTTTAATATCTACTTAGGTGAATTCTTATAATTACAAATGAATAAACAAAAATAAAAATAAATCAATCAAATTGGTGTATAATAACTATAATAAGTAATCCAACAGAAACACACAGCAATTAACAACAGGTTACTTATGTTACTCGGTGAGAACTAGTGTGTCTGTGGAATATTCCTCTTAGAACATTTGGTGGATTATTGCAGAAAAGCAGAATACCAAGGAAACAGAATTTTGACCAATTGTGTTATGACTAGATTCAAGAAATGGTTCCTAGTCTCCGCCTTTATACCATTCCTGTGTTATAGTAGCCCCTACTATATTAATTTCTATGTTTTTAAATATATGGCAGTGTAATATTACTGTACATACTGTGAGGTGAATGATGTGACTGTAACAGAGATGGGGATTTTAGCAACAGGTGAAGCTTTAGGTCCAGTATCAATGATCCATACTTGGAATACTGGAACTTTGGTGATGTTGATGGCAAACTTACAGAAACAAGAGACCTGTAAATACAAAAAAATACAACCTGTAAGGAAAACAAGGATTCATCAAATCAAGCAACAAAACTAGTACTGTAATAAATCCAGTATGTTTATTACTCAGAGGTTTATAGCTAAACTCTAAATATAAACTTAAAACTAAAGCATTCCTTCCTCTTAACCAGCCAATCACGAAAAGGAACGTCTGGGTTCAGGTAACTGATCTGGATTTGGAAGGTTCAACGCTCTTGAAAACCTTATGAACTACCTTATGAAAAATAAATAAATAAATGAACTAATATACTCAACTAACAAGAAAGTACTTTTTATCAAATTTTACAACACTATTGAGATAATTGAAAAAAATTTAAAAAAATAAATAAAATAGACCAACAAATAATTTCATCTCAGTGTATAAAGGCGTGGATTATTAGAAAAATTACAAGAGAAGAAAACTAGAATATACTGTAATTTGAAACCAAACAAATAATATAAAACGAAACTTAAATTATGAAACAAACAAATATCAGACTAATCCCCAAATGTGACGTGAAAGTTATTATCTCAGCTTAACATGTTCAGTGCTACTAGTAGTGTTATAAAACTTTCCCCAGGAGCTGCATTGCTATTTTCAAATATGCAAAACTCTTACCTCTATGTTGTATATTATAAACATATATACATAAAATATATGGACACCTATGGGCATCTGCCGTCCCAAGTGCAAATTTTGTTGGTATTTTCCATTAAGTGCTGCGGGCGCCCATAGGCGTCCACGCAATTTTTAGTTCTTCTACTGAATGTACATTTAATTCTATGCTTGAATACCTTGTGTTGTAATTTAATTAGTAAGTTTATCAGGATTTTGGACCGAAATATATTATTTAGTTTAAAAATTAAATGTTTGTAAAGTTCAACAAATTATCTTCTCAAATTTCAAAAATTTAAAAGAAAAGTTATTACTACATAAAAATTATTGAAAAAAACATACCGGTATGTATGCTATTATTTAATTATTTACAATCACATTAATACGATTATATTTAGGTCTAGGCATATTCCTTATGATATTTTTTGTAGCATAAAATGAAGTATAAAGTGAGTTCATCAGGACAGAATAAGGCAATGGTAGATCGTGTCCTTCCAGCGGTTATTTTCATCTTACAATATTACATTTCTTTCTCATCACTTGTCCGTTTTGGCCTACTTGAGATTTAGAAGGTAGTAGTACCGGTAACATTTACTACTATTATTGTACAGTGTTTCACATTAATTCTCAAAATTGTAATCCTACAATTAGAAGAACTTGTTTCTCGGTTTTGTAGCCTAATTTCAGTATTGTCATTGGATTCTTCATCTAAGAAGTTCTCATCTCTAGAAACATACTCTTTCTTTGAGTCTAAATATAATTTATCTATTTCACTTACTGTAAGATGGTATATATCCACATTAACATCATTATATTTTATTTTTTAGACGATGATGCATCTGGATTTTCATCTGACCTTTTTTAGCTTTACGAACTTTCTTGAAATTATGAAAGAATGTCAATCAAATTTCACCAAACAACAATATTACACAATACTATAACCTCAAAAGTAAACTAGCAGCTAGTAATTTCCTACTAAAAGTTGTATTACACAAAGCACCTATCAGCGTCTGCCGCACAGATAACCTAACACCATGTGGATGCCGATTGGAGCCCGTAGCATTGAACTTCTTAAACAAGGAAAATAAAGACAAGTGAGAAATAGGTCCTTTATCTGGATTCAGTGACATTTTAAGGTCAGCTCTAAATATCAAAATACTTTCAAAGTTGTTCAATAACCTATCAGATATAAACTATTTATGCTAAAGACCGTAGGTACTTGGTGGTATTCCATTGTAAATAAATTAAAACAACAATTTTTTATATAAACCACAATATTTTAATTGAAACTTGCCGACCATGGTTTCGCTAGTTAAAGCATTGTCAAGGTATTTTACAAGAATGAAACAAAAAGGTTCAGTACACAATATAACAACACAGTATAACAATAGCTAGATATTTCCCTTGTGACCTAAATGAGAAAGGGAGAGGAGGGGAGTAGAGAGGAGGGTCAATGACTTGACCTGGTTAATGGTTTTAAAAGTGGGGTATTAATTAATTCTAATTGTTCATTTAAAACTAACACAATTTTATTTTAACTAATCTATTAATTTCTAAATTTTCCAGAAGGTAAGAAAATTGGTTAAGATCATCCATATACCTCAACCACATTCTAGGAAAGTATTTGAGATTATTTTTCAAATAATTTAGATTCATGAAAATCTCAGTTAATTTTACATACGAATCAACATTCTGAGATTCTAAATAAATAATTGTAGTCAGAAAGTTCGTCGAATAGTCCAGTCTTTTCAACAGAAATATTCCGAAACACAGAACTAATGTCAAAAGAAACATGCTTTGGAATTTCAGATCTATAATTTTCCCCATAATTCTATGTTATTTTAAATTGAAAAATGTATGAATGTGTGTTTTAATGATGAAAAATCTGCCACTAACTATTTCAAAATAATATATGTTGGTGAATTAACTCCCGAAACAATGGGTCTCGCCGATTTACCATTATGTATTTTCGGAAGACAATACAATCTCGGTACTGGATTGAAAATGTCGAATTTAAAAACTTTTTTTTTAGGAATTACTAAACTACAATTTTTAACCATAACTTTTGTAATATTAATTTATTAAAAATAATAACTTTCACATCAGATTAGATGATTGGTCTGTTATGTGTTTATTTCATAATTTAAGTTTCATTTATATTCCTTTGGTTTCAATTTACAAACCAATTTACAATATATTCTATTTCCCCCCTTCTTTATTCTTCTCTTGTCATTTATTTACCAATAACACACACCCTCCTGCATCTTCTTTAGGGACATTGAACTTAGGTATGGCTAAGACTAGGGATCTAGTCTTTATTAATTAATTATTTCCACTAAGGGCACTTAGTGGAAATAATTAATAAAGAACAATTAATCAGATAATTGTGTTTTATTTTAAAGTTTCTAGTGATTGTGGTTAGGGGCAAATTCGAATCATTATTGTGAATTTCACCACAATGCTCAACAAGATTGTATCTAGGTTATTATGTCTGTCTGTCTGTCTATCTGACATCTGTCATACATGCAGTGCTCTACAACCCAAACAGATGTGTCGACAGATTTCAATCAAATTTGGTATGTTTCCATATATTGGCATATCTCAAGACTTTAAAAAAAAAAATTTTATTAATAATTCAAAACTTGAAAGTAGTTGCTAAAAAAAAAAAAAAAAAATTCAAAATTGGCTTTAATGATTTAGAGAAAATTTTACTCAAATATAGCCTCTAAGAACCCAAACAAAACGTACTGGTCACCATCACTCCGATAAATGTCAGTTCATGAGTTATTTGTAAAAAACATCAAATCAGCCATAGGACTGGTATAAAATACATAATTTCTCAAAATCAGCTCTATTGATTTTGTTAAATTTTTAGTGTAATATAAAGATTAAAACCAAATATATGTGAAAAATCACAAGTAAAATAATATTACTGCTTAAGAATAACTGACAAAAAAAAAGAAAAAAGAATCATGACACCATCATTAAAAACTTGATTTCAATGGCACAAGTAAAGCAAGTCTAGGACCTATTTAAATAAACAAGATGTCCATTGTTCATTTTCACTTTTTGATTGACAATTATTGAACCAATAGACATTTTTGAATGATGAGAATTTTTGAATATGAGACAGGAAATAGCGGTAAAATGTGATTGGTTCCAAAGAAACGGAATAATGAATAATGTCAAACGAAAATGGGCTTTATAGCTGTGTTTTATAATGAAGAAATAGATTTAGATAAATTTCCAGAAATATGTTTTTATTGATAATAATGTTTAGTTTTAAGATAGAATCAATATTTAAATGAAATTTTATTAATGTGAAATGAAAATGCTTGTTGTTATGCGAGAATGGGTTTAAGGATATAATCACGTGATAAGTGTAAGTGATATCCGGAATCTGAAAGCGTGCAAGCTGTCGGTTAATGAAATCAGTCTTAGATGAGTTTTAGAACAGTCTTGGTTAGTTGTGGAGAGTCTAGGATCAGTCGTCATGAGAGTCAGAGATATTGTAGTTCGTTTGAACATTTAGAGTGAACAATGTAAATTGTATAAAGTGACGTTTTTTGAAATAAAAATAGAGACACATAAATATACAATTGACACGTGTGTTTAAATAAAACAATAATAAACATTCCAGAAGTGAGCCGTCCAGGTAAGAGGTCAAGTTAGGCATTAGCAAAGGCCTATCGGACTATATATAAAAAATGGCGGTAAGCAATGTGGTAAATGTGTCTTTCGACGATGTGACAGTAGTTGGACGAGCATGAACAATTAATTGGTGTGGTGTTTTAGAGACTAAAGGTTGACTAACATTAATATTAGTAAGAATTTTATTTTGGTAAAATAGAATTCTCGATAAGTGTGACCAAAATAATGCAAGCAAACCTCTCACCATGTGCAAACAATGGCGGAGTTCCGTCAAAAAAGCCGACACCTCAGCAATCAGCAATGAATGGACGATCTTTCAACAAAGGACTGGTAACAAGTGATAAAGAACACTAAAAATCAAGTATTGTTAAACCATTTAAGATAAGTTATTGTTCTATGTATTAGCTGTAAGTTTTATAATTTAGATATTTTCTCAAATAATTATTTTGTTGTTTGAAAATCAAAATTGTCTACTGACTTGAATAATTTATTCAGATAAAGTAATTTAAATATGAAGAAAAGCAGATAATACTAATCTGTTTGTTTCATCAAATAATTTTCTGAAAGTTGCAACCAAAATTAAAAGTAAATTCAATGTTGAAGATTTTGACCTTCTTAGGGTGAAATATCACGATTCTAAGTAGGATGTATAACTTATAAAATTTATACTTGAATTATATGTGTATGTATGATCAATTAAAATAAAATAACATGTTCAGTTCAGAAGACCAAAAAGGATTTCTTATTTACCACAATACTATTTGGGAGTACACTTTTAAAAGTATGTACGACCCTGAGAATTTTTTAGTTAATAATAATTAAACTTTTAACTTTTCAAAATTGGTCAGCTAATGCTACATGGCGCCCATAAGCTGAGCAAATTATTTTCTTCTCTTTTAAAAAAAATTAATTAAATTCAAACCCTCATTTTTTATATTGCTACAGCAGGAAACAGTTCGCTACTATTCATAATGTTAGTGGATGAAAATATTAATGGAATATAACAACAAGAATAGAAAATAATAGCAGGATACTGAAAAGATAAAGTATGTATAGGTAGATAAAGAGGATAAACTGGGAAAATTTGTGAACGGTTGGAGTGAGAGTTTGGAAAAGAAAGTGATGATTATAAATATAATTAAAAGTAAAGTTATGTATGTTGGGAAAGAAGAGCATACACTAAACTGTACAGAAATGAGGGGTAAAAGCTGATATGTTAATAAAGGTATTTATTTGGAAACTATTTTTACAAATAATTCAAAATACATCAAGAAATACAAAACAGATTCAAAAAAACAAGTAACATTTACCATCAGATAAATAATACTGTAATAGGTAGGAAGGAAATAAACACAAACACCAAAATTGTAATATGTAAAACTACCCACAGTACTTCCCCCTACTATATGGGGATGAAAGCTAGGTGATAGCAACCAAAGCTGAGAGTAGAATAACAGCAGCAAAGATGAAATATCTCGGACAGGTGGCAGGCAAAACCCGGATAAGTAAAGGAATGTTAAAACTAAGAAAAGATTTAAGAAAAAATTGTTGATTGAAAGAGTAGAAACACCCGATTGAAATGGCATGAACAGATGAATATAATGTTTTAGAGGCACAACAAATCGGGAAAAGAAGTCAAGAATGACCACAAATTATCTGGATGGAGACGATAACAAAACATGGAAAAAGAGAGGGATGTCTGAAAGAGAAATGAAACAACTAAAGGTTGACAGAAGAGGATGAAAGTTATTTTCTGAGGCCCTGATTTCACAGGCATAAGGGAAGGAATAAGAAAAAATTTACATTTGAAAATCCCTAAAAACAGATCCCTCCTCTATCTTTAAATATTTTTACTAAAATATTCTATTATTCTAAAATTGTATTAAAATATTGTATTAAATTAATATTAAAATATCACCAATATTCTAGCTCAAAACTATTTGTCCACAATACGTTTGATATGGGTGGTCTGGAATAAATACAAAACACCTAATATAAATAAATCTGATTTGACTTACCTCGACAACAACATTTTTCCCAGTATTTTTAAGTGTACCGTTCTTTGGTCTTATGAAAAATACTTCTTGAGGATTAAAAGAAAAATTAGTAGAATGTTCATGATACTTTATCCTAAAACAAAACCATTTTGATAAATAAATATTAAACATAGCCTTCAACAAACTCCTAGAGTTTATAAAAGTGGAGAAAAATGTGTACAAATTTAAAACCTATCTACGACAACTTTTGTTGTACAAGTCCTTCTACTATGTGAATGAGTTTGATCACCACAAGCGATAATTTCATCAATTCTACTTCACTCAGTTCAGTCTATATTGCAGATGCTTATATAAATGTTAATTTATTATTTTATTATAGTACTTTGTTTTGTATATTTATTGTTTTTGTTCAATGACTATGACCATACTATAGTGTTATTCCAAGTTTTTGTTAATTTATATTTGTTTTAATTCATTAAATTTTAATTTGTTAGGTTACGTTATTTGTAATACAAATAATTAAGACTTGAATTAATAGAAACAAATTATTACATAGCCTATGTATTAACCATAAGAGAGGCTTGAGTGTGTAACTCAGATAGCAATACTTTTGCTATCAGCATCCTGCGGTGTATCAGCATTATTGGGGTGCACTAATGTCATAAATTTGGCCTAACATTTTTGTTTATAAAAAAAATATCTACTAATTTTTTAATAATACTTCATACTGTTGTATAATCCTGTTGTAAAAGTATATTCTTAAAATTTGAATAAACATTTTAAACTTATTAATGTTGTTGAAAGACAAAACAAGCTAAATCTATTGTTCTTATACAACTCAAATCTTTCCATAAGTCTTTAAAGTAGAAGTGGGTGTCAAAGTGAGGATAGTAAATTTGAAATTAATTATTATTACTAAAATATTTTAAAAATAATACCTGTTCTATCAATTTGATAATAGAAAAGTTGAAATTATAAATTTTGAAATCAAATATGGTGGATTTAAGATATCAATTAAATTTTGAAATAAATATATTAAACTTTAAAAGGATTAATTTTTTTTTCTTATAAAAAAGGAATTTTATATTAAAATACAATATTGCAAAAATTTTCCTCCTTTTTGTAAAAATAATCATAAAAAAGTTTCCTAACTGTCCACTTTACAAGTAGGCTGTGGTCCTAAAATTATTTCTTTGTCACAAATAATTGACTATCCTCTACATATACATTCATTAATGAAAAAGTTTTAAAATTATTATCCTTCTTTTTATTAAGTTTCTTTATTCCACAGACCTCTAATTAGGTACGTCAATTTGTTAATTTTATATTTATGTTACCGGCCAAACCTAATTTCAGGACAAACTAGTTAATTTAAAACTAGTGTGTCCTAAAATTAGAACCATGATTTATTAATAGCGAATTACAGCCAATAATGACCAAACTAATTGATGCTGCGTTTTGTACATCAGTTGCCGTTAACATATACATTTATTGTAAACTAATTTCTTATTTAAATTAGTTTGGTAAATAATGGCTGTAATTTCATTAAAAAAAAATCTTTTAGACAATATAAAACTTTTAGACAAAACAATTAACTCCATTGAAGAATTGACAGATATAAAACACAATAAATTAATATTTTCTTCAACAAATTCAATAAAATAAGGCAGATTTTAAAATTACTAAGACCTGGCAATGTCTTATCAGGTTGGTGAATTAGATATCAAGTCAAAAAACAACTCAATATTACTCTTATGACAATTTAGTTTATTCTAGTCTTTTAAGTAATAATGATAATAGTTTTACTAAGACCTTATTACATCAAACCAGCTAATTAAATAATCTAAAAACATAGTAAGAAAAGACGAAAAACCTATGACCCCATTTAGTAATAAGAATAGGGCTTTTAAAAAATTAATGCATGGCTAATCAAAAGATCTGCCACACTCAGATCCCCATAGTAATCTGACTTCATACTAGCTCGCTTCAATCCCTATGCGTCATCCCTAATGAAAGTTAAACTAGATTTTTTTAAAGGATAAACTTGTAACGTTCACAATTCTGAGATCTTTGAATCAAGATATATTTTATTGGGAGCAATGGATTAGTTGAAAGTAACGTAATTAATCAATACACATAATGAAATCATACAAGATTTTATTGCATGGATTATTTGCGTTCAAAGCCAATAAAAAATATAAAAAACTATAATTCAGATGTTGAGTCAGAGTGGTTAAACTTACAGGACTATATATGTGTGTGATTTAGGAACAATCAGAAAACTTATAAAAGATGTTAGTATTAACCAACGCAGTATTAACCAATAAGAAAACCGATAGAAGGAAAGTGTGTAGTGGGGACATGTACAATTCTAGATATCAAAAAATACGGACTACTAGGGAATGTGTCTCTGAGAAGAGTAGTTCTTGATTAAGAACACTCAAACTCCATCATAAGCTGATCGCTTGATCTTCAAGAGTCACGATCAATGCCCATTGTGTAATTCAGTACTAAAAAACAGCTTTTTAACATTGAATTTTAAAGTGAAATCAGTGTAATTATGCCTTGGTATGAGCATAAAATTCAATTTTATATATTTTTAACATGAACAATTAAGTAAATTGATTTTTTTTTTACTTTTAGAAGCTGAGACTAATAGCTTCTAATAGACTAATAGCTAAAATAAAGAAATATCATGTAAAATGTAATAAAAGGACTTTTGTGAAGAAAACAGTCATAATAACTTAAATAAGAAAACTATTGTTCCTAGGAGTTTAAGTGAAAATGAATTTTTAGATGGAACATCATAAGTTTACATTTTAATAAGAGACATATTCTATTTGTGAATTAATTAGGAAAAAGAACTTTTATTAAAAATTTGAACTTTATGTACACTTTTAATATAAAATATGTTTGTCATTTACAGGAAACTTGTTCTATAATTTGTTTATCATAAAATGTATGTATTTCAGGAGGAGTTAAGCAAACTGCTTAACCAAAATATGTATGTTTATATATAAAAATTTATGTAAATCAATGTATGTATTTCAGAAGTTTTTCATGATCATTTATCATATGTTAGTATATTTTCCTGAAATTCCCTATCTAAGAAAAGAGTAAAATAAATAAGTCTTTGTGCTTTTCTCACAAGCTGGGGCCTGACCATTTAAAGTAAATTAACTTCTTCGATAAAGTAAATTTTTCCGAATATAAAATTTAAAGTAAAAAATAAATTACTTAATTAAAGTCTTCAGCTTTAATTGCAAGGTGTTGAAATTTATTATTACAAATTAAATTTGTATTAAAGCTATTCTAATTTATTTAAACCCTCATTATGTTACATTTGTAATTAAATTAACATATTTAAAATTGATAAAAAATTGTGGGAGAAAATGGAGGGGATTCTACATTTACACTTTATAAATAAATAGGGATGTTTAACATTAAAACAATATCTTAAAGGCATATTTAAATACAAAGTTTAAAAGACTTACTGAAATGTCACATCATATTTTCCCCTGTTCTTCATGTTGAATTTCTGCACTTCCTTTTCCCCCACCTTTACGTTCTTAAAGTTCAAATACGTACATTTCTGTGTTGGAAAACCAATATCAACCAAAACATCAACACATTCAGCATTGATTAGTAAGGGATTGGAGAAGAATGGTTCACCTCTGAACTGTTCATCATACACCTGAGTTAACAAGAACAACAAAACATAAATAAATGTACATATCATATACAGAATGATTCAAAATTACATTGTAATAATTTTGGGAGCTGCTTTTAGATCTGAATGTTTACATACCTCTCATTATAAGAATAGTAACATTTTTTGGTGAGCAAAAATGTTTTTCACTTTGAAATTGACATATTTTAATGGCATATTAAATTTGTAGGTTAGGTTTACATGGCAAACAGAATGTTTCAACGATTACCGAAGTAAGGAAGATGCAAAGGAGCTCACACAATTTAAAAATTACTTTAAATAAACAGGACACAGAAGGGGTTGTTTAATTTTTGAACTCCAACAGCATGTTGAAAAGACTTTAACAAAAAAGACTTTAACCGCCATTTACGAAAAGTCCAGGTGAGGTGATGAAAATATATCAATTTAAAAATATTAAAAATAGGTTTTCTTTATTTTCAGACCTAAATGAATTTCCACCTCTAAGGCTCTCAAAAATGTCCACTCTGAATGGTAGCACTTATGTCGTTAAATAAGCATAAAATGTCCTCCAAAAGACCATTAAAAATAAAAGAATAATTTTCAAACAAACCAAAGTTTCCCAAGTAAAAAATTTGCCAGTGATAGTCTATTACATCCAAAGAAGAAAATTATCATTGTATGAGCATAGCAATTTTAGAAATATCTCTAACTTGCTACCTAAAAAGTTAGGCCCAAGTTTTAACGTTATGGGTTTTGTACTTCCAAGAACACCGTTGGATAAAATAGTTGAGTTGGCAAGCAGGGTTCCTAAGATTTAACTCAAGATGACTATTTAATCATTTTTGGTAGAGTGAATAACATTGCTCCAGGGCAAAATATTTGTAACACTCTAAAGGTAACTTTAAAGAAATTATTCCCACTTTTCATAAAACTAATTTCATTGTTAATATCATCCCAAGTTCTGATAAACAATTGTGTCTTAACTTTATTCATTCCACAATAAATGGGAACTACAATAAAAACTCAGCAAACATATCCATTCATTTCTTAAGTCTGTACCATTACACAAAAAGTGATCATGTAAATTTAAAAGGGAAACAAAGTATATAATAATTACAGTTGCTGAATTGGTATTAAATTCTAAAATTGCAGAAAAATATGCCAGAACCCACTTTATTATAGAAATGTCTGATAAAGGATTCTAAAGTAAAAAAGAGTCTAGAATAATGTATATCTTTGGGATGTTTCGATCAAGGTAAAAAGACAAATACAGCTATGGAAAGATGGCTTAAGACTGGGAAACTTAGAAATGTTGATAGCAGATGTAAATTTTTTTTTTTTAGAGATAAATTTACAGCGACTATGCATAACAAACTGGTGGCTATAGATTATTTGAATGAATATAGCTTGGAGTTTTTTCTTCATTATAATATTCAGGGTTTAAATTTGGATAAGATTGATGAGATTAAAGTTGAAGATTAAAGTTATCTCACATTGTGAACATTGGTTGATAGTGTATAAAGGGTTTCAATATTGCCGATACATTTGTAAAAGGTAAGTAAGCTAGAAGTAAATATTGTATTCTGGTACACGATTCATACCAGTATAGTTCGATTCTATTTTTAAAATTATTACTTAATGATGGAATATTTATATTAATATTATTGTTTGTTCGGATATTTGCCATCATTTTGTGTACTAAAGTGAGTGCAGAATATTAAAAGTTATAGTAAGTAACGTTGTAAAGTTTTCTTTGTACATTAGAATCTTTAAGTGAGATGGAAATCAGTAAAATAGTAAATTCACTAAAAAATAAAAAAAGCAGTTGGCTAGGATGAGATTCAAATTAAATTGTTAAGGAATCTGGAAGTTTAATAGCTGGTCTTCTTACTTCTATAATTAATCAAAGTTTAGAATCAGGAATTTTTCCTGTAACACTTAAATTAGTAGGGGTATCACCAATCTTCAAGAAATATGATAAAACTGAAATAATTCATTACCGTCCTTTGAAATTCATAATAGATATTTGAAAAAGTTAAGAGTTCTAGACTGGGTAATTACTTGAATTTAAATAATATCTTTTTCAATTTGGCTTTAGAAAGGGACTATGTACGGGAGATGTCCTCACACAGTTTGTAAATTAAATTGCAGGTGCTTTGGATGAGCTGTTATCTTTGGTGATCTGTCCAAAGCTTATGATTGTATGGATCATTTTCTAATGATAGAGATATGGTATTATGAAGGAATATGGTATTAAAGGAAAATATTTTTCTTTAATAAAAGTCTTATTTACAGAATCGAAGTCAAAAACTAATTGTAAAATTTCTGTTAAACTGGGATAATGTAAAATTTAGAGTACCTTGACGATCTCTACTGGGACCATTATTATTTTTAATTTATATTAACGATCTTTTGCTGGCAACAAATTTAGAATTAATATTATTTGCAGATGACACAGCAATCATCAAACAAAATTGTATTAAAATTTTGAATACAGATAAAACTGAAATAATTCATTTAAAAAAAAAAAAAAAAAAACAGAAAAGAGTTTGTAAATAAAATTCAGAAATGTGTGAATTGTCATCAGTTTTTGGGTATTTATATTGACAAATGTTTAACGTGGAATTGTCAATTAAGATACATCAATAAGGCATGGTGTTTCCTTACAGTCATGTTTACCTCTATTGTAATAATCTTTTTAAACAACTCGACAACTTCAGCAGTAAAATGAAAGTAAACTTCATGAGTAGCCATGGGTAAGACGACACCAGTCAATTCAGATATAGATAGTTGCTCTCCTAGGTCCTCATCACCATGTATTTTCCAGCCGAGAGGTTCGTAACAGTTGTTTTTTAATTGTAATGTTCTTACTTCTTTTCTGAACATCAATACTCTGTCAAAACTTATAAACTTGGGTTCGAAACTTAAGTCAGGGATAATTCCAAAACAGGAGAGCTGTAACAAGAAACAGAAACTTAAGTTAATGACATACAGGGGGTGCTCATATATAGGCTAACAGTTGAAATTAATTTTTCATCTTTCATAACAATATCAATAAATATTGAGAGCTTGACTTGTGATATAATATTAGATAGAATAAAACTCAAACACATATAAACAATATACATATAAAATGTATTGTTAGATATAAGATTAGTTAAGAATATTGTATTAGTTAGATGTTAACTTTTACGTTATTAAGAATGACGTGAGGCATTTGTTAACGCCTTAATATTATTAGGTTTAGGCCACGGCCCATTATTATTAGGTTTTATTCTATCTTTCATAGCAATGTTTAATTATGTTTACAATTCTAATTTTAATAACAGATTATCTACAATTGTGAAAAATGATGGCCATCTTGATTGATGCAATCTTATAGTATTCCTTGAACAGAACTTACACACATGACAGTAAAGATCATTGTCATTGTCAGCGACGAAATGTTTCATGTTGTTTAGTGAGCATGGCTTCAGAGAAAACATTGTATTCTTCACAAACCCTCTGAACAAAAATATCCATGGGTGTCAAATCAAGAGATTGTGGAAGCCAATCGATGAGATCACAATGACCAATCCATTTACAGAAAAAAATAGGGGAATGGGGTGCCGTAATGTTGAAAAATAACACCATTACCAGTGCTGTATGATGTGAAGGATAACAGTGTCCTCCAACATGTTTTGTATATATTACCATTTGACAGTGTCATAAAAAATAACGTGCGAAAAACACAGTTGCAGATCAGGCCACACCAAAGTATAACCCCCCTCTTGACTGGTTAAGCTGTTTTTCAATGGTTTTGTGAGGGTTATCCTACAAATAGTAAACACAGTCTGCTGGTTTATAGTTTTGCATAACTTGAAAGCAGCTTCGTCAGACTACAATACCTTCATCAAGACCCAATTTGCTTTTCTCAATTCATATAACACAATTTCACAAAAGTTAAGATGCTGGTCTGGATAAACTGGTTGAGACAACATTGCAGCTGATCTAGTTCATCAACTTTAATACCTAGTCAGTGAATGATTTGTATAGTTACAAACTGAAGTAAATTCATGCAGTGATTGGTATGTATATATGACATAGATGGTTTATGAAGCTTGATTTCTTCACCTAAAGATTTCATTAAAATATAAATTTAGAAAAATTATAATTTACCTTAATATAACCAGGTGTATTGTTATGTTTTATGTTATAAATAAGCGTCTCTTCTTTTTTACCAAAGGAAGTTGGACAAGCGTAAACTTCTAATTTCTGACATTCACCAGGCTGCAACACAACATACAGATTATTCCATAAAAGAATCAGCAAAAATAAATGAATATTTTAAGGTTTAAAATGAGCTAATTTACAATTTATACAAAATTTAGACATGAAACTACATATTTTGGAACAAGAATGAAGTGAAACAATCCAAATTTTATACACTTCAATTGTTATTAGTACATTCTTTTTGTATACTTTCAAGTTTCTTTAAGAGATGTTTTGAAAAAGTGAAAACATTTATGTACATTAACCAGTAGAAAATATAACTGTTAGCAACTTGATGGCAGAAATTAGGAGGAAAAAAGGCAAATTCATTTGATGTTGAACCAGGAAAGAACATCTCCACGAGGAAGAATTGGCAGGTTTTCGACAACGGAATCGCAAGTCATCAATCCAAAGTCTGAATAGTGACTTTATGGCATGCTTGGTAACCATGTACAAAAAACATTCATATAATTATTTGATATACATTTTTTGTTTAACATATGTTAGCTGTATGATTTTTTTTAGCAAGTTTTATAAATAGATCACAATTTAATTTTCAATATATAAGGGATGTCTCCTTGAAGACATAATATGATTAAATAGAGCTATGTAAATTGTTTAAATCAAGAGAAATAAATTTGCTCTTTTTTGTTAACTTTATTTTTCCTTTTTTTTTTTTTTTTTTTTTCTCTTTTTTTTCTTCAAGTTGCAGCTAGAAAGGTAATTTCAATAAATAAAATTGTTGATTCTTTTTAAAAACAAATAACAAGTAACGTAAAATAAATAAAAATGAACTAATATAAAGTATTTAACATAAATATTCAAAGAATCTGTATGTATACGTATAACCTAAATGGTTGCTAATAAAATATGTTCAATTTCAGCATAAAAAGGACTTCTATTTTTTGAGATAACCACTAAAGTACACTTTTAAAAGAGTTCACGACCCTAAGAGATTTTTAAACCAAAATTAAACTTAGTCATTAAATAATTTAGTAATTATAGTATTGCCATGGCGCCCAATATTAATAACACGTAGTATCTTTTCTTTTTATAATAAAGTAAATTCAACCCTTCTTTTTTAATATTACTTCAAATGGGTCAAAAATCTATGTCACGTTTTGGCTGATATGATATTATATCCCTTTTGAGATCCTCTGGGTCTAAAAAAAAGTGGTTTTAGAATGTGGTATTTGCATGGACTAATTTTAATCAAATTTTATATGCTGAAATATTTTGTCCATATCTTAAATCATTATTTTCATTAGTACAAATTTGGGGATAGATCTCTTAAAGTCAAACATAATTTTAATTTTGATGAAATAGCAAGAGCTCCAAAAGGAACATCCTAGAGACAGAGTCTTAGGGAATAAAAAATTAAGGTGAGATAGAAAATAAGGATAAAATAATTGTTTTGAAGTGTTAGAATAAGGGTTAAGACTTCAAACTATACTTGTACAGTTTAAATAAATTGAGTATGAAATTTAAAGAGAACAAGGGAAGAGGGGTTTTGGCTTCGTAAGTTTAACTCTCTGCCTTTCTCTCTTTATCTTGTGTTTGGTGGTAACTCACGACCGGCGTAACTAGTTTTATGACATATCTTTCTCTATACTATGTACATGGGGGGCACAAAAGATCTAATTAGGTCGCAGTGCAGGACGTGTTCTAAAACACTCTCCCCAGGCTTAATAATACTATGTACATGTGAAAAAGTAAAAATACAATGAAGTATTGTACAAATGTTTAATTATTGTATATAATAACAAACAACTATTCTGTTATTCCATTATGTCCCATAAATTCCTCTATGGAATAATAATATTTGTTTAAAGATTTTTTTTTTTTCAAGAAGGTCTCTCTGTTATCAAGTCAAAATAATTACCTCAATTGATAAAGTGTCCAGAGTAAATCCAAACGCCTCTTCTGTATTTGTCATGAACGTGAAACTTATTTCAGCATGGATCTGTGAAATGTTTGAGAAATTGAAATATGCAATTCGATCATGAGATCTGAAATTAGAAAAAAAAAAAAAATCTTTATTAAATCAATAAAAATAAACAAGGTACAAACCTCCCAATAGTTAAAATAAACTAGAGACGTGTCGTCCTAAAATTTCATATAACTCAAAATCAGCCCAAGCTTTTTATATAATTTGTTAAGTAGTTGGTTTTGTGTTGAGGAGCATGCTTATAGAAGCCAGGATTCACTTTGGTATTATTCAACTTACTTGTGAACAATAAATTTTTTAATTGTGATTTTGTATATTGGTTATTTGACAAACCTTTGCATTTTATCGAAATTCGGTTGAGAAACTTGGACCCATTTTGCGATACACTAAAGTGACAAAATAGATTATTATCAATTTTTTAATGATTAACTCTAGAATGACATTATATTGGGAGATGGTTTTGATTAAGTTTTCAGAAGCTACATTTGAACAAGATTTGATTTATAGAAAAATTTAAATTTATAACTGGCTGAAGTATATAACTCCACATTTTGAATTATACTAAAAATAATAAAAATAACCTGAAACAAGATTAAAATATATCCACTTAATACATTTGATAAAAATGGGTTTTCCTGTTTGGACTGCAGACAACAGACTAAAAATCTCATTTTTGACCTGATGTTACGATATTTAGAAAAAGTTCTTGAAATCAATATTATGATACCATACTTCATATGGATGAAGTTAAACTTATTTCTGTCAAAGACCGTAAGATACATGGAGGAATTTCATTTTAAATTAGCTGTTAGTTGTGGTTTCATAATCAAACTTTTCAGATTTAACATTGATTGTTAAATTAGCTACATTATACATATTACGGGAATTAAAATTAGCCCCAAAATAATTATAGTTTTTGAGAATTTTTTTCTATATACAAATTTTAAACACATCTAAATTAAAATATATAATGATGCATCAACACTTTGGCCAAAATCAAGTTAATAACACTTTTTTTTTAAACACACATTGGTCTAGGCTAGACCTAACATAGCTTTGTGTTAAATGATTGCAACCTTTTACATTTAAAGTAGGCCAAAATGGTTGAGTGATGAGAAAGAAATCTAAATATTGCAAGATGGAAGGAGACAATCTACCATTTGCCTTGGTTGCCTTGGATAACCTGGTTTATGCTTGACTCCATGCTTCAAAAACTACCATAAGGATAAGCCTAGACCTAATATTAATCTGATTGTAAATAATTAAATGATAGGATACATATTTTTCTTTTCAAATTTTTAAACTAAATAGTTTATATTTGTTCAAAATCCGGAAAAACTTACTAATGTACATTACAACACAAGGTATTAAAACATAGAATAAAATGTACATTCAGTAGAACTAATATTTACTATGGGCAGCATTTAATGGCAGCATTCAATGGAAAATATTAAAAAATTTGCGCTGGTGGCGGTGGACGCCCTAATTTTATTATATACTAGCTGACATACCCGTGCTTCGCTACGGAATACTACATTATCTATTTAATTCAATTAAAATCTTAATACAATACCTTTTGTATGTTTACTTTTTTTAATCTTTAAAGTGTATGGCTCTTAGCGTTACCCGAGAAACACCACAGGGAGGTGGCCATACGTCGTTTCTCATGTCAAGTCCGGGTCAGGGAGTTTTCAATATTAGGCAGATCCCCTAGCCTACTGCCGTAAACATTAAGTTGGGAGTTTTAATTATTAGGCAGGCCCCCTTGCCTACTGCCTTCAACATCAAGTTGGGGAGTTTTAATTATTAGACAGGTCCCCTTGCCTACTGCCGTCAACACCAAGCTGGGGAGTTTTAATTATTAGGCAGGTCCCCGTGCCTACTGCCGTCAACATCAAGTTGGGAGGTTTTAATTATTAGGCAGGTCCCCGTGCCTACTGCCATCAACGTAAAGTTGGGGAGTTTGAATTATTAGGCAGGTCCCCTAGCCTACAGCTGTCGACATCAAGTTGGAGAGTTTTAATTGTTAGGCAGGTCCCCGTGCCTACTGCCGTCAACGTAAAGTTGGGGAGTTTTAGTTATTAGGCAGGTCCCCGTGCCTACTGCCGTCAGATGGAAATGGTAAACATTATGATCTCATCCTGAATTTGATAACTGGCCTATTCACTGCAGCACTTCACGGTAAACTACATTGGAAGTTTCACCTTCCGGTTGCAAAATAAATAAATTTTCATGTGAGCTGACTCTGGAGCAGGCGACATACAATTGGCCGTGGGAGAAACAATCATTCCGCAAATCAACACCAACTATCTTCAAAGTCTGACCTTGGGATTTACTGATTGTCATAGCAAAACATACTTTGACAGGAAATTGTAGACGTTTGAATTCAAAGTGGTAATCCGATGGAATCAAAGGGATTCGCGGAATGAAGACAGTTTCCCCCTGGCCTACACCAGTGATGATTGTGGCTTCGATCACATGCTTATGGAGAGTCTTAACTTGGAGTCTGATGCCATTGCACAGTTTTGGAGGATTGATGTTTCGAATATGCATGATAGGTACTCCCACCTTGAGGCGGAGGCTGTGAGGAGGAATCCCTGGTGGGTTTAGTGTGTGGAGGAACTCTACAGGGTAGTTGACTGTTTCCTCTAACTCAACAACACAATCAACTGATTTATACTTCATCTCCTCTAATGGTAGCAGCTCTAAGAGAAAGTTGTTAATATTTGTTGCTGACTCATTTGTTGGTGTAAGTATTGCCCTTTGTTTTAACCAAGATGGATCAATGATGCTCATACTTTTCAAATTAGGATAAATGTGCTCAGTGAAGGATTCTATTTGGCTATCAATAGTGCAGAGATTGTGTGGAAGTTTGACTTTACCATCGTTTTCCTTTAATTGACCATTTCCTATTTGTAGAAGAAGATTTGAAAATTGTTCAATCTCTGAATGACCCATCAACTGTACCCTCATATTAACATTCAAATATAGAGTTTTTACTCTTGGCCATAAGTACGATGACTTAAGACATGCCTTCACCTCATCGGCGCGAGTTCCTCTTGGAACGATAGGCAAGGTCTGTCTAAAGTCTCCTGCTAAAAGTACAGTCACTCCAACCATCAAGTTGTTGTTATTTCTTAAGTCCTGTAAGGTTCTATGAAGTGCCTCCAACCCTCCCTTGTGTGCCATGGTAATCTCATCCCACACAATCAACTTACAAAGCCTCAAAACATGGGCCATGTCACTCTGTTTAGAAATATTGCAGGTTGGAGTTTCATGGCGGTTGAGGTCCAGAGGTAACTTGAAAGTGGAGTGCGCTGTTTTTCCCCCAGCAAGTAAGGTAGCGGCAATTCCAGAAGAAGCGACAGCTATTGCAACATTTCTGTCTTTTCTTATTCTAACCAACAATAAGTTAATGAGGAAGGTCTTCCCAGTGCCTCCCGGAGCGTCCAAGAAAAATAGTTGTCCAGTCTCACAGTGAATACTGGTTATCAATGTATCATATACATTCTTTTGTTCACTATTAAGTTTAGGCTCGTTTTTTTGGACCAACTCTGATAATTCAGCTATATCATGGGAAACCTCCCTCAGTAACTCACGGTTGACTGAGTCAACAGTTTCGTTGCGAGAAGGAGTAGGCAGGCCATACTGGAGTAGGTGGTGGCCAGATATAGCAAAAACCATATCCTCCAATAGAACCAAGGTTTTGTTATACACCACAGCCACATCAGGCAGCACTCCCTCTTGAAGCTCCTTCTGAAGGTTCATGGCTACATCCTCCGACATGCTTTCTTTGTAGTTTTCCCAAAGTTTGAGGGCATCAGCAACTTGACAGAACACTAACATCACTGAAAACAATTCTCGAATCTTGTGTGGAAAGTTGGAGATGGCGGCTTCTTCGAGAGTGTGATGCCAGTGATTGTCATCCTCCAGTAATCCCAGTGCTCTGCAGGCTGATTTAAAAGAGGGGTGAACTACTCCATCAACCATTTTCAGATCACTGAAGCATGTGGGTCCTCGAACCTCATGGAGTAAAATACGGAGATAGTAGCACTCTCCATTCAAAGGGTGCACAGTGTAAACCCTACCTAAAACATCGTCCTGTTTTACTCCAGAGTGTCCGGGAACGCTCTTACCCTGCTTTCTTCTGGAAAACTTGTTATTCTTCCATACATAGAAGGCTGGAACTTCACTGTACAATAGTGTCCGAGCAAAAGAGTCTAATTTACAGAGATTAAAAAATGCCAATAAAGTTGTTTTAGGTGGATTTTTGGCCTTATCTCCAATGTTGTCCGGGCTAAAGTACACTCTTTGGCCTTTTTCTAGGTGGACTGAAAGATGCATGACGGGTGGATACCTTTCATGGATCGGGAAGCAGAATATCCGCCAAACAGCCTCTGAACTACTGATGTAGCGACCCGACTCGTACCGTGTAACCTCATCAAACTCGTTCTGTAGACCAAACGCTGCCTGATCACTGCCCTTGTTTACGTACTTACATATATATTTTATAGATTTTATGGAGTTACATATTTCAACGTTGATGTGAGACTCAAAGGTGCGTGACAGAACAGGGTTGTACGGCACTACCCACCTGTTATCCAAGTCAACGTCTTTCACCTTCACTGTAAATCCCCCGTCAGTGGGAGAGCGCCTGCGATACAGTGGGTAACCGTCTTCAGCAGTCCGCGTTTCCTTGGTGAGAGGGCGAGGGTATCGCTTGCTGCAAGAGCCGTTCACCATACACGGAGAATTTCTGTTGAGGTTTCCACAGGGGCCATGTACCATGGCTGACTTCACTATTTCATGCAGTGTGGGATCTAGAGTAGGGTCCGGTATTTCAGCGCTAATGACATTATCAATTTGGCTGGGTGTAATTGTTATTGGTAAGCCACAGTAGGATGTGAACGTGAGGCAGCCCACGCTTCTGCCATTCTACTGAATACATGTAACACCTAGTTGGCCCGAAAATACAGCCTTTTCGAAGTAACTGGACAATTTTTTTTACTTTTATATGAAACACTCGCGCTATTACGTCGTGCCTAGAATGAGGAGCCTGTCCAACGTGTAACTGTTCCTGTATTTCAGACCACTTAGGGTTACATGTAAAGGTGATAAATAAATCAGGTCTTCCGTAATGGCGCACGTAAGTCATAGCGTCTTGTGTCCTCTCGTGCATGTAGCGAGGCCCCCCGGTAAAACTGGAAGGTAAGACCACTAATTTCCCCAGCTCTGACACTTGCCCATCACGTTTATCGACTGCATCTCGCAGATGCACATACTCCTCAACTCGTAATTTACTCTGGTTATGTCTCAAGAAGTTCAATCGTTCAGTTTCAATTTTAGCAAACATATCAGTTAAAAACTGATTTAAGAGACTGCGATAACGTAAAATTAGGTTTTCTTTATCTTCTCTTTCCATAAGTATAAATGCATAGAAAGTGGAAGCCGATACAGTTTTCTTCAAAGCAACTTTGGTAGTCGGATCAAGCTGAGGTATGTTAACGGAGTAACCATCTTCCCCACGGCAGAATATGAGTGGATACTGTAACGCATCGTAAGCACGGTGAGTCTCACTTATGCGCACCAGTCGTGTATCTCGGCTGTGGAGTATGATGTCTCGCTTTTCAAACATTTGACCTACGATCACCAAAGCCACTTCTTTTGTTGCGGGTTTGTTGTACCGACCTCTATGTGCACCTGCGGGTTTTCTGTCAGCTGTTATTACCACCTGAAACCCTTCGTTTTTTGGTGCAATCTCCATCGCCATTTTAAAGTCCCTAATGTATGGATTTGTCTCATGTAATATTTTCTGGAGTTCGCTCACTAACGACGGTTTTACAGAAGGTGCATTATTGCACCGTAGCTGACACTCTTTATCCTCATCACCAACAAAGTATATTTGTAAAAATGCTGGCTCCCGCTCTGAAGAAGGTAAAAGACTCCCGATTAGATGATACACCTGCCCCTGAACTTTAAAGGTTGGCATAAAGTTGCCTTCTTTAATCTCTTTTCCTCCAAAGGAAGTCATTTGAAAGCAGTTATTGCACTGCCTGATGTTTGAGAGAAAGTGTTCAGAAAGAGGGTGATTGTTTGTCAGAAGAGCTTGTAGGAGCTCTGGCATTGGCTGAGGAGAGGGCAGATGGACTTTTCCGTTAGCACAGCACAGACCAGGACTTTCATCTTTCCATTTTCTAGCTTTACACCACTTACATGTTGTCATGCAACCTAAGGCAACAGTCTTATCTTTGTTGTAATCAGTATCGCTATTGTATTTGAATCCCGACATTGATTTAACAGACCATGGCAACAAATTTATTTCACTTCTCTTGACACTGTATTTTTTTACCGCACTTATGTTTACCTCGGGATTTTTCTCACTATATCTTTTTACAGCCGCCTGATTTATTGTAGGATTTTTCTCATTGTATTTTTTTACAGCCGCCTGATGTATTGTAGGATTTTTCTCACTGTATTTTTTTACAGCCGCCTGATGTATTGTAGGATTTTTCTCACTGTATTTTTTTACAGCCGCCTGATGTATTGTAGGATTTTTCTCACTGTATTTTTTTACAGCCGCCTGATGTATTGTAGGATTTTTCTCACTGTATTTTTTTACAGCCGCCTGATGTATTGTAGGATTTTTCTCACTGTATTTTTTTACAGCCGCCTGATGTATTGCAGGATTTTTCTCACTGTATTTTTTTACGGATGCGCGATTGACTTCAGGATTGTTCTCACTATATTTATTTACTGCTTGCCTGTGACGTTTTGTACGATTAATATTGGAAAATCGCTTACGCCTTTTCTTCCCCCGTCTCTTGTTTGTTTTAGAACAATTTACGGAGGGGTGATCTGAGACAGTAGTATTAGATATAGTAAGGCAATTTACTGGAGACGGGGATGAGGAGTGTGGGAGATCAGTGGGTGAGAGGTTGGCAGGGTCCTGGATTTCCCCAAGATTAGCCTCCACATTCACATTGTCAGACGTCAGAGAGGAATCAGGATCTAAGGGAATAAGGACGTCAAAGTGGCCTGCTGTCAGTGGCCCAGTAAACCTTAGTCTTTTTATTCCCTCAACCGGCTGCCCGAAACTGGTTAACAGAGTTTGGTCTGTGTAAACCTGCAGCTCATAGGGGAATATTTCAGAGGCTGCTTTTATTTCACATGTTGTCCCAAAAGTTCCCGGTTTGCTCATATCAGCCATATAATTATTCTGCCTTTGTTCTGTAAATGCCCCCCGTCCGATTTAAGGTGAATGGTTTAAATCGGCACCAATTGTTAGTAACGTGCTGTACAACACTGGTCCGAACTTGGAAACCTTGTGAATCAGTGCCGTATACGAAGTAAGCCAAAGATGAGAATAAGCACTGACCATCAGGATTGATAGGCAATACATGGTGGGGAGTAGGCACCCCATCCACGTTGATGACTTCCATAGTGAGAAAGTAGAGATATATAAATAGAAAGACAATAGAGAGAAATATAAATATTATATGTATCAAGTAAAAGGGAAAACGGAATCAGTCTTGCCTAAAATGATCAAAATATATTGACGTATAGAACAGAACTGAAGTGAACAGAAGTGTGTAGAGGTTCAGGAAAAAACAAAGCAAGTAGCAAAGTCTGTAGCTAGACTGACTGGTAGGGGGCAATGTAGACCCCTTATCAGCTGATACCTGCAGCCTACTGATAAGGCCACTTGCAAACTGTGGCGTGCAGTCCTAGGCCTTGTCATGAGTGTTCACAATGATCAAAAACCGCTGTAGTTGTTCATCTAAATAACAGCCACCGAAAAAATGTATTAATAACAAATATATGCGTTTGACTGAAAATATTGTAATAGGGGTGTTAGCTACCCTTCGAGTAAAAGGTTTTCAAACCCTTTCTTAGTACGCCTCTAAGAACTTACCCGAAACCATGTACCGAATTTCAGAACTCTAGGTTTCGTGTTTAAATACAGTGAGAATAATACATGTTTGCCGAATTTCACGTTTGTACGCTTCATAGTTTACAAAAAATAATGTATTTTACTTTTCGCGGTTTTTTCGCGATTTCCGCGGTTAGACCTGGATTTTTTTTAAAAACGTTTCTTAGCGAGGACCTAGACGCCAGGAGGAACATGTTTGCCTAATTTCACGTTTGTACGCTTCATGGTTTACAACAAATTATGTATTTTACTTTTCGCGGTTTTTCGCGATTGACGCGGTTAGACCTGGATTTTTTTTAAAAACGTTTCTTAGCGAGGACCTAGACGCCAGGAGGAACATGTTTGCCTAATTTCACGTTTGTACGCTTCATGGTTTACAACAAATTATGTATTTTACTTTTCGCGGTTTTTCGCGATTTACGCGGTTAGACATGGATTTTTTTTTTAAAACGTTTCTTAGCGAGCACCTAGACACCAGGATGAACATGTTTGCCGAATTTCACGTTTGTACGCTTCATAGTTTACAAAAAATAATGTATTTTACTTTTCGCGGTTTTTTCGCGATTTCCGCGGTTATACATTGAATTTTTCAAAACCGGTTCTTAGTGCGCGTCTAGGACCTATGAGGAAGCTGTGTACCAAGTTTCATTGTAATCCGTTCAGTGGTTCCTGAGATTTCGTGATCAGTGAGTCAGTCAGTCAGTCAGTGAGTGGGTTTTGGCTTTTATTATTATAGATTATATTATGTATTATTGACTATATATAACATAGAAGTAAGAGTTTAGCATATTTGAAGCAAATTATAAAAGTATATTGGAAAATAGCAATGCATACCGGTTCATGGGTTTGGGCTGTAGAGAGCACTGCAGATACAACAAATAAAATTACTTAATCTTTGCATCTTAGAACTGGCCTCTATTAGGTAATGCTGATGTCACCCAGTGGCCTCTGCAAGTGGTCATCATTTAAAAAACCATATTTTTGGACCTAAGGGAGCTCAAAATGGGTATAACAGGAAACAACTCAAGAAAGGTTTTTCGACCTATCACATATTTTTTTCTCTACTACATCATTTTCCATGCATACTATGTGTACTGATTTACCCAGTATATGTAATATAAGGCAACTTTGGTAATCGCAAAATTTTTGACCGATCATCACATTTAATGGCTTTAAGAACCAAAAAGTTATTTTCGTCATGTCGTCTGTCTGTTATTGTAGTATTTTAGCATGATAGCGACCACGAAAATTAAGATAGGAATATTAAATTTGGTATAGGAGACTATAACGTGCTCCTATAAAACCCTATTGAAATCCAGAAAAAAATAGCAGCCATTTTAAACAATTTTTGTTCACTATGTGTTAATGAACTTATAAGAGACTAAATAGATAAAAAGATTTCAATTTGACCAATGATGATAATTAGCAGAGTAATTGTCAAAAATATAATTTCAAACCCTGACACAAGCGTAGCTTCCTTAAATATGTAAAGTTTCAAGACCCGCGAGGGCTGAGAGACTGACATGAGCAAAACGAGTGGAGACTGTATATTATATATACACATCTTCGACATCCATTAGGGCCTAGCTGAAATTAATAAAAGTAATGATATACACAATTACGAGGCTCAGAAAATCTGAGTAACAAATGTTTTAAACAAACTTACCCTAGTGGATTCAACATTTCCTACAAGGCCTAAGATGACATTACATTTAGAGGATCTGCTTTTATCATTGTATAATGGGACAGGGTAAGTGCCATAACTTGTTTTTATACCAGAAAACAATTCTGAAAATCATTGGATGCAGATTGTATAATTTCAGAATACGTCCTTGCTGTGTGGGTGTCTAGTTTATAAAATACTGTGTATTTATAGAGGTTTCTTTAAAGTTTTAAGGATTTTGCAATTTACTTACCAATAATTAAGAAAAGTAGATGTATATATCAGATAAGGTATGAATGTGTTTCATAATCCTCAAAGTATTAAAATGATTGGCCATTATTTTATGGTTAATTAGGAGAAATAATTTGTACAAAATTAAGCTTATGTACAGTTTGTACTATTTACCTGTTATTTGATTTTGATGCCAAAACCGGACCAAAGTAAAATATTTGTTCATCCAATAAGTAAACACAATGACTGATTTTAACAGTATCCAATTTCTCATCAACCTGTAAAATAAATATAACTCTTATAGTTTTGTTTAATTAACAATAAGAGGTAATGACTCGTGGTATTAATAGAAAATAACTTATGTTATACATTTTTGTTTTGAAAGCTAAGATGTCTAAAGATTATACTTCTGAAACAAAAGAAAAAAATTGGAGAAACAGTTATAAACAAAAACATCTAAAAATGATAAATAAATAAAATTGTACATTTATCATGTAATTTAAACACATCTTGGCTGTTTAATCTTATGTCTTAACTTTGAACATGGAATGAGAAGGAAATGAAGGACCCTTTATTATTGTTATTGTTCCTATGGCACTTGTGGAGAGTCAATTTTTATCTTGTTTCTGACATCCCAATATAAAGCTGTCAAATTGCCTTCTTGCTGTAGCATAGGGCTAAGTCTAGCACAGGTCAGCATCCAAGACTGATTCTAGGTCACAACAAATGGTGCAGTTGTGACTAGTGTTGTGTCCAATAATGAGTAAACAGCTAACTGCCAACGTTGACCATCGTTAATGCTCAACGAAGTTGACGAAAAAGTGCATTAACTGCTAACGTTGCATCTCATGAGGAAAAAAGTATTGCAATATCCTATGCACAGATTGCAATTTTTATTACTCTAGTTTGAAATTCTCTAATAAACTTCCGGAAAATATTAAAAAACAAGTTGTTTCAAGAATTTTTGTGGATCATCCAGAGAATACTTCTTGAGGAATGATTTTACTCAGCACAGAAGTGGCGGAGGATGACGACTCAAATAATTGATTAATATGAGATAACATGTATACATGGTTCACTGTGTCTTAATTTGTTTGTATTTTATAAAATTTCTATCTTGTGTATTTGTTGTATTGTATATTGTGTATTTGTATTGTGTGTTGTGAGTAATTTTTGTATAGAATGAAAAGTCAAATGTATAGCGTAACACTGCTGCACTATGTATGCCATAAATGTTGCAAATTAATAATAATAATAATAAAAAAAATAATAATATCTGACCATTATGCACAGGAGATTGTTCTATTTGATTACTATAAAAAAAGGAAAATTTCAATCACCTTCATATAACCTATCACGGCAGACACGTGCCCAAACATTACTCTATTGAATCTTTTACTGCAGGGAGAAAGTTGGGCACACCTTGAACGAATTAAAAACGTAAATGAGCTGATCTTACAATTTAGAACCAACTTTGAATTCAATTTAAACTTAGCATGTCTCTTTAAAAAACACAAGTCCAGAGTAACAAGAAATAGGTGAAATAACTGCATTATAAAAGGTATCTTAGTGTTAGTCAAAAAATAAAACTGTTAGCTGAAATAAATAAGATCTCTAAAAATGTAACATTTAAGAACTTTAATGTTTCTTATACACAAATGATGGCAAATATCTGAACAAACAATAATATTAATACAAATATTCCATCATTAAGTAATCATTTTAAAAATAGAATTGAATATAAGAACTATTATGTAAAATATAGAAGAGTATACAAAAGAGTCATTAAGGTGGCTAAAGGTATGAAGTTAAAACACAAATGATTGCTTCTGATAACTTGTCTAAAACTGCCTGGAAGATAATTAATGGGAACAAAGCCAGGAAGTAGAATGGAACAATCGCCTTGGGGGTAGTGTGTTAACGTCACCAGCAAGAGAACTAGTTCACCCGACTAGTTTCCCACAATCTACACAGCAAAAACCTGCCAACACTCACTCAACACAACAAGCATCAATTCCCCAGCCTTAAACGGCTCTACATCGGCCAATCTCACACTACAAGACCCGCCCACGCTACTTGTCTCTGATTGGCCGACAGCTCACGTCGAGCAATTAAAAGTCCGCGGCCACAACATTGGCAATCCGCGACACAACAATGGCAATCCGCGACACAACTCCGAACCAACCTCACGTCGGGATTGGTTCGCTTCTCGGGAAAACTTAACAATGGACAGCTCATTGTCTGGGAACCAACCAATCCTAGGCAAGCTAGAAATTGTATAAGTACTCACGTTTCAGGAACAAAATCCTGACTTGTTAACCTGGACACCTTCCAGTTACATCTTGATTCTACTTGCTTCTACACATCTTGATTCACTGTTTTTCTACTTGCTGCCAACTCCGTGCCAACTGCCTGTACCAACCTGTTCAAACCCATACTCGTTTTTCTTCACTTCTAACACCTTATCTTCACTCCTCACCTTCTCTTCGCTGCACCGACCGACGCCTCTTCAAGAATCGCCTCGTTGCCTCCCATACGGGAAATTAAAGGGAGAAATCCCAGCAACGGCAGCATCTTGTTCCCCCGCTGTCGCCTCCTGAAAAGGAAATTGTAGGTGCTTTGGCGCCGGCGATAAGTGGGTGGAACTTCATCGCAGAGGCTAGCTCTCGTCCCTCCGCTCCTCTCCCCACTTTAGACCCACTGGTCCTTTTTAGGGCCAGTGTCGTTTTTGGTTTCTGTTCACCGTACTTTAGACCACCTGGTCCTTTTTAGGGCCAGTGACATCTTTAGTCCGTCTACCTTACTTATACCAACTGGTCCTTCTCAGGGCCAGCGTCACCTGGCATTCCATTACACTTTTTGTTCCCGTACCGCAATTCTCATGCCCAAAACCAACCGAGAGTGACGAATCAACCGTCGGAAGGCCAGGAGACAATCACGCTCCAAGCGGATCTCAGCCGAGATCTCCTACTCCTTCCCTCGCTTGATCCATATCCCAATTCGTCCCGTCTATCTCCGTAACCCAGCTCCTGGCGATCCTAGAGCCCCGATGTATGTTGTACTCTAAATCACTCCTCATAAAAACACTATAACTTGCCACCATTCCGCGTCAAAAAGCCTCACATCGTTCCCGAGTCGAAATTCCTTCCTCTACCGTAATTTACCAGTCGCCTCCCGGCTCGGTTACCCCTACTTCAAGAACTACTTCACGTTTCCTACACCTCTTTTCATCTCCTCACAACCTGACCCTACGTCAAGTGGAGAAGCAGTATGCTAACCCATTGAAGTTAGCGAATCTATTTAATCTTTTTTTTGCTAACAAAGGTAATCCAAAGGGATAAAGGTATAAATACTATTTTTTCTTCTCCTTCCTTCTCAATGGCATTGTTTCCTGTGTGTGAAGCTGAGATGGCAGCAACACTTATAAGCCTAAAGAACTCCCAGGCTTTTGGACTGGATGGAGTGTCCACTTCGCTTTTGAAAACATGCCTTCAAGTGCTGACTAAACCCTTAACAATTATGGTGAACAATTCCTTTACGGAAGGTATCTTTTAAGACTACTTTAAACTAGCTAAAGTTATCCCTATTTATAACAATTAGAGACAAGGAAACGATGACGAATTAGCAAAGTCCTGCAATTAGCAAAGTCCTCAAAAAACTCTTTCTGAAATGTCTTAAAATTTACCTATACAAAAGGAACATTATTGCTCAGAGCCAGTTTGGATTTGTCAAAGGTAGGTCAACAATTGATGATATTATTAATCTGATTGAGTTTGTTATAAAGGCCATGGATGGGCGGGAACATATACTTAGCATATTTCTGGACCTGTCCCAGGTTTGCGACTGTGTAGACTTTAATTAACTATTTAATAGATTAGAAATAAATGAAGTCAGAGGCCTACCTTTGATTGGCTAAAGTCATATATGACAAACAGAAAACAAGTGGTTCAGGTTGGAAATATTTTATCAGATCAAATTGATCTAAATTATGGAGTTCCATAGGGCTCCATCTTAGGTCAAGTATTGTTTATCCTCTATATGATCGACCTACACATCAGTGTTAGTGGTGGTGATATAATTCAGCATGTTGATGATTCCACTATAAGTCTAAAAAGGCATCGACTTTGTGATATTGAAATAAATGTGTTTATACTAGTATATGCTGATTACCAGTATTTTCATGAACATAATCTTAAAGTTAATCCATTATAGACCAAATAGATGCTCTTTGGATTGAAGTCTCATTTAGAGGGAGGTCTAAAATATGGTGTTGGATGAGCAACCTATAGAGACTGTATCATCGTTAAAGTTTCTTTAATTCAGACTTGACAGCAAACTGTCCTGGGTGGGGCAAATAAATGAGTTGTGTGGAACACTCAGGTCATTGGTACAGTTCTGTTCAGAACACATTCTAAGATTGGCGTAATTCGGTCTGTTTTTTCTTACCTTAATTACGGAATTGCTCTATGGGGTAATACAACAAAGCAAATGGTCCAAAGAGTCTTCGGTTTACAAAAGCAAGCAGTAAGAATTATGGCGCATCTGGGCCTTCGTGTTTCTTGAAGAGAGGCATGTAAAAATCTAAATATTTTGACCTTTCCCTATATTATGTACATTTTTGAAGTATTTTTACATTACAAATATAAGAGTTCTGTGACCGGAACATTGATGTACATACATGCAATACTAAGGATACATAATATAAGGATGACTTTTTTGTGACAAACAGCACAGACTGAAACCTTTCGACAAACTACCGTCTGAGACTGGAGTCTGCTTGAGGAACAAGCTCCCTATAGAGCTTAAAGAAACAATGGAAATCGAGATTTTTAAAAACAAATTAAAGCGGTGGGTGAAATTTAAGGCTTTCTACACTGTGGGGGAGTTTCTGGATGCCACAGTGTAAGTTCTAGGTTTAGGTGATGTAGAGTATACTTATAATAGGGTTTATATATTTTAAATGTGTTTTCTCTTTTCTATTCCTAAATGTAGAAATTTTCTTAGTGGTATGCTGCAAGAATCCACTCAACGAAGTGGAAATATCAACTTTTCCAAGATTAAATATTTTTAAGAACATTATATATAATCAGATCAAATCTAAACATGTATATAACAGGGATTTTCATGAGTAAAATTGTTAAGGGATCAACATCATAGGATAAAAATAAGAGAGCTACCCTGACAGGATGGTGTGGCATTATTAACAAATTCCCAGATATAGCACAAGACAAATTTTATACATAGAAAGAGTTCAATAACTCATAAATAATAATGATTGCACCTACTTAGAGTGGTCTGCTTCTTGTGTGTATGATTTATTGCATTTAACTGTTTGAATTGTTGTTTCACATTTTGATTTTTAAATCTATACTAATAATACTTTAGACGCAGTAGATGTAAAAAAAATAATTACAACAAAATTCTTTAAAATATATTATGTTTTTATTAATACCAGAGCCGTTAATAATAAGATTCATTAGGCCTACATATGTTAAACTTAATCAGTGGAATCACCCAACATATGCAACAAAAGAACATTTGTATTGTGATTCTGTGCAAATAAATGAATTAAACATATTATTCTGCTTAATGTATTACATACGAGTATATGAAAAGATACCTTAAAATGTAATTATTAATTTTGCCTTGGCTTATCTACTAGTTTCTTCAATAAATAGGGTTCGTGTCTCCAGAACCATCCAATGTGTTTTAAAAATTCACTCTAATTTAGTGGTTAAGCGAGTTCTAAAGGTATTGACCATTTCAGTAGTTACACTACATTATTGTTGATTAAAACCAAAAATAATTATAAAGGTTATTGAAAATTCATCATCATATACTGGTAAAATAAGGATTCAACAAAATTAATATTTTTATCAGTTCTAAATCTTATGATGATAATGTGTATAGTAGAACCAGCCCTTCAGGGTTCACTTATAGTGAGTACTTATGTGGCAATCCTAAAGTACCCAATCTTAGGTTAGATTCCTCTCTTTCATCTTTCCTATGAAGTATCTCTTGACCAACTCTTACTCCCTTCTGACCCTGGTAAAATTAGAGTATTAGACAAATACCATACAAAACAGTTTTTATTCAGACAAACAACTAAATGCTGAAAAAATATTCACCATTCTCAAATTAAAAATGCCTCTGGCCTCAATAATATATTTTGGTATATAAATAATTAATTGTCCAATGTAATAAACTGTGCATAACTACTGTGTCCTATTACATTTGATTTTTAGACTGTAAGTTGCATCATTTTTATAATGTTAATTGCTCACTTTGCAACCATAATTCAATGCTCTTTCTCAAGGCTTTTTTGAGGAGTCCAATAATTTAACTGAAACGAAATTAACGTAGTTCTCTTTCCCACAGTACATGTTTTATGCATATTTTTTATTGCCTAAGTAATTACAGGCTTTTTTTTTTTTTTTTTAACTGTTTTAATGTTTTATTGACAAAGAGATTACTGAAATTGCATGAGTGAAACACACAAGTAAATTTTAAAGTAGGTACTCAGTTAGCAGAAGATATCTAACACAATCAGTTGTTTAAGGGACATTCAGTTTATATTTATTCATTCTTATTTTAATTTGTGTGCAATTTTATAACTGCTAGATAAAAATACGCAACAAATATAAGAAATATGTCGTTCAATATATTTGTCATATTCTTTAAATATATGTTAAAATTTTATAAATACCTGGGAAAACATAACGCTAGGGTCAGTATCAACACGAGGGATGTCACAACAAGCAACACAATTGATTATATAGTTTTTTCTCCAGCCTGCAATCTCTAACACTATCTTTTCATTAAGCTCTTCCAACTCACGAGGTACAAATAATATTTTCTTTGCAATTTCTTCCCCAGGGCCGAGAACAAATCTGTTGTAATCTTTATCTGGAGGAGGTTCTGAAACAACAAACAATGATTAAAAGAAATTTTGTAAGAAAATACAACACTATTATTACTAAACACTTTTTTTCTTTTTTTTTTTTTTTTTTTTTTTTTTTTTTTTTTTTAACAAAACACTCTGAAATGTATAAAATCAGTTACATCTACTACAAAATACAGTGTGATTATAAAGTTAAAGTGGCCATTTCTATTTTTGTAAATAATAGATGATATAAAAAATCAAAACTTTGGTAATTTTAAAGAGCAACAAATACAGTGTACCAATTCAAAGTTAAAATAAGGTACATTTGGGTCAACTTGTAGTTCAAATACCCCCTACCTTGAAGGCCAAGGCAAATATAATTTATTCCACACTTCAATGGTTTTGTTTTATATTAGATAGACACAACAAAATGAGCTCATGAGAGATACAACAGTCATGTATTAATAACACAGGAAATAACGAATATTTCCACAAAAACTGGCATAGATCTTCCAATTCAACATATATTTAAAAAAAAAAAATTATATATATATATATATATGTGTGTGTGTGTGTGTGTGTGTGTGTGTGTGTGTGTGTGTGTGTGTGTGTGAGAGAGAAAGTAAAGAAAATAAAAGAAGTATTTGAATCAGCTTCAATCTGTTAGACTAGCAACAAGTTTAACCAGTGACTAATGTGTACCCTAGTATCAATATCATTTTGTATCAGTTACTAACCTTCCTGCACAGATTTTGCAGAACCTAATGATTTCTTCTTCTCAGCTCTACTTTTACTACTTTTAACACTTTTAGTACTTTTCACACTTTTAATACTTTTGGCACTTTTCTTTCTTGACTTTCTTGTTGAAGTTATCTAGAAACAAAAATTGTCATTGTAAATCAGAGATGTTGACATAAATATAAACAGAACTTGTAATCTTGCTTACCAATCAATCATTAACATCTTATCTATATCATCAGTCCCATAGTGTTTTTATGTTTATTGCAACATGTACATTATACAGATGGTTTTTGTTCAAATTGGTGAGTAATTTAATAGAGTTATGATAAATATAATCAATTTAAATAGTGTATAAATTTGGTCGTAAATGGAAATATTTAGCATGCGGTTAAAAAACACTGTCATGAAAAATTTGGTAATTTCATCTGGTTTGCAAACATTGACAAAACTATTGATATATACTGGTATACTAACTTTTCCTTGTATGTAGAATTTAGAATTTACTTTATAATTTAAGTTTAAGAGCTCATTGACTCTTAATATTAAGTATTAATAACTAACATGTTTTTTTTGTTTTATTTTTGTTAGAGTTGTAGAGTCCATGCAAGATATAACATTTTCACATTTAGGAATGGTAAAATACAATTCGAGCAGAGCCTAATCACTGAAAATAACCACATTTTCTGTGCTAGCCTTCAACTGATGAAATGAAATCCATCAGAAGTGCGATTGTCGTACATGCTCCTATTGTCAAATTGAAGGCGTAAATTAGTACAGAGATTCAGAAAAAAGAAAAAAAAATTCCAACATGAACACCAGTTATCTTGAAAGACTGTGTGCCTTGTCTATAGTAGTAAAGATGAGAGAAAGCATAAAGTTCAATAGAGTTCTAGATATTTACATGTACAGTCCCTCTAATACAGCTCTTTGACCGAATATTGTAGAAAGTTCCAATTTTATGGCTTATCGTCCATGAGAATAAGTGCCCATCCACCGCTCTATTGTATAATGATACCATAATTCAGGTTATAAATAAACTATCTTTATTCAGGTTGGAGATGGTAATCTCAGGGAACCAAATCATCAACCACAAGACCCTGACTACCACCAAAACAGCCATGATCAACAAATCTTCTCATTACATAGCCTATTTCCATTCATGGAGCATAACATATACATTAAAAATAATTGTTCATTATTTTTATTTAAAATGAAAATTATGGTCAATTTTACATCCCTGTTCAGACACAACCCTTTCTATCATTCTGTCGACTAAGGTAAAAACTAGAACCTCATCAACAGGTATTCTGTTGACCTTCTGGAAACTTCCAATGATTAATGCTAAATCAACCAGTTTATAGAAATAGTAGGAAATTTGCGCCTTAGAGAGAGGTGAGGCAAAAACACTCAAGAAAACGTCAACTGTTGCGGTCTGTCTAACTTAAGGGAGATTATCGAATGGTTGGGAGATGATTATTTTGAAATCTTAACTATATTGTTGAAATGAATGATTTATTATAGAAACTATAATATTAAATCAATTTTTGTTTTAATTTACAGACATTTATGAAAATAAATAAAGGAAGTATTGCGAGATATAGATTTTTGGAGAAATTTGTGTTAGCTGTTAAAAATAAAACGGGACAAGAACTTTTGATTTTATTAATTTTAGGATTATTTTATGAACATTTTGATTTGGCTGAATTTTACAACTATTTTCTGAAAAATTTGATTTGTTTAAAATTTTCAGACTATTTTATATAAACATTTTGCTTTGGTTTTATTTTATGAACATGATTGTGTTTCAAGTTGGATTAATGTTGTTAATATTAAGTATCTTTTTTGTCCTAAATCTGATAATAAAAGTATGCAATTGTGTTTTAGACACAGATATGACAACTGTGTTTTAATTTAAGTACATTTTACCAAAGAATTTGCGCTCCAGGCAAACTTTATTTAAAAAAGAGTACATGTGCTCAATCACATGTTAGCAGCTTATATTTTGAATTTAAATAGTTTGAGTACAGATGTACAAAAGTGAAGTAGAATAAATAATCTTTAAATCAGTAAATTTGTCGACATGAGCAGGTAGGAAGATTACACTCTCTCAAACGTGACCTTTATAGATCTATTGTGGAAGGTGATCCCTTTATAATTCATCCAATATTATTCCAGTTATATATTTGAAGCCTGTAAGGACCATATATCCACCTCTGCTAAATTTATTCGTACAGGTGTTCTGTTGACTCCTTCCCACTGGAGCAGAACCGACGGGTAACCTGTTCTTGAGGTGATATCTCACTGGACAGATATCTCTGTTACAAGACGACAGACATATCATTCATCTTATGTCCTTTCTACCTTATGACTTTATAGCTTTAGACTTGGAAAACCGAATAAAACTACTTTACCTGTCAAAGCCCAGTAAATTCCGCTCAACAAAAAAACCAGTACCTCTCTGTCTAGCCATCAACCACAATCCTAAGATAGCTCTTGGACCTTTCCACAGAAGGGTTTTGGATAATTATCAGTTTTTAAGTACTGATTCTAACAAGGTGATCAGCAAACTCATTCTGATCTCTCCCTTGATACTCAGTTTTCTTTTTACGGGTTTATAAGTTTTAAGGTCTCATAAGTAGTATCTGGAATAATGTCCATCAGTCTCGTGTCTGTGTATACATTGTAATAATCCAGATTCACAAGGTTTAGAACTCAATGAAAATCATTTAATAAAAGTTGTTTTCATTTGCTCATATAGGTTGTTTACTAACATATAGCTGTGGACTTTGTCTCTATCCATGCTTTTCACTACTAAGGAAAATAGACCCTTACTGTGGAGTGGATCCAGTTTTGGGTGCCAGAGTGTTCCGTAACCTTTGTTTAATTGAAAAACATAACCACTGTTTCAATACGAGTAAGATTTTACATATAGTAAATTCTATTATTAAATACTTTATTAAAACAACAAACTGTTAGGTAGATAGATGAGAACCATAGTTATATAAATAATTTAAACAAGACAAAAGGTTTTACTATAGAAATAGGCAAGAATTATCAATTAGTTTTAAGGATATTTGTTTAAATATTTATAAATCAAATCAATAAATTACTGATCCAGCTGTATTTTACAGTAGAAATGAAACGATGAACAAACATTGCACACAAACTTTTCCACTCACCCATCCCCAAAATCAAACAAAATTGACCAATCGGGAATCTATAAGTTGAAGTGTAATGATTGTGATGCCGTTTAAATAGGTCAAACAGGGAGAAGCTTCAGAAAAAGAATAAATGAAGGTGTGAAATACTGGAAAGATGTAAAATTTAATCCTTAATGGCACAACATTTGATGCAAAACAACTACACATTAAAAGTAAAAAATTTGACCTTATTCCACACTCAGACCAAACATTCAAGACTCAACTTGCTAGAAAATTATGAAATATTAAAATGTTTTAAACAGAGTGAAAATATTTTTAATGAACAAACTTTTCTAAATGCATCTCTCATTATAAGGTGCTTATTAATTCCATTTTCCTTCTGAAATCGAAGAGAAACACAAAAACAATAAGTTATGAAACAATCAAGCAAAAATGTGTCCAATCAACTTAAATACATGAAAGTTAATTAAATTCAATTTAAAAGTCCAACAATATCAAATATGTCAGCTGTTACAACAAATTGAATAAAAATCATCACCTAAGTAAATAGCATTATTATTTATCAATTGTTCATTTGGCAATGATCTGTTTAGGTTGAAATTACTAGTTTGTAATAAAGAAAATTTTTAATTATAACAGTTTATTCCCCTTATAACATAAAGTTTGACTTCACATAGTAAAGTCTCACATTTGAAAATAATCCCAAGTTGCAGACCTAGCCTTTAGAACTGCTTTATTGACAAAGAGATCACTGTAGCTGTCTGAATGATATACATATGTATAAAATAAAATTATGACTATTATTTTACAGCGCTCAGTTACCAGAAGATATATAAAACGATTGGTTGTTTATGCAACATTCAGTATTTATTGTTGTGTTCTTATTTTGATTAGACTTGTAATTTTAAATTTTATAAATGGCAAAAAGGAAGCTACAGCCACGACTCACAAAACCCTTAGAGATCTTTTATCAATAATAAAAGAACTCTGGGATCGTTACAATATCACACAGAAAATTGAACCATTCTGTTCACCAAAAAACCCGCTTGAATATTTTTGAGCTATTGGTCAAATAAAAAAAAATCGGCCATCGGTTGTTAAACAAGATGTAGGTTTCCCCCTCAGGGGTTCGCTTATAGTGAGTATGAGTGTGGTAAACCTGAGATAAAACTTCACATTTTTCATGTGGTCTTGGGTTAGATCCCTCTCTTTCATCTTTCCAATCAAGTCTCACTTGATCACCTCCAATAATCTACTGACTCTGATGATATTTAAATTCTAGAGGGGGTGGGGTCTTTATTTTATTCTCTTTTCTTATTTTTTATAAGGTGATGTTGATCAAGAGGTTTTTTGCCTTTAAACAACACAGAAAAACATATAAAAGGTGTAATTTCTCGAAATCGGTTGTATTGGTTTTGTTTAAAATTTAGTAAAATATGAAAATTAATTATCCAAATGCGAGTAAAATTGTAAGTTAATAAATATCACAGTTCAGAAATAATTGGGAAAAATCAAAAATTAACTTTGACCGCCATCATTAATAGTTAGATTTTAATCAAATATGATTTCCGTTGATGATAAGTTAGTAGCACAGAGCAAAGTATTTGGGATGAGTGAGGAATTTTGTCCAATGTTTTTACACTATTTATGATATCTTTCGTCTTTGTAAAAACTATTGTAATTTTGGCGTTTTATTGACCCCCTCCCCACCTTCATATTTTATGATGTTGGTCTTGTAATTTTTGAACAGAATATTCTATGTATATTATTATTATTATTATTTTGAAGAAAGTTTTTCTACATTTATTTTGTTGATCTCGTTTAAGATATTCAGAAGAATAGGAGTTTTAAATATATTTAAACTAAATACATTTACATTATAAAATATAAAATTACCTTGTATAGATAACTTAAATAAAAATTAATATGTTACTGTTTTAATTTTTCAGATTATACGGTAATGAAATTACCAAAATGTTTCAAGAAATATCCCTATGCTTTGGACGATTACGTACCAGGAATTCTTCGAGTTCACTAACTTGACAATGGAGAACAATAATTAACTAAAACATAATTTGAAATAAGCATTGTATGTGTAAACACTCCAGAGAAATTGTTGTTTATCATTCATTTTGTAAAAAAAAAAAAAAAAAAAAAAAATTAAAACTATTACACAGTAATAAATATCATGAAAATTTCAGTTAGAACTGTAACAGTTAATCTATGTATAGAAAAATAATGCTACAAAAACATTGCACAAAATTTCTGGCTTAACATTCCACAAAACCAAATACTAATCAAACAAAAACTTTAATGAACCAAAACTACAACAAATATTTATATTAATCCTAAACTTCTTTTGCTTGTCATAAATTAATTTTAATGGTAAATAATATTTGACTGGAATTGAGTTTTTAAAACAGCATAACCCTCTTAAATTGATGGTTCCAGTTTGTTTTTTGTAAACTATTCCTAACTTAAATTTTTTGTTTGCACAAGATTTATTTTTGTTTTTAATAAAGGTAAAGTCTTGTAGAAATTGGTTTTCAACCAATAACTTCCAAATTGATATTTTTGGGGAAATGGTAACCAATATGTTTTGTTTGAATCCTTAGAGATTATACATTTTAGCAAAAATTGAATCACAACCTTTAGAACAAATTTTGAGTTTTAGTCTTATGCCAGCTCCCAAATTTGACTCAAAATAAATTCACAATTTTAATACAAATCAGCCCTCTGCCACTTGTTCAGACTGTAGAGTACTATACAGACATCCCAAAATGCTTTTTTTGTGGATTCAAGTGTCTTGTATGAGATATTAAGATAATATTCTTCAATCTAACCACCAAATTTTAAGAAACCCATCATTCACTTCAACTGACTTATATTAATAGAGCCATTATATAACTTTATATATACTACATGTATGAGATATTAAGATAATATTCTTCAATCTAACCACCAAATTTTAAGAAACCCATCATTCACTTCAACTGACTTATATTAACTAGAGCCATTATATAACTTTATCTATACCACATGTATGAGATATTAAGATAATATTCTTCAATCTAACCACCAAATTTTAAGAAACCCATCATTCACTTCAACTGACTTATATTAATAGAGCCATTATATAACTTTATCTATACCACATGTATGAGATATTAAGATAATATTCTTCAATCTAACCACCAAATTTTAAGAAACCCATCATTCACTTTAACTGACTTATATTAATAGAGCCATTACATAACTTTATCTATACCACATGTATGAGATATTAAGATAATATTCTTCAACCTAACCACCAAATTTTAAGAAACCCATCATTCACTTTAACTGACTTATATTAATAGAGCCATTATATAACTTTATCTATACCACATGTATGAGATATTAAGATAATATTCTTCAATCTAACCACCAAATTTTAAGAAACCCATCATTCACTTCAACTGACTTATATTAATAGAGCCATTATATAACTTTATCTATACCACATGTATGAGATATTAAGATAATATTCTTCAATCTAACCACCAAATTTTAAGAAACCCATCATTCACTTCAACCGACTTATATTAATAGAGCCATTATATAACTTTATCTATACCACATGTATGAGATATTAAGATAATATTCTTCAATCTAACCACCAAATTTTAAGAAACCCATCATTCACTTCAACTGACTTATATTAATAGAGCCATTATATAACTTTATCTATACCACATGTATGAGATATTAAGATAATATTCTTCAATCTAACCACCAAATTTTAAGAAACCCATCATTCACTTCAACTGGCTTATATTAATAGACCATTATATAACTTTATCTATACCACATGTATGAGATATTAAGATAATATTCTTCAATCTAACCACCAAATTTTAAGAAACCCATCATTCACTTCAACTGACTTATATTAATACAGCCATTATATAACTTTATCTATACCACATGTATGAGATATTAAGATAATATTCTTCAATCTAACCACCAAATTTTAAGAAACCCATCATTCACTTCAACTGACTTATATTAATAAAGCCATTATATAACTCTATCTATACCACATGTATGAGATATTAAGATAATATTCTTCAACCTAACCACCAAATTTTAAGAAACCCATCATTCACTTCAACTGACTTATATTAATAGAGCCATTATATAACTTTATCTATACCACATGTATGGGATATTAAGATAATATTCTTCAATCTAACCACCAAATTTTAAGAAACCCATCATTCACTTCAACTGACTTATATTAATAGACCATTATATAACTTTATATATACCACATGTATGAGATATTAAGATAATATTCTTCAATCTAACCACCAAATTTTAAGAAACCCATCATTCACTTCAACCGACTTATATTAATAGAGCCATTATATAACTTTATCTATACCACATGTATGAGATATTAAGATAATATTCTTCAATCTAACCACCAAATTTTAAGAAACCCATCATTCACTTCAACCGACTTATATTAATAGAGCCATTATAGAACTTTATCTATACCACATGTATGAGATATTAACCCTTTGAAGAGTAGATGAAAATACCGATTAACGAGTACGGCCGTTCTTGAACGTTCTCTGTGCTGTTTGCGTAAATGAGTATGGACGTTCCGGAACTTTTTAGGTAACGTCTGAGCAATAAAAGTATTTATCATAAAACAAATTAGTCATGGCTTATTGTGTTGTCACAATTCAACAAGAAATAGTATTAAGAACAACTCCAGGGGGCGTGGTTTCAGGAGAATTCACCATGCGTATTGATTGGCGCGTAAATGTAGGCGATGGCATCGTCTTCTCCGCGGTTGTTTCCCCCCTACACACACCTGTGCCTATGTTCCTTGTCTAGTATAAGTGATTTGTATCATTATATTATGTTACGTATATTATACATCAAACATGAAAAATTAAACACTACAAAGCTTTTTTACAGATTCCCCTCTGTCTAGTCTTTTGACACATTTAGCCGCGTCTCAAACGAAACCAACACACGCTTCCAAGAAAACTGAAAAGAAATGTTATATTTTCCATAATGTAGGCTATACTAAATTGATTCGTGGAAAAAAAGCGGCCCATCAAACGTTTTTGTCTATGTATGTCTGCTATACCGACGGGTGACAATGATTTTTCAGTGCAAATTTTTTTTTAAGTACATTTATCAGTGTAAATTTTTATTCTTACAAGTTTTTAACACAATATTATTATATTATTATACATTTGTAACCAATAAAACAACTATTTTCAAATTTTTTTTTCTTACTCCTTGACAACAATTTTCTTGTAAATACTTACTAACCAGCTGTTGGCTATTTGGGACGTTCAGGAACGGCCGCACTCGTCAAAGGGTTAAGATAATATTCTTCAACCTAACCACCAAATTTTAAGAAACCCATCATTCACTTCAACTGACTTATATTAATAGAGCCATTATAGAACTTTATCTATAGCACATGTATGAGATATTAAGATAATATTCTTCAATCTCACCACCAAATTTTAAGAAACCCATCATTCACTTCAACTGGCTTATATTAATAGAGCCATTATATAACTTTATCTATACCACATGTATGAGATATTAAGATAATATTCTTCAATCTAACCACCAAATTTTAAGAAACCCATCATTCACTTCAACTGGCTTATATTAATAGACCATTATATAACTTTATCTATACCACATGTATGAGATATTAAGATAATATTCTTCAATCTAACCACCAAATTTTAAGAAACCCATCATTCACTTTAACTGACTTATATTAATAGAGCCATTATATAACTTTATCTATACCACATGTATGAGATATTAAGATAATATTCTTCAATCTAACCACCAAATTTTAAGAAACCCATCATTCACTTCAACTGACTTATATTAATAGAAAAAATATTCAAATATATAATAAGGTTTAAGAATCACCTCAACACTGTCTTGACTAAGAAGAAGAGAAGTAGAATCCAAATCCTCGGAGGTCAAAAGAGTCTCATCAACATTTAGGATTTTAAAAGATGAAGTAAGAGCACTCATGGTTCTTAGTGCTGGTGTTTTAATACAAGCAAGCAATAGAGGTTCAGGAGTAGGAATATCATCCCATGCAGTCATTTTTACTGTAAAAAAAAAAAAAAAAAATCATCCATGTGTGAAATTCACTGAATACTTGATTTGATTGACTATTAATGGAAGTTACTTGATTTAGGCTACATATTAATTACTATAGACTAAAACATTAAGTCAGAACTTTTTTTTTTGCAGATCATAGAAAACTATTAATGAAGAAAATTTCAAATGACAATACAAACTATAATATTTTTTAATTTCTCAATGTAATATCCATAGACATTTAACCACTTGTGAGACGTGGCACAATTTGTTTATCTTTACAATATAGAAGTCTCCCGCCTGTCCATTTAATCAATCCATACATGATTAATTCAATTCATCAATATTTGCCATTCTCTTTTCTCCCAAAAATTCCTATATCTTTGGAAAAAGATGGAAGTCAGAAGGCACAAGATTAGGACTTTAGGAGGAAGAGACGATCTAGTTTTCCCCATCCAAATTTATCCTGTGATGACGGTAACAGTACTGCAGTATATCACCGAGCATTGTCATGAAGCAAACACATATGCTGCTTGTGAATAGAGCACACTGGAATTTTGGACAACCCAGCTGATTTTGTCAATGTTGTTCAGCACACATCCGCATATACTGTCACTCCACAAGACAGGAATTCAACCAAAAGGTCTTCCATGTCCCACATAATTAATTGTAGCCACAATTTTGTCAGTTGGCAGAGTTCAAGTAATTTTTTTGGTTTTGTCGAAGATTTTGAATGATGTCTTTGATTCGTCGCTTTGTCTCAGATATGTAATGAGTGATCCAAGTTTAATCCCCGTTTTCGGTCATAGCACTCCGTAAACGATAGCATCGCTCATATGATTTTACTTGTGTTTCACTGTAAGCATTTTTAGAACCTACTTGGAAAAAATCTTCTTGTAATGGAGCTAACAGAAACAATATATTAAATACAGATTGTGAAACTGGCAGAAAAACCTCATACACTTTATGAATAGTGAAGCACTTGTTTTCATGAATATGCATATCATCTTCGTTTGTAAAATGTTCATTGACGAGAGTTCTTCCTTCATCCAAACAGCCTATGTCATTTACCCACATTCTCTTTGCTCGTAACACCTTCCCCAAACACTTTCCCAACTTGTCAGTGAAGCAGGACTAATGATTTTTTGTTCAAAAATTTTTCCACAACCAAGCACAGAGCGCACTATTAAGTCAACGGAAATGGTGATTGATGTATTGTTTTATAATGTAACATAAACACACTGGCGTTGTTTTTGTGAGACCTGTAGAGAGTATCTTACCTTAAAACTGTTCTGGTATGCGGTTCTTACTTAAAAAAGTGACCCTTGGTAAAATCTTAATATCAAGGTTACACCAAGGAAATATTGGACCATATGTGGCATGCAAAATGACAGTTTATTGTGGTACACTACAACTGTGTCTCGTAGATCATCTTGCACATTGTTTCTGGTTCTAAATGGAAAAATACTGTTAACATATACCACAGTCCCATTAACAGAATAGTGTTGTAAAATGAAAATATATCTATTTATGAAGCCTTTAGGAAAAGTGAATTGATATGGGATATTTTAAGACCAGATTATAAAGACACAAAAAAATTATCTGATTTTAGAATTATGAGTAGACAGTGGATTTGATTTCAAAAAATTAAAAATATACTATGTGCATTCTTTTACAAACACAAAAAAGAATACCTATGAACTACTCTTCCTTACGAACCAATGCAACAGAAGTTAAAAACTCTGTGTAAGCATAGGAAATTTTGTTGGTGTTGTCATCATAGAAAATATTTTTATAAATAAAATAGAATAATTACAAAAGTTTGTGTAAAACATCCTTTTAACTGTTGTAGTTTTCAAAAGTAACATTTTTCATGGGACTACTACCATAGTATGCCTACTATATTTTAATTTGTTGCTTGTAAGAATAAATACCACTACTTTTATATAAATAATGTCAAAACCTCCATTTATTAATAAACAATTTTGTTTATAAAAATTTTAAAGAGATGATTTGATTTCTCACTTCTATATAACTACAAATGGCTGTTGAATTTGGAATTTGTTAACAACAGTAGCTGTTGAGTAACATGTTTGACTAACCCACCCACTGTGTTTTTATCAAGCTTAAAAGGACAGAGGTTGTCACGACTACTGAGAAATGTAGAGAAATAACAATTGAGTTTAATCACTTACTTGGTTAATCAAGTACTAGTCCCATTATCCAGACATGAGCTCAGATTTAAGCCTAAACTAGAACCAAGAATCACTGTTTGATGGGGTTCGATCTCAATGAAAACTCCAACAACAGTTTCCGGTCCGAATCTATTTCCTTTTATTATTATTTGTTAACAATTCAACAATATTTTCAAGCTTGTAACATATTTAAAAATATATGATTAACGATTTTTCAAACCTTGATTTTTTTCTTCAATTTAAAAAAAATTTTTTTAATCATAATACAAATTTTTAATTTGTTTTTTGTGCCAAACAGAATTTTTGTGATGTGGGCCGAAACTGAATATTTAGAATATTCTCTCAGGTTACTAAATTAAAGAATACAAATTTTTACATACAGAAATTTGTGGAAATTATATTGAAAAGACAGGAAGATTTCCTTTTGTGTGTATGTGTGTGTGTGTGTGTGTGTGTGTGTGTGTGTGTGTGTGTCTTTATAATTTTTAATCAAATATAATTAAAAATAATCAATGACAATATAAACAAAAAATATAGAATATAAATTAATCAAGCCAAGGATAACACCACCCTCGTATCATATACAAATACTTATAGATATTTAAATATTTTGGTAAAGATTTTTTATTATTTTAAACTGTTGCATTTCCACTTTATTGAAAAGATTTAAGTTTTTGTTTGTTTGAAGTTCCAAAAGAGTTTTTTTTTTTATGTAATACAAATTTTATAATATTATTATTATTAAATTTCAGTATAGCGGAAAATTTAACTATTCAAGTGATATCTACAGTTTCAACAGTATTCTTGTAATAAATCTTTGTTTCGTTTTTATGAGATTTCTTGTAGCATACTAACTAATTACTAGGAGAACTACACACGTTAGATTCAGCTGAGACAATGAGAAAACAAAGACTTCCCTTTAAAAAAAAAATTGTAATCTACGAGAAGTACCTTTTATGAGATGGCAGACTGAATCCCTTCTGTTCAGTATTATTATGTTTAATGAGGGGAAGTAAGTGAGGTTTGTAAGAACCATTTCAAAGCGGACAAACCATTAGTTTCTGACAAAGTGTATGGTTCTAGTCTTACCTCTTGCATTTTCTAATTCTGGAAGGTGGAGCCATTGCTTGATTATTTCATTAAACCATAACAGTTTTGGATTGTCAGGTAATTTTAACAGCCAAAAAGGCACACCATCTACTACACTGGTTATTCTAATGTTCTGTAACAAATAATAACTTAAAAGTTTGGGTTCATTATATATTTCAAACATATATTTATTATAATTATATAACTACACATATTTAAACAGTGAAAAAATTGCAAAATATTATTAGAATAATATTTATTTTATTATATTTATTTATTATTTTAAATTTATTGAAATGGTAAATGAGAAAATCCGAGAAAACCGGTGTTTCAAAAATACAGAATTATTTGATCTTTTCCCTCACATATCAGATATAGTATTGTGAGGCATTAATTTTATTTTTACGCTACAATTTAGAAGGTGATGATACTTGATGTCTTGAGCATTTTGCACATGGGTTTGGTGAAATTTAATCTTCACATTTCACTAAAATTTGAAAGAAACTAGTAGGGCTGATTTTGAGAAAATTAACAGCCTCGTGGCTAATTTTTGGTTTCTTACTGATACACACATATTTTTGAAGAGGCAACAACTAATATGTTTTGTTTGGGTCCTTAGAGAAATTTTACAAAGAGAATTTGAGCCATTTTAAGAAAATCATAATTTTTGATTTTTCTACCCCCAAATTTTGAGATACAAATTTTGACCACAAGATCTCATAAAAATTAAGTTTACTTAATCAAACGTGTTTCAACGACAAAGTCGCCACCCCAGTGATACATGAGCTACAATAACTAAACTATAATGTTTGATTAAGTCCGAGTTTTATTCTATCTAATATTATCTCACAAGTCAAGCTCAATATTTATTTATACCCAAATTTTGAGTTAATGAAAAAAGTAATCATTGCCTAAATATGCTCAGATACCAAACTTGATTAAAATTGGTCTTTGTGTTTGGGTGTAGAATATTCCACAGAAGACAGACAGACATATCATTCCAAAAACCACTTTTTTGGACTAGGGGAACCTCAAAACAGATACCCCGCAACAAAATTTGATACTAATTTTTTCACCCATTACTTAACTTTCTCTATACTACATACAGTAAAAATAGAATGCAGACTATCAATTTTATATTTAATACACCCTATTTCATTTCTTAAACTGTTTCCAACTTAAGTAGTTTAATCTTAAACATAGTGTGACTTTAAAAGTGTATGTCTCTGCTATGAATGTGCACCTATGCGCAATGATGAATTAGTTTATAAATTTTAAGTTTCATATGATCGATTGAATGATTACATTATCTGTTATCCAGTGTAAACAATTATATCGGATACCTTATAGCAATATTAGTTGCAGCAATCATAATATATGATTTATTGTTGGAAAAATGTAAATCTGACTGTGAATATATGTGAATGTTAAATGAATTTTAAATAAAATCAGGACCTATAGCCTGAAGAGGAAGAAATAAGGAATGTGTCCATTGTATGACTAAACATAGTTGCAACAGTTGCTGTTCTATGTTGAAGCTATAGTTCCCTACTGTGTAATAGTTTCATCACTGTATGTACTATGTAATGAATTAAAATATTTCATTATTAATGATATAGCTATTTCATTATAGCGTTCTCATACCGGCTTTGTTAAATCTATTTACTCTTACTGTTTTAGATTATTACTTTTAATCTTTACATGTATAAAACGAAACATGTATCTGTTAAGAGTATAACTAAACAATCCCTTATCCAATTTTCGTATGTATTTATTTAATGGAAAAATACCATAAAATGCATACCAACGTCATTAGAACTTAGCCCACTACACTCGATGCAAACATCCAATCAGATATAACAAACAAAAGGAAGTTTTAGTCTTTGTCTGATATGGCTCTGGTCCTATGAGCTTCACTGCCGATGCTTTATTTGACAGCATGTCAGTATTCTCATTTTCGCTAATTTCAGCATGTCCTGGCACCCAACAAAGAGTAACAATGTTAAGACCACCAAGCTGTGATAGGGTGTTGAAGCAATCCCAGACTAGCTTTGACCTAAATTCTTTTGAAATTCTATTGCACTCAAGGTTGCCTGACTGTCACTAGCTGCAAATTTCCTTATCCCTGTACCCAAGTCTCAGATTTTCTTGAGCACAATCCATTAGAGCTGTTATTTTGGACTGGAATACTGTGGAATGAAAACCTCATTGGTAGCAAAATTGTCTGACCAAGTTCGCCTCCACAGATACCTGCGCCTGTTCCACCTTTAGTTTTTGAACCATCTGTAAACCACTCCAGTTCTCCTAGAGGTATAGGTCTTCTTCCCTCAAACCATTTCTTGCATTCTGGTATTATCACTACAAATGACTCTGAGAAGGAGTAACGTGTTTTCATATGGTCAGAGATCATGTCTAATAAATTATCCCCATGTGACCATTGTTGTGATTTTAGAGTATCCCAACTTACCATGGAACTATTTCCATTTAGTACAACATATGTTTTGTCAGTGGCAAAGTTGATACTGTATTGTGCAGTATCTCTTAACTTTTAACAATTATTTTGTAGCAATTAAGAGGAAATCTATATTATCCAGTATATTTTGACATTTCAGTGAGAATATACTTTTGATCGATATCAAATCTGATACATAATTAAAATATTATTTAGAACTGAGAGAGTTATTACAATCACAAATTTCCTGGAGGTTTTAGTTTAAATGCTGCCATGTCACACAACTCGCAAGATGAAATGTAACCTGAACTGTTACCTTTAGATGCGCCAAGTACATGGATTATTGGATTTGTAGGCTATGTTTTGACCAAGCATATCGCTCTGTTTTAGAAACACATTTCCAAAAAATTGTTAGCATCTTGGATAGGTTTACAAAATTTCAAAAAGACAGTGGAAAATGATAACATCAATGATTTTTGTTTAATATGTATGTAATAAGGTGGATGGGAAGAAGAAGAAGAACAAACTACAATTATATTGCAAGTTAAGGTACATTGTAATGGAAGTACCTGGATGTCTTGTAATACACTGTCCTGAGCTTGTAATACAAGTAGTGTACACACGGGTGGTTTTCAGACTGGTGTTCAGGCAAGGTTAAACAATCAAACCCGATGTTCTCAAAAGCACATATAGTAAAGAATATAAGGATGGTTTGAGATAGACATAAAGATTTCCTTTGAAATATTATAGATATCCCTATCTTTTTCTACATTATTTATTGATCATAAGATACAAGACTAGACAATAAAACAATATTGACCACATAATGTTGATCGTATGGTACAATTTGAAGAGGGAATGTCCCTATGATTCCTCTTGTTGCCCGCTATCCTATTTTTACTTTCTCACATAAAGTTATGTGATGGATCAAAAAATTAACGTCAGGTTACTTGCGGATATATCTGTTTTGAAGTTCCCAGTATAATGATGTCTGTACAGTCCTTTACAACCCATTCAAAATGTGATAGTACTCTGCTGCCACAAATAAAACAATTAAATTTTCTCAAAATTGGTTCCAACGATGTTGATCAAATTTAGATAAAGTCTTGCCTCTGGGGACTCCAAACATTTACACTATTGACCGAAGGTACTTGGTAGAACTCCATTTTAATGAAAAAACAAACACAATATTTAGTAAATTCTACAATTTTATTGAGTCTTGCCTGCTTGTCTTGTATTGTATTGTATTGTAGTATTTACTAAATACTGTGTTTGTTTTTCACTCAAAACATATCTCTAAAAAATAGCTTCAGGAGTTATTAGTAAAAAAACCAAAAAATAGGCTCTCTGAATTCATTCAAACTTCAGTGAAATGTGAGAAGATTAATAACCCAAACCTGTGTGAAAAATTGTTGGTAAAAATATTGCAGTTCAGAAATAAATGGGGAGAAACAAAAATGAATGTTGACTACCTTCAGTAAAAACTCGATTATAATCAAATACAATTTATGGAGTGGGCACATTAATAACACAAACAAAGCAAATTTAGATTCTATTTAAAAATATAAATATTTCTTTAAAGATGGTGTTCATGATTCAGTTTCACATTTAAGCTAACTTGTATTTTGGTTTTTGGGATGAGTGACTGAGAAAGTGTGAGCAATATTTGTATACGATGTGTCTTTATATCATATGTTTAGCTTTTGTTAAATGTACTTACTCTAGTTATTTATGACTTTTACTAAGGAGAGTTATAAAAGCTATTTCTCTGAAAATGTCATAGACATTATCTATTTAGATATATTTATTTTCATTTGAAATAAGTTGATTTTACTGATCATAAGACAATACAACAAAAGAGCACTGAGCACATTGTGTTGGTGGAAATAGTAAAATTTGGAGAAGGAATACCCCTTAATTTCCCCCCACCGTATGCCATCCTATTTTTTTGAGGTTATACAAAGAACAATTAATTTTATTCTAAAAATCAATTTTGTAAAATTTCGTTTGTCTGAAATCAGCGGTAGGAAGGTTTTGTGTTGTAATAAATTAGTAGATGAAGTCTGAATACTTAAAAATATACACTTTTATATCATGAAACACAATGTTTTCTCTATACTTACAACCTTATTCTGTAATATAGATCTATTATTAGGTGGGTTGAGATTTTTTCCTTTAGGTTGCTTTCGAGCTGTAAGTTTTGCCGCTTTGTTTAAGTTATCTGAAGAATCAGTTTTCTACAAACATAAAGGAATATTATGTTAAATTTTAAAAATATTAGTAGTAACAAACATTTTTATTTGTAAACTACACAAAAACAAAAAATTGTTAAATTAACTATTAAGCCTACAATAAAAATATATTTATAAAATAAACCGTTGTTAAATATTTCAATTTATTAAACAATATTCATGATGGTTTGATTTATTAATTTACAAATGATAAGAACTGTCTCTGTGTAACTGATCTCAAAATAGAACAACTTGATGGGACCATCATGGTACTTACCCAGCCCCATCATGCAATACAATATGAGAAAATTCTCTAAATGTAATGCAAAAAAATTCATTTCTTTGGCCTTGAAAGTAATGTTAAATTGTATTGGTACATCAAGGGGTCTTACCTAGTAGGGTAAGTTTGTTTAATCTGCCAGTGGTAGCGCAAGTGTCAGTATGATACAGTTTTAACTTTCTTATGCCTCTCCTCCACAATTGACGAGATACTTCGGGCATTTTGATAACACTGATCTTTTAGGGAATGCACAATAAGGTAGATGCGAGGATTTTCTAAGTCCACAACGTGAAATATTATGTTGGAAAACTATATATGCTAGTCTATTTCAAGTAAACCAAATATCATTTAAAGTTGTTCTCCTTATATCTAGCAGTGGAAGCAATCTAGACTGGCGATGAGAGAAAGCCTGAAATGATTACTTTTATAATGGAACTAAAGATGGAGTTGACAGTGTTAATGAAATTTCAGGAAACTAGTCAGTGGGAAAAAACAGGTGGCATCTTACTATATTTTTCCATTTTACAGACATCACAAGAATCAAAGCTCCAGTAATATTAGCCAGCAATGACAAGGAAAGGCAGAAGAAAATTCTAGGTAAACAACTTACTTACAAAATACACAAAATCCTGATTAGAAAATCCATTGCTTCGAAGAAAGTTGAAAGCTGATATGAGGACGATTATCAGAAAAGAACAACGTTGCTGTACCAAGAAAAATGAAATTCTGTGAGAAATGTCTATCAAATACTGATAATGCGAAGAATGTTTTCAAAATATTTGACACTATAAACTTATGTTTTATTAATATTAAGTTTTTTTTTAGTGTTTTAAGAGTTGTGTATATAAAATTAATGATTTGTATGTCTTTATAACGAGATTTACATAGCCTATTTATAAAAGACAAACGAAACAAACAAAATTTATATTTTTTGCAACTTTTTGAGTATAATAATCAATATGCTAGATATCAGTGGAGAATTGCTAATAGCATAATTAGAACAACTTTGAACTAAATTGAAAGCTCAGAAATATTTACTTCATTAATTCTATAGTATATAATAAGAGCTAATCTTGTGTGCATCTAGGTTTGTATATTTTTTTATCAAAAATAGTTCTAAGGATTTTTATAAGACTGTGTTTCTATAGGCAATCAATCGTTCTAGGGCTCATCTTCGGAACAATTCCTTTAAGGCTGAAATCATGAGATAAAATCGCATTACTCAGACTATCTACATCAATTTCGCTTCACTTTTGATCAAACTATCGCCCAACTTTAACCTACTCTACACCGCTTTACTATTAAATAAGCAATTTTTGCAGGTTTGTAAATTTCATTTTGGAAACTAGTAGAATTATTTTGTTTTAAATGGGATGAATTTAACGTGTTTCATGTGTTGGAAAGTGATTTAGCTAAGTCTATACTTTAAGAAAACTAATTTAGGAGATTAAATAATCAGATTGGTTTTTATGAACTAAACAAAGTTAAGCTGAACCGTTACAACTTGAACCAAACTGTGATTTACAAAGCAGTAATACAAACATTAGAAACATGAATATTTGTTAAACCCCGTGACCCTAATCTCCCTGAAAGGTAAATGTTTGTTCAGTAAAGAATAACAGTTTTTTTTTTTAAAAGGTCTCACTGTAGTGCAAAAAATCAAAAAAATATTGTTTTGATGTTGATCTTAAATTTGAATGTGTTATTAAACTGAAATTTGTTTAAATGAAGTAGTGTAGGCAAAATATGTTTGACTTGAAATTTATAGGAACAAAGTAGTAATATATTTGCCCTTAATAGATTTAATAAATAAATATTATAATTTAGAAATATTAAAATCAGTTTACATTCATTTTTAATTGCATTTTAAGGAAATTTACGAGAGCAGAATATAAAAAGGGTTTTTAGAATCCAGAAAAATGCAGTTTGTAACATACTGAAAATGAGAAGGCAAGATTCATGACGGCATATAAATCAAGACATAACACAGCATTTTATTTTAAACAGACTTCTAGAGTTTTTAATATTTCATTCCTACCATATGCGTAAAAGAAATAATTTTGATTTAGAATTACACAAATATAAATTGTTTGAAAAGAATCCCTATTATAAAGGTGCCAAATTATTTAATACATTGCTTAAGGAAATAATATATTAAAATGAGTGACCATTTAAAACTGCTAAAACACACCAAACTTTACCAATTAATTAAATATTTTTATAGCATTTTATGAACTTTTGATTACATGTATATGCATCTACGAAACTTCAGCTTTACAATGGTATAACATTTATTTCGGTAGGATGATTTTAAGTAACCCTAATGTCGAGTTGCAATATCAGAGTTTTTTACAGTAGTCTGTCAACCGTCAATGGCTTCCACGGCTCATATGAGTCGTATGTCAAAACCAGGGTTAAAAATTTTTAATTGGAGGTGTTCCAGTCAAGAATGATGGGTATGTGAAGTGTGAATGGTGGGCGAAATGAATTTTAATTAGATATTAGCTAAAATAATTTCTTTGTAATTAATTGTGATGTTTCAAAATATTTTATCGTATAAAATATGATAAATACAGCTTATCTTTTGTTATTGTCTGTAATTTTGTATATTTATTTAGTTCTATTATCAATTTTGTTATTTCGTGGCATTGTGTGAGATTCAATATTATAAAGTATTGACAGTTTTATGTAACTCACTATATGAAAATAAAAATTTAAAAATTGTCTCTTCCGATTCATCTTACATTATTAATTATATTCATATTTTATTACTATTTCTTAACTTTGAAATAATATCGCAATATATGTAATATTGTTTGTCCTCAGCCCCTATTTACCGAGCAATGCTCAGTCCAAGTACTAAAGTTTACAAATGACTTACAATCGGTGCACAAAGTATTCTGTTCCATGTTTGTAGAATGGGTATTAATTCAGACAACTCTAAACTGTATTTTGCAAAATCTGCAATCAATTCTCGAGTTTTTAAAGCTTCTTCATCTGATTGAGCTAAAACAAACAATCTGTGTTATTACAATAAAACCATGGATAAAAGAAATACAACAAACACTATACTAATTTACTCACACATTAATATACAAGACTAACAGGGTTAAGCAAAAAAGTATTTTGTCTACAGTTGTTGACAAAGTGGCATTTTGTCCATTTAAATTAGTTTGCAAAATAGCTGATTTCTCAACAGTTTCACTTTGCCCACTACTTTGCACACTCCGAATGGCAACCGAACAAAACGAAATTTAGGTTAAGTTTATTTAATTGATTTATAATATACAGGAAATGTCCCGTATGTAGGTTAGATTAATTCTTACATGTAAAATAACATAGATAAACAATAAAACAACGTTTTAAAGTTGAAAAAGGAAGTAATTGTTCATGAAGATGATTGATAGTGTATGTACACGGAGAGTATTTTTCGTTTGCCGAGTTTTGAAGTTGGCAATCCCGTTTCCTCAACAATACACCAAAGTTATTTGTAATATTCATAAATAACCTCAGTTTTGACGTGAGGTTGAACACTATTGTATTAAATTAATGTTTTATTAAATTGTGTTACTGCTGAAGTGTATTTTTTATTTGTCACAAAATAACAACTGTAGACAAAGTATAATGTGCAATTCGTGAGCAAAGTGTCTTTTTTAAACTCGATAAAATTGACGCACTCAGCAAGCCTCGTGCGTCAACATTTTTTTCTCGATTAAAAAAGTGCCACTTTGCTCACTAGTTGCACAAATAACTATTTCACCAATTTCCCTGAACATTTCATATCAGAGGTATTAATTTTTTTAAATAACAGTGCAAAAACTCTGCACACACTTGCCCATCTCTCCCCCTCCCCAAAAAACAACCAAAATTATTCATAATTAAAAAAGTCAGTTCAACAGTTGACAGTAAACAATAATAATGAACTATTGACGCAGTGTTAGGACCTAGAGATGATTCATTATGACCTCAGTGTAAATCATACTTGATTAAAATATAGCTTTAATAACACCAGTTAAGGTTCTTTTTCCCAATTATTTCTGAAAACTAATTTTGTTGACATGCAATATTGCACACGGGTTTGGGTCATCAATCTTAGATTCGGTAGAGGAGATATTGCGATATTATGATTTATAACAACTCCATAACTGATTTTTAAATTTTTACACATAATTTAGGAGCCAGCATTTTTGGAGAAATGGAGATCAATATGTTTTGTTTGAGAAAATCGTAATTTTATGAGTTTTGTTTTGTCAGCTACCCCTAAATTTTAAGTTATTGACTTTTTTTTATAAATATCTTGAGATATGGCCAAAATATACCCAGATACAAAATTGGAATAAATTCAGTTCATATGTTTGTAAACAACAGACTGAAATCACTCCACAAACCAATATTTGTAGACTCAAGGGACATAAACAAAATTGGGGGGGATTTAAATTGGATTATGGGTTTGGACATTAGAGCACCCATGATAGATTCCAGACAGACATAATTCCCAAAACACCACTTTTTTGAACCCAGAAATCTCAAAACAGATATCCGCAGAAAAATAGACATTCATTTTTTGATCCATGGCAGATTGCACATTATTGCAAGGTGGTGATATTTATTTGCTAATCATGTCTAGAGCTGAGGTGGAAAGACACTATGTTGTTTGTTCTCAATATTTATCTGCATTGCTTCTCTTGACTGTTAGCTTGTGTTTCTATTTAGATTTTTTTAAGGATGGTTTTGGCTGGTTTAACTTTGATGGAGAGTACGTATAGGTGAAAAAGTAAATAAAATTGAACGTTGGATGACAACGTTGAATAACTCAAAACTGATCCTAGCTATTTCTATTTAAACCTAACAAAATATGCCAATTTGTTACAAAAAAAACCTTGGTTTTTAAGTAGTTTGGAGGAATTAAACCTTTCAGTTATTATTTGTTTTGGTATTTTACAGCTTACCAAAGTTTGTTTGAAATTTCTAGGGCTGATTTTGAAATATTTCAACTATTAGGACAGTACCCATATCACTCTGTCATTATGGGAAGATAGAGACCACACTGTTTTGTTTGCATTATTTGTGTTAGTGTATTATAATTATAAAAACTTACATTTAATTCTACTTTTCTTGCTTCCTTTTCGTGATTTCCTACTTTTAGGTATAGTGGTGTTAGACTTTGCACCCTTTACTGTAGCAGTGAGGGATTTTGACAACTTTTCTAAATCAATGGTAGATTTTGCTTTCTTTACTGTATTGGGAGTAGACTTTGCACTCTTTCCTGTATCAAGAGAAGATTTTCCACTCTTTTTTGTGTCTTTTGATTTGGTTTTTTTGCTCGCATTAGCAGTACCTAATTTCACTGTTGTACTATTCTTTTTTTCTTTCTTTTTACCTGTCACCTTTTCATGCTTTTTTATTACCTAGAGCAGATTACATAACAAAACATTTAACTATGATTTAAGATTGTTATTTGTGAAAAAAAAAACTAAATTAGTTCTTTTATTCAATGGAGCTAAATTTAATAAAGTTCAGCATAAGTGATCACATAATATTAAGTATTGAAAAGTTGAATAATGAAAACTTTATTTATTGCACTTCATTTATGTAAGCAAATATAATTTCTATAACCAGTCATAATTAAATTTGAACACAATAAAAAGCAGTCTGGTGTATTAAACAAAATACAAAACAATACTGTGAAAACAACATATAATAATACACAAGCAGTATTTTAAATAAGGTCTGTTTTGAAATAAAAAGAACAGATTAAATGATTTGAATGATTTTTATAACAAATAAAGAGAGGTACCAATACTTTAGGCCCAACCTAAACTGTTGAAGGGATTAAAAAGTTCAGGTGAAAATTGAAAAAGCCTATAATAAATATTACAGGGTTTGAGACAAGTCGCACAGCCTAGCTCAGTGTAAAACAGAAAAGTTGAGTTTTTCCGTTGTAATAATTACAAATTAAATTTGTCCTAAACTATATCTACATTTTCTTTTACAGAAAATTCTATAAAAAAAGTGTTTTTTAATTTTTTTATTTTGTATCACAACCCTCAAAAATGGAGAAACAAATTTTTTAGAGCATATAATATTTACATTTTTTGGAGATAACAGACTTTTCTTCATGAGTTTCTCATTCCGTTTTTGTTGCAATAATAGCTTCCTTGCAGGAATAACTGTTTTTCTAAAAATCAGCAACTCGTCTTCACTAACTTTGTCTAACTCTTCACTTGTCATTTTCATTAAATCAGACAATTTCTGCTGCTGCATTTCATGAAAATGTTTTTCTGAAACATTACAAAATAGTTTGGAACTGTTTTACATTTAAAAAAACCTAATAATTAAGCTTACATTTTGAATTATTTTCCATTCATTAGTATGAGAATCCACTGTAATGAGCTACGCTTAGGGAAACTTCCTGTTTGTTTATATCTTGGTGTTATTTGGGATTATTTCTTTAGTTCAGTTTCCTGTGCTATCATTTATCCTCCACCTCTCCTGCTATTTGTTCATAACCTCCTTACACAATTAGTAGAAAGATGTTTCTATTATTTATATTCACTGTAACATTCTCTGAGATCTATATCAAGATATATTTGATTGGGAGAAATGGAATAGTTGCAAATAACATAATGAAATGAAATTATAAAAGATTTTATTGCATGGATTATTTGAGTTCAGACAAAACGCTACATTTCAGAAGTTGAATGTAGACAGACTGTCAAGATTTCAGAGTTGTTAAACTTACAGAATTATGTATGTGTGTGATTTAAAAACAATTGGAAATAATATAAGAAATGTTAGTTTCAGATTTCATAATTGCAATAATTGTAAAAAAAAAAAAAAAATTAAGTAATTTGGTATGTCTAATGAAATTAAGAAAAATTATATTTTGTAAAATAATTGGAAATAGTTTTGTCAGAAATAAGAGTATGCGGTATTAACCAATAAGAAAACAGATAGAATGAAAGTGTGTCGTGGGGACACGTACAATTCTAGATATCAAAAATACGGACTACTAGGAAATGAGTCTCTGAGAAGAGTAGTTCTGAATTAAGTACGCTCGAAGTCTATCATAAGCTGGTCGATTGATCTTCTAGAGCTACGATCAATGACCATTGTGTAATTCAGTATTGAAAAATAGTTTTTTAACATTGAACTTTAAAGTAAAATCAGTGAAAACTACACCTTGGTATGAGTGTAAAATTGAGTTTTATATTTTTAACATGAACAATTAAGTAAATTGATTTTTTTTTTTTACTTTTAGAAGCTGAGACTAATAGCTTTATTAATAAAATAAAGAAAAATCATGTAAAATGTAATAAAAGGACTTTTGTGAAGAAAAACAGTCATAATAACTAAAATAAGAAAACTATTGTTCCAAAGAGTTTAAGTGAAAATGAATTTTTAGATGGAACATCATAAGTAGTGCGAAACATTTTCTATTAGTGAATTAAATAAGAAAAAGGACTTTATGAACTTTTATTTGAAATTTGAACTTTACGTATACTTTTAATATAAAATATGTTTGTCATTTACATCTTGTTCTATAATTTGTTTATCATAAGCCGGGTCCACACTGAACAAATGTTCGACAAATAAGTTTTCTAAAACAATTTGTCGAAATTTGGGCAAACTTTCTTGTGTTTGACAAACAATGTTTGTCTTATTCCAGTGTGGACGCGCCAACAAACAAAAACTCGAGCAGTGGTGGGGGTCAGTTGCCGACTGGTGTCGCCATATTTGTTTGGAGACAATGTTTGCTCTTTGACCGAAAACTCCGTGATGTTTGCCGTCACTCTGTGCCAGTTACTAGTCTGAGACACTTGTGTTGCGGGTATATTTTGTGTATAGTGGTGAGTTTTATATTTAAATTTATTATTTCTTGATAAAATTAATAAGGACTTGTGGGATCACGAAAACGTGGTTACGTTGATACAATTGTACGAAACTAAAAACTTGTTGTAGGATATTACAGATAATGGCTATAAAAATAAGTTTAAAAGAAAGGACGCTTATATGAGTATTGCTACTGAATTATAAGTCAACAATGTTGACGAAGTTAAAAAGAAAATTGAGAGCCTATTGAGAGCCTACAGTATAGGAGAGAGAAAAAGGCAGTAATGCCTAAGTCAGGAATGGGAACGTCTGGAAAAAAAACGCTTGGTGAGGTCTTCCTTATTTTCAATTTTTAGGCGACAAACATTCTCCAAGAACAACTGTGTCTAGTATGAATCAGGAACTTATTTCATAAATTCCAGAACCATTGAGTGACGATGAGGGCTTAGTGGAATCCCCCTCGCCAAAGGCTTCTTCTGCAAATTCAAGAAGCTTTCCTTATTTCCCTTCTCTTGGTGGCCCGGAAATGGTTTCATTATATGCTTGTGTAAGGCAAAAGCATCATCAGCCACTATTACATGTGGGACAGCAAATATTCTGCCAGGCAAAGGTTGATCCACAGGCAGACCTGCACCATTTTGCACGAGTTTCCACAAGTCACAGTTATTGAATACACCACCGTCAGATATACGTCCTTGACATCCAACGTTAACGTATATAAACAGATAGTTCGAGTCCACTAGAGCCATTAATAAAATGCTATGATGACCCTTGTAGTTAAAAAACGTGGACCCACTGTTCTCTGGCGATTGTATTACAACATGTTTACCATCAAAAGTTCCAATACATTGATCAAATTGCCAACTTCGCCAACGATCGTTTACACTTATTGCTAAGCGAAAGTTTGTGTTTTCTTTAGAAACTATAGGTCCAATCTTGTTAGTTAGTATTTCAAAGTCTGCGTTAGATACTAGTGTAAAATTTGTAAACAAACAACCAGCTGTCAAATCTGTTCGTAAATCCTCTCCACTATATTCATACCTCTTCGTAATAATTGTCTCTGCCACCATCTTCGAGGTCGAGGTTCGTTGATAACCACAAACGCCGCTGCCAAACAAGCAAGCCGACGACGACGGTACATCACAAGTTCATTCATCACTGTGTAAAAGTTACTGCTAGCTCGGCTTAAACTGGACTGTTGCACAAACAAAATGTAATTTTTAGCAAACACAAAAATGTTTGTCAAAACATCGAATTTTTGTTTGTCAAACAATGTTTTTGAGAAACTTTTTAAAAGTTTGTTATAAAAGCATGAAAACAAACTTGTTTGTCGAACATGTTTGTCAAACATTTGTTCAGTGTGGACCCGGCTTTAAAATGTATGTATTTCAGGAGGAGTTAAGCAAACTGCTTAACCAAAATATATAAAAATTTATGTAAATCAATGTATGTATTTCAGAAGTTTTTCATGATCATTTATCATAATATGAGTACATTTTCCTGAAATTCCCTATCTAAGAAAAGAGTAAAATAAATAAGTGTGCTTTTCTCACAAGCTGGCACCTGAAAATTTAAAGTAAATTCTTTCCAGTATAAAATTAAATAATAAATAAATAAATTCAGGCCTTCAAGTTATTAATAATAGTAAGGTAATAAAATAAATTATTACATCTCCTAGCATACCCCTCCACCAAGAGATCTATATAGATCCTGGCCACTTGCTCACCCTCCCCCCCCCTGTATGCACTTATAATCTTCAGTGACATTCTCCTCTGAACCTTAATTATCAGGTTAAGGTACTTGGCATGCCCCATTGTCTTCTTCCATATAGGTGCTGTATACAGCATGATGGAGTATGCAGAACTCATTAGTATTCCCCTTCTGTTTTGTTTGGGACCCTCTACGTTTGCATGCCCTCATCTAAGAAAATTCTTAGGTATTTAAAGTATTTTTTGGCCACAGTGTTCAGATCTCCACCCAGGATATTTACATCTCTCAAAGATCACCTCACTACTGATAGAATCACCCCAGCTACAATTTCCTTCAATTCATTATAGAATCGATGTTTAACCTTTTACTTAGGTTGATAAAATTAATGACAGTTTTAGTGAATGTCTCATCGACTAATATTTTATTATTAAAAAGAAAATAATTAAATCTATTTTGTAATTTTTGTGTAATATTTACACACGATTGGTAGAGCAGAGAAAAGACGATGAGGAAACACAATAGAAAAGTTTTATTATCTGATTGTCTGTAAACAATATTTTAGTTTTATCATTATGGTGGCAACTGTATGTGACAATGATTGTGATGGCAAAACTACACAATACTGCTTCTTTAAAAGTTTTGTTCCCAAGAGAATCATCTTCTAACAAACTTTACACACAAGCTGGAACATATTGTATCTCACTCCACCCACCGTACATATATCTTCAAGCAAGAGGAGACCCTGAACAAGACAACAATAGCACTCTATGTTAACAGCCTCAGATGAGGTTATTCAGTTTTTTGTTTACCTTTCTCACAGGAGTTTAAAAATAATTATCCGATATAATCATATTGTCTTAATATTGTTAAGGTACTTTACCTTCCTGTAACCCAAAGTAACAAAGATCGTGTTGCCTTTTTGAAAGAAGAAAAATCAACCTTGTATAATAAAAGAAAAATCAGATTTAAATAACTACTTTACAACAATGTGCCAACTAAGTACCAAGTCAGAACGGCTAGTGGTATGATCTCATGTAATTCTCTGACTAATTTACTTCTCCCTTTACAATCCTAGGAACCACACACACCCATGTTTATTGTATTTTAGTAAATCAATCTAATTATATTGGCGTGAAACCCAATTTTTAGAGGAGAATTGACATACATGAAAGAATTGAAATAAAAACTCAAATACTTAATATTAGAAATAATTTATCATTATAAATAATTTACCATTTTCTTCCTTCAAGAACAATGACCTCATCTGGTTCACCTCAAAGCTATTGTATAAGGACACAAACTGGATGTAGCGAATATTCTTCACAATTTTAAGCAGCATTTTCAAAGCTAATGTTGAATTTTTTATAAATGTTCCTGTTAGAGTTTCTATTACGACACCTGGATTGGTTACCTCAGCTAAAACTCTGAACAATTACAGAACAGGCAATAATTTTCAAAATATTTTAACATCTAAGACAACAAATATTTTATTTATTTATTATTATCGTTTAATCTGAACATTTGCCATCATTTATGTACATAAAAACTAATACACAACATTTCGAGAATATAAATCAACTCTCCTTATCAAGTATTAAACCTAGATCATAAATGAGAAAAACACCAACATAGCCTAGTAGCCTAGTGCCATATTGGAAACTAAAACCAAATCTATAACAAAAGAAAAGAACCCAAACCTAAAACTAGGTCTGAGTAGTCAAAATTAAGATTAAATACAAATATGATCAGATAAAACCACAAAACAAAATACAGCAAACAATTGACCATTAAAGAGGTGAACTGGTTTATTTTGTACTTTCAAAACATTGTGTATTAATTTGTATGTACAATATTGATGGAAAATGTCCAATTAATAATATGAACATTACATTATTATATAATAATAGATGTTCAATGAGCATTGTGGTGAATGTGAACAATATAAAACGCTGAAACCCCTTACCACAAGTTTGGTACAATAACACACACATACAAATAAAATAAAATAAAATATTTATTTGCCTTATGTTTCCCTGATGTACATTTCGGTAACCAAGTTACCATCATCGGAGGGATCTGAAATAATACTAACAAAATATGAAATCTTAAAAAGTAAAATGCCATATTCTCCCCCTCCATCCTACTTCCGGTGGTTCGGCCTATCAAAGTAGAACCACGTCAATGACCTAGGTGTTCAATGATAGTGTCTTTCCATCTTTAAAGGCTACTTAGTTCAAGACGGTTTATTGTGTTTTTTAGCTCGAGGAATTAATTATTTTATTGTGTTAGGTGTCTACTAATGTCAGATTGTGGACATTCGTCAAATATTCTGCAAAAGTTGTATGGATATATACCAATTTTGTCTGTGGTAATATTTCATCCTGTTCCGCTCATATATTGGACGAGTCTCGAAACAACAGCAAGACCAGAGTTATCTACCATAAATGGACCCGGCGGCTGCTTACAGCATAGACTTCAAGTTCATAGTATAGAAAGTTTTAGCACAGGTCATAACATGAATTTTGATACCATATTTCGCAGGTTTGTTCTTGATAAACTGCCTGAAACTACAGCGACCCCAAAAAGCTTCAAGCATTTCATCTATCGTAAAATACTTGGAAACAGCAAAATTACACTTGCATTTTTCCACCAATACTTTAAACACATCTCGTATGGGAGCCAGAGAGTTCTTTGAAAAGTTCATCAAAGAAAAACAATCTCCAAGGAGCAAGAGGTGTTTCGAAATTAACACTTTGTCGTATACCAGGCAAGAGTCCGTACGTTTATTCTAGGGCAATGAGCATTCCATTTTGTAACTACATCTTTACCTGTACACTCTGGGCCTACATCCCCAGACTGTGTCTTCTTCATCATCGTCAGAATCCAAATCACCAATGGGAGCAGCAACAATTTCATCAAGAAACAGTTGCCTTTTTACAGCACCTGGATTCAGAACTCTTTATTCTTCTTTGCTTTCTTCTCTTTCAACAATATTTAAAGATTTAAAAGTTTTTCCTTCTGCATTTCTATTCATCTTGTCAGTAACACAGAATACAAACAAAAATTTCACTAACGTAAAGGGTCGCACATGGTGGAAAAGACTGGTTGTACGAACGATTGCAGTACCAACTGAAACATACGGGAGGAATAGGGGTGACATAGCTGAGTAATGGATGAGTCTATGTGAAGGTATGGGAGGGGTGTAAGATCTTATAAGCTCCACTCAGTATTTATAATTAAAATATTTCATAAATACCTATAAAATATATAAAAATTATAAGTAAAATATGAAAACACCGATGGATTAAACAGTGACGAGACTCCTGTAGGATTAAAGATGGGATTCATGGTTTATTTTAAACTTCTGAGGACAATTACAGAACTGATATTTTTTACGACAAATAGTTTTGGTTAGTATTTTTGTTTGTTTTTTTGTTTAAAAGATGGATGAGTGAGAAAGTTTGTCCAATATTTTTGCACTATTTATTTTAAACAATTGTAAATAATAGAAAATATTGATGTAAATTATTTATTTCAACTACTTTAAACAACTTTAATGTAATAGCAGATATTTCTTGTTGAAACTCCATATTCAAGGATAAAATAAAGCAAAAGCTTAAAGTTTCAAATATTTAATAGTATAAATGAGCTACAATTGTTTCGCCTTTCGCCATTGTAGCCCGTCGATGCCGCAAGGCGAAACAATTGTAGCTCATTTATACTATTAAATATTTGAAACTTTAAGCTTTTGCTTTATTTTATCCTTCAACTACTTTAGTTTAAAGTGTTTTAGTTTGATAGTGTTTCTCTTCTAAAATGTGTGCTTTCTACAAACAATAGTATGAATGTTCATGAATAAATTCCCACTTATTACATGTGAAATTGGTAAGATTACAAATGGGTGGCTAAATACTAAAACTTCTACTATAACTTATTATGTATCCTAATATATACTTTACCTTGGAGCAATAAGATCAGATATAATCTCATCAGGAATAGAACAAAACGTGTCCTCTATAATAACAGCAGGGGTTTTACGAGTTTTAGCAGAACCTGGTTTTGAACTCTTCGGAGATTTTGTCCCAAGTTTTGAACTTTTTTTAGATTTTGACCCAAGTTTGGAACTTTTTTTAGATTTTGTCCCAAGTTTTGAACTTGCTCCAGATTTTGTTCCAAGTTTAGAAGATCCTGGCTTTTCATTCACTTTAGGAACATCTTTCCCCTTATAAGCTTCTAGAAGGTTTACTCTTTCAGTTAATTTTTCTACTGTGTTTGCTAAGAAAAATACAAATATTTCAAAACAGAAGACTTTATAAAATAAGATGTACAAAAAGAGCAGTGCACAAATCTTCCTGTAAAACTAAAGAGACATTAGCCATACAGCAAATGAAACAACCGAAAATGTGTTGGATCCAATTTGTCTAACTTTCGCTAAATATTTAACACTAGATAACATATTTATTGTTTTCTTTTTCCAATTTCCATTAGTGCTAATGAATAGTTAAATCCGATGTTGACTTAACAGATAAAATTGTAACCCTTCAAAAATTAACTATTCGTTTAAGACCTAAAATTTTTAATTATTTGCGTATGTTGTATTAGGAATATTTTATGTTAAATGTTGAATATAAATCTATAAATAAAATACTGTCATAGTTATAAATATGATTCCTAATGTGATTAAAGTATAATTTTAGAAGCAGTGCTATCAATGTAGGTCATGTTGATTTCGTCTTAGAGTTGCAAGTTTTTTTAATATTTAATTTTTAGTATATGCATCTACTTACTATGATTAGATATCGATAGCATGATGTCTCTTGTACACTTGTGCAGCAAAGATCAGCAGTTAAAACCCCAGAGTTCAGGTCAAGTTAGAATTCAGTAATATATGTTCCAGTGTCTCTGTATTGACATTGTGGTGAAGATGCCAAGTGGAAGTGATGCAAATAGTTTTCCATAACTATATATCCTGTTCTTGCTCTAGATATATAAGTCTTAACATTCCTATACATATCCAGATCACATTTTGTCTGAAGAGGGTCCATAGAGATGCCCACCAATGATCTGCTTAATATGATTTGCATGTGATGTTATAATTTCAACAATTTGGAATTTTGTTTCCAAGCAAGCTGGAGGTAACGACGTTGTTCAATATATGGAGTTAAATATACTACATATGGAATTCAATATAGGACTTCCGTTTCTGTTTTGTTTTCTTCTCTTTTATTATATTAACCAGATAGACCACTTAGGAATAAATATTATTTATTCCCTCTCATATGAAAAAATTTACTAAAGTGTTCCAAACATACTACTCAAAATAATTATGTTCCTTCATACCTGCATACTGATTACACTGAAACTGCCTATTTTATTTCATTATAAGTACAGGTTGGGTATTTGGTATCTTACATCATAAATAAAAACTATCTTTAAAATACCAATTGTACATGGTCCAAATTTAATTTAAATGTAATCAATTTTTGTATTTATGTTTTTATAATGTAATTTGTTAAATATACACATTTTTAAAATCTGCATTACAGTCATGTGAGCTAGATTAAGGTGTATATGTTAAACAGTTCGACCAATGATAGACTGAGAAAACGAGCAGACTATACTTAACAAATGGTTAGTTAGTGAACCCTTAAGTTGGTGATAATTTTGTTAAACAAACGGTAGAAAATAAACGAAATGTTACAATTTAAACAATTCATTTGTTAATGCACCATCAGGTCAATTTTGACAGATGATGGACAAGCTGGTCCTTAGCCAATAAAAAGGTAAATAAATATATACTGGAAACTATAATGTCAGGTGTATAGATCAAATAACAATAAAAATGGTTTGGATATTTTATCTTGCTTTTGTTAAGAGCCTATGATTTACTTTCAGGATATCACTTATAATAAATAAATTCCATGTTCATGGTACCACAATGTTTACAAAATTACAATAAGATTAACCTCTCGACTATCTGGGTCTTAAATTTGATCGGAAGCTCCTATGGAACTCTCAGTTAGACTGGGCTACAAATAAAGCAACTAGTGTCATGTAGCCATGTAATGAGATCTATATGCATTACTACAAAAAGGTTGCCTGATTTTATGGAGCTGTTGTGAGGCCCATAGTGTCATGTTTTGTGGCCAAAAAAAAGTCAGGCTTGTGCCATGAAAAAGTTGTAGAAGCTTCAACGGCTAGCATTCCATCCACACAGCAGCCATAAAAGGTGGTACTTTATATACCCCTTTGCATGTCTTTAGGTGTTGTCTATGGCCTTTAAAACTGATAGGGACTGTTAATACCTGACAATCCTGCATGAATTACAGGAATTGAAGTTGGACATTTTAGTGTGGATATAATGAGGAAAACATCTAAATCACTTTTTCAAGATGATTGTTGAAGACTACCAACAGTTGAAAATAAAGGGCTAGAAATAGAAGAAGATGCTTATCCCTAAAGAATGTAACCCTCAGAACTAAGAAGATGGGAACTGTCTCATCAAAAAGTCACAAAATCTAGAGAACCCCGTACCCTTATTCTTAGGTAAATATCCTTATTCCTCTCCTAACAGGCATATTTAAAATTAATATAATTAATTAAAGAATGGAATAATAATAATAACAAAAATAAAAATAAAACATTCATCTGTGGTTCAACACTCAACGGAGATCCATCCTTTGCAACCAAATTATAACAATTTAGTTTCCCTTTTAAACTCTCTACTGACTGAGAAAGTAAACAGTGTTTAAAAAATATTTCAGAATTTTATTGTTTTATTGTGTGTTTTTCTATTTGTATACTACTAGGTAATACTAAGGAATACTTTCCAACATAATCCTGTATCTTCTTCTATCCATATAAAATCTAAAAAAAGAAGGAAAACGTTGTAATTGTGTCCAGTGATCCCAAAAAACCCATAGATAAGATTTTTAACTAAATTCAGCAAAGAGGTTTATCTGATGCCATAAAGCATTTAACCCAAGGTAGAAAGGATTTAAGACGGACAATAGCTCTGTTGACTGGTCACTTGCTAGTGAGATATGATCAAAAGGAATATAGGTTTGTAGAACAGGATACTTGTCAGTTTCGCTCCTATGGGAAAGATTTAGTAGAACAACTTCTGTGTGAGTGTATTGTACGTCCTTAAGATTTTTAGAGATGAGCACAATATCATATGAATTCTAGTCAGGTTTTCTACGACAATAGATCCATAAGGGTCTTTGATTTCCCTTAACATTTGTTTTTTATAACCTTTGACTACACTTACCTAATTCCTCTCCTTCTACATAATTTTCTAGCATTTCTGACCCTTCAAACTTATCTATGAAGGCTGTATTGATGGCTTCCCTTACTTTAACTGCACACATTGTAAATGAAGTCGCAGCTTCATTCAAAATAATGTCATCAATGTTTAGGACTGATAAATTCAACTTTCTTGCTGTTCTATTGGCCCAAAATATATGCTCTAAAACAAAAGGAAGATCAAACAAATTGTGATAAGATATGAACAAAATATAAACATCATTTATAATAGTTGTTGATTTTTATAAGGATTTAATTTTTATTTTATCACATATAGAGAATTATACGATGGGTCAAATGTCAATTGAAGTTCTCTGAGTGGTTTTAGGAATGATCTCTTTCTGTCTGTCTGTGCAATACTCTACACTACAAATACATAGGGGCTTGTTTTAGTCAAATTTGGAATGTCAGCATATTTTAGCCATACTGTGGAATTTTTATTTCAATAACTCAAAATTTGAGGGGTAGCTGCAATAAACAACAAAACATTGTGATTTGTTCAAATGTTTTTGATCTAATTTTGCTCAAATGTAGCCTCTAAATTACCCAAACAAAGGAACCATCTACAAAAATCCCAGTTTGGGAATTATGAGTAAAAGACCAAAAAATCTATCGTGAACCTATTATAAAAGATTTAATTTCTAAAAATTGGCTATAACAATTTCATTCAAATGTTGGTAAAATATAAAGATTATTGCAAACAAGAGAAAATTACCTTAAACACATAATTTCCAGAAAACGAATCTTTACTTCCATAATTTAAACTCGATTTCATCTTTTATTATTTAAATATTTTAAAGTAATTTAAAATCTAAGATGGAGTCCAAAGTATTTTGACTATGAATTGGTGTGAGAGAAACTGAATGGACAATTTACTACTCAATGTTACTAGTAACAAGCTAAATGTAGAAATGAACATGCAAAACTATAAAAGGAAAAAAATAATGGCTTAAAAATTAATTGCTCTTTTTGAAAAAAAAAAATTAATAAATTATTATGATCTTTAATGAAAAGACACGATTCAGTTGGTTTTAAATTCCAAATTACTTTAAATTAATATGTTGGCACTATTTTAATTACCACTTATCAATATTAGAATCTATGATATGTTATACTGTGTAAATATCTCTAGCAATAAATCATTACAATAGTTGTACCTGTAAGAGGCGCTCCATGAAATATAAGAAGAATCCCATCTATCAAGCCATTTATATCTTCTTTAGATTTTGGTAAAACTTTGGGTAAAATTTTTTCACACAGACAAAGAGGATCTGTTTTCAAAATTTCAGGAGACTTTTTATACACATCATCGATGTACTCTGTAAAATATTATAAAATAACTATTATTATTCTACTTGCAGCTGTAAAAAACAAATTTTATTTGATAAGATAATTTTTCATAATTAATAAATAAACAATATAAAAACATTGCATAACTGTTTCACTCACCAATTCCCCAAACCTATTATTCGTCACAAAAAATGTCAGTTCAGTCAAACAATTTTATTATCACTCAAACAATTAAAAAGAATTTTGTCATTTTCTTGGAATTAAAAAAAAATGAATTTAAATAAATTGCCTAACATTATTTTTCTGGCTCAATGTTTCTTTTTTCCAATGGCTGATAATGAAATAATGAGAATAATAAGTTAGATAAAAAACAAAGGCTTATGTGGGATTAATGATATTCCAGATTTTGTTAAGAAAAATGCTAAATACATCGTAAATCCCTTAATTCATTTAATCAACTATTCTTTTATTTCTGTGAATTTCCAGAAAGTTTTAAATGTGTTAAATTGTTCCTTTGCATAAAAAGGATGATACAGGTAAAAATAGACAAATATTGTCCTTTTTTTTTGCTGCGATTTTTTCAAAATTATTCGAGGCTATAATCAAAAAAGCCTCACATTGATTTATTGTGAAAAATTCAATGTCCTTGCTTCTAAATGAAATGGGTTTAGAAAAGGATAATCAATAATAACAGGTAGTCGTGAGTTTGTTCGTAAAGGTTTACGAATGTTTTTGGAATATTCCTTAATTTTATCATTGCATTTGACATGATAAATCACCAGATTCTTTTGGAAGAGCTTTCTTTTTATAGAATTCATAATTTAGCAAAGAAATAGATTAAGTCTTACTTAAAAAGGATAACACAAATGGTTTCTTTGTCATATGTAAACTCTCAAGGCACTAAAATGTTTTATGTACTCGAGATAAAAAATGTCAAAAATGGAGTCCCACAGGGATCAGTTCTCGGTCCTTTATTGTTTAGGATTTGGTACTTTATGCTGATGATACCAGTGTTATCAGACATAAATCAATGAGTATGACTCAGAAATTGACATGTGATTTAATTTAAAGCTTACAATCAAAGTTTTTTTTAGAAATAAACTTTCACTAAATGTTGATAAATCTAATACCTAATTTGAATAATCCTACCATTGACGTTATGGGGAATCTTTAAATCCTATTGTCAGTGCGTCTTTTCTTGGTGTCCAAATTGATGAACATTTGAATTGAAAGCACCATGTGATATCTTTGTCAAACAAAATTAAAATAAATACAATTACTTATGCTATAAGAACATTAAAAAGGATGTTCTTCTATACATGTTATTTGTACAGTATATTTTGCTTACTTCCATTCTTTTTTATAATATGGCATCATTTTGGGGGGAAATTCAGCATTTAATGACATTATCTTTTTGAAGTAGAAGAGAATTATGTGAGTCATGTGTAGCAAAAGTCTTTCATAACATTGTAAAGGTATTTTTAAGAAATTAAGTATACTGTCATTTCCATATATTTTTCTTTATAAGTGTAATATATTTGTTAAGAAAAATGAGGACAAATTCACTATAGCCAACAGTTTTCAATCATACAATATTCACAGTAGAAACAATTTTAGAATGGAAAAATGCACCCAAACCAAAACTCAGACGGTTGTTAATTTTACCGAGGTTAAGTTCCATGACAGACAGCACTAAGATACTATAAGCCTATCTTGTGTTTATTTAAGAGGGCCTTGCAAGGGTATTCACTAAAAAATTGTTTTTATACTTTGTCTGAGTTTTTGGGAACTTCGTAGTGAAGAAGATGTTTTTTATTGATCTTGGAATAGTTAATTTAATGTCTTCCCCTACTGTTAATAATTTATTTATTGTTTTGTTTACATATAAAGAGCATTTCTGTAAATTTAATTTGTCAAATTATATTTTAATATATTTTAGTGGTGTTAGGAATTAGGAATATAGTCTAAGTTCTTTTTAAGAAGCCAAAATAACAACAATTATTGTGACAGACCTGAAAAACTGATGAAATTGCTATCTTGCAAGTATGATGGACATCATTAAGGTGACAGTTGTACATAAACGCTAAGCTGAGAGAGAATGAGGTCAATTGATCAAGTGGACAACTGCTGGAGGTTTTGAAGATAGCCAGACATAGTTGGCAAAAAAAAAAGTTTCAGAGGGGAATGGGCCTTCATACTAGAATCTGTGAGAGTTGCAAGAAGGGTAAGCAAACTGTATGTGTGAAAGAACTTGTAATTATTCAAAATCAGTTTATTAATTCATTAATGTAGAATAAGGTCAGTCAGTCATTTTGAATTCTTACTGGTAATAAGATAAAGATGTTTGTAATAAGTGTATAACGAAACTGTGTGAGAGATAATGAGATAATGATAAATAATAAAGAAGCATTAATTGTATAACTAAACCACTATTTTATTTAAGTTAAAGTGTGAAGTCTCAGGCAGAAATCTTTGGAACATTAATGATCCTAACAATGGCAACCTGTGATTATAATATTTTAATTATTATAATGTCTCGACTTATTGTAATAATTGATTTGTTGTTTTGTTTGAACATCTATATAAATTTAAAAAAACTATCTTACATTAAATATTACGTTGGTTAATTGATGTACGTAATAATGGTAATTGTAGATAAGTTGTAAGTTTTTTTTAATGTAGAACCTCTCTAATCCGTCACCTTCGGGACTGGGGGCATGGTCGGAGTGCAAAAAAGGTCGGATTATCCGAAAAAAGCCAATATTTATTAGATATTATATAAAGAGACTTTTTTACAGTGAAATAAGTGATATATAAACTTAAAAAAGTCATAAGTCAAAGTTTACAGTAACATGTTTACGTTTTCCTCCTGACATGTTGAAAAACAAACAACTGTACATACAATGAGTCTAGCAAGTACTATGACAAATCAATAGAAATAACACGAGAGATGACACAGCACTGAAGCGGGCAAGCGATAACAAACTGTAAACAATGGCATGTAGCGCGCGACGGGCTGTGAGTCATCGACAAGTCGGCACAAACTCGCAAGCTCGAGCACGGTCGGATTAACCAGAGCGACGGACCAGCCGAGGGTGGATTAGAGGGGTTCTACTGTATGAGATAAATTATCTTATATTACAGGACATAGTACCCTCCTCATTATAAAATTATTAGATAAACTAAACAATCTGTATGTTTTTGTACAAATGAGTAGCTGTCATAATAATAATTTCTTTTTAAAGTTTTACATTTTGGTATTAAATTACAGGCAAAACGCAATAAGCTAAAATAAAAATATGACTATACTTTGTAACATACCATAGACATATTCTTCCAACTGATCTTCAGTCAATAACAAAGGGTCGATAGTGTTTTGTGAAAATTGTGAGGAGTCAGTAGACTTCATGGAACGACTTTCAGCAGTTTTTCTTGTTTCGTCTATAACAAAATAACAAAATGTAAATAAATATGCCATTTATATAACTTCAGCTAATTTTGAATTATTCAATTGTATTTAATTTATTTTTTATTGTTAAACAAAGAACACTTGTACAGGATTCAGCAGAATTATTTGACGGTTTGTGAACAGCAATAAAAAAAATTACAAGTTGTAATAATAAAAAATGTATAATGTCAAATTAAATAGCAATTCTTACAGTTTTACTTACAATTTATTACTTAGTTTTGAAAATTAGGTCATCCATATGTTTTCTCAAACACTCATTTAACCTCACTCTGAAATTTATCATGAACCAGGAAAGATTTTCATAGAAAATCCATGGAAAGTCTTGTTGTAAGGGTGGTGGCGCAATGTGCAAGATACACTACTTGTCCAAAGCCAAGGCTGAACAGCATATGCCGAGGGCTGCATGGCTAAGAGAGAGTTTAATATTAATATGTGGACTCTGGATACCAGGTGACATTCAGTTTTAGCTTTACAACCATGTGCATGTAGGGCTCTTGCATGGGTGGAATTAGCTACCATGAGTGGACGTTTATTTCCCTAGCTACCAAGGCCGACCTTGGAGAACTTGTAAAAGACAACCCCAGGAGTGACAACAAAATGGAGATTGAGGAAACTTGGGTTTTACATGGTCCCATAGATCCTACTTCCAAATTATCGTAGAAGAACCTAGAGGCTTTACATCTCAACATTAGTAGAAGCACAAATGTCTTTCAAGCAATGACAAAGGGAACTCCAATGTAACACAGATATATTAGGGATACAGTGTATCTGGCTAGGACAGCCATCAATATATCGGTTCAGAGACAATATCAGCAAAGATTGGGTATTCTCAAAGTAAATTGCCATGGAGAGAAGTTACTTTAGGTGGACTGGGAGGGAGAGTACTGGTGGACTTGGACAGAAAGCAACTCAGGTGAATCATGGGAATTATTACAGAACACTGTGGTCTAAGGGTGCACTTCTAAAGAATAGAAATATACCATGGGGAAACCGTGTAGACTATACGGAAACCACAGGCTGGTGTACTTTGTTAGATGAGGTAGTAAGTGGACTACTAAAACTTATAAAGAGTAATAACATTCTGAACTATAATTAAGAAACTTAATTGTACAATAGCCAAATGGATGTGGTGTCAGGGGCTGTTTATCCCTTTAACCTCTCATTTCAATCTAATCTAATTTAATGGGTGATGGCGCCAATCTTGCTAGAACCATATTTACTAACCTCTAAATTTGTTCAATTTTGGTTATCATCTTCAAGGTTCGATTTCAATTTCCAGATACCATATGAATCTTCTCTTAAAAATATATAGGGTTATGATTCCTATGTTCAAAACTGCATACCATACAATAATGTGTCAACTGTGAAGGGGTCATTTATGAAGTGTTCGCACGATTTTTTTATGACAAGTAGTAGAAATTCTGTTTATTTATGCATCATGAGAAGTGCAAAGAATAATGGCGTCATTTTCTAACCTAACCTAAATGTGCTTCATCAGTGCAAAAAATAATGGCATCATTTTCAAGAATTACTTCACATGCTGCTTTGTGAGATACCTAGTCATTCACACTAAACTCCTGCACTAAACTTATTTTATACAGGTGAAATTTAAAATCTGAATTGGAGAATTTCTATAACACTCAGATTTTAAATTCATAACATGGATGCATGTCTTAGTGTTATAAGAATGATGAGTGTTATGGCTAACCTGATAGCTTCAATATTGTCGGGTTTCCTCACTCTACGTTTTCATAGAGTTAACTTCCTTTTTAAAGCAGGATCAGTGTTTTGAAATTAGTTACCCGCAGCATTATCCTATTTGACACAGCCATGTTTTGAATTAAATTAGGCCACCGCAATATGTGGTAACAATGCATAGCTATAAGAAATCATTGTTTTGTAAATATGCTTCGATAAAGAATGCACAATATACACTTAACCACACCATGTTGGCAACTAAAATGGTATGAGTGCCGCTACCGTGAGACCTACTTCTTATTTATTCACTAACAGTAGTACCAAGATTATAACTGCTACAAAATCATCCAATTTACTTGAGTGACCCTGTATACCAAGAATTACAATTAATCTATTCATTTATTTATTAATCTATTGGACACTATAAGAATTGTATAAGACATGTCAATCAATACCAATTACAATTCACAATAAATTGTAAACACTAACAATATTTTTTTTAAATTACTGTATACGGTATTATATTATACCATGTGTCCAAAAAGTCCCCCCTCTTATTTTTTTTATTAATGGAAATAGACAGATTTGCTTTGGGGAAAGTTTAGATAACCAAAGGAGGAGTTTTTGAAGTATCCAAATTTTCCACCCTTACCCCCAAAATGGGATAGTTTGGGGGTAAGTCAAGAATTTTAAATAGCAACCCCTATTGAGTGATACCTCATTTTAAAGGTATTTTCAAAATAAGAATAATGGCGCAAACCAGAGGTCTTTAGGTGCATCCTACCCAACATAGCGACCAATCGAATTGTGAATGTTAACCTACAAACTCTAGTTGTTTTTATTACATTACAAACTGCTCTAGGTTGGTAAAATGATGGTAAGAGCCTTACCTTGTTTTTTTAGCTCATATTAAGTTCTTGAAATGGCTACCATTTACTTTTTGGCAGAAATAGATTCTGGACTCAAAAGCTTGTTGTACATTTCGTAACATTTCCGGTCTAATTATTAACGTAAAATTCACGTGAAGTATTTATGATCAGATCGTTCCTTCATTACTTATTTCTAAACAAAACAACAACTCTTTACCTTAACATGATGGTTCACATATCATACTCAGTTTAAACTTTTCTGTTCAAACACATTTTTTATTAAAAAGAAACTTCTCACTATTCCAGACACTCTTTGTTTTCACCCACGCCACATCATAAACCTTGGCGTCATCTCTCACAAGTGACGTTATACAACTTAGCAAACGGAATTCTTACTTCTACTCCCACCATTTTAATATTATGAACCAATGAGAGTTTGCCTTTCTCATATCTGACGTCACTATGTCTATTGATTCCATTTCAATTGGCATCGTACTTTCCTTCTTTTAGACACAAACCGTTCTCTTTTTTAAAAAGTTCAATTTTAATTTTATTTATTCTTTCAAAAATTTATTTTGTCCAAAGTTTTTACAATTTATGATTTTGAATGATACTTATTTAATACTTTCTTAATTAATTATTTATGTGACTAATTATCATTAATACCTTAATTTATTTATTTATTTTTTATTGGTTGGAGAATGTCCCATGCTTACAACCTCTGGCATGACTATCACACACAATAACGATTTTATGTTTTTTCAGAGAAAAGTGAATTTGTCCATCACCATTACCTTGTTTTTTAATATTCAGTTTGAATCACTAAACTTTTTCGACACCTCTGTTGACTCTCTCTTTCTTCTTGTTTTTACAATTTCCCAACCATGGTTTCTCTTGCATTTCATTATTAGAAATGTTTCCCTTATTTAAATTTATTTCATGATCAGTCCATTTTCTGCTAGATGAGAGAAAATACACTTTGTATTGATATGTTAAAAGTCAAAGGCAAGCTTCTTCTTTGTGAAGTTGAATTTTTATTCTCTAAATTAATCACTTTGGTATTAAAACTTTTGTTACACAGTGAGCTTTATTGTACAGGTTAATTAAAGCTTCAAATAAACTACATCCAAAAACAAAAAAATAACTAAAATACAACTAATAATTGTGAAAACTCTAACATATTAAAAGTTTGAAAATGTACTGAAAATAATGTTGTTACTCCTTTGTAAAAACACTTTTTTAAATTCTAGATTTTACTTTTTGTAACAATTATTTTTGCTAGTAAAGGGTCCTCCAGGTATTGCAGCAGTACGTCAACTTATTGCAGAATTGCTTCAAGACTGACCCGTGTCTGCACTGTACAACCGCCTTCCTTTTCCTTACTTTCCTCTTCATTTATCCCTCGACATTTTCCAACCATTTCTTCTTCTATAAGGTGCTGAAATCCAGAGTCATTACCATCAAGAGTAGACACTAGCTCTTCCTTTTCTTCGTTTACCGTGTGTTTTTCCTTTTCTTTGTTCGGCAGAAGTTTTCTTCATAACCTCATAAGATTAAAGGTTTGAAAGAATACCACACAGACACAATTTCAAAAATCCAGTAGAGAGCCGTGAATTCTTTCCAAAATTCTTTTAGGTTGCAACCTTCTTCAATTTTTAACTGGAATAATGTTGTTCTATAGATACTCTTCATTGTTGCTATGATGCCTTGATTCAAAAGTTGGAATAATGTAACTTATTAATTTATTCACAGGAACCGCTTACTATCTATGATAAAATCACGGGCCTGTCTGAGATATCTGAAAATCAATTCTGTTTACCTCTATTTTGATACTGCTCACTTATGATGACAATTTCTATATCTTTTTCTCATGTTATCTACTCCATTAATCCATTGGCAGCCCCTTTCATATTATTACCTATATCATCTCTTAACTTAATATTTGGAGCTGACTGTTACATACTCTGCTTCAAGCTATAACATATAGTAAACATCTTATCTGGATTTACAAACAAGTTATTTCATAAAAAGTACTGATTTTTACATTCACATTTATTTATGAACGCCTCGTTCTCCAGTAAAAACGTGGTTTCATCTTGAACTCTAATATTAGTGTCATTATTATTAGTGGCTTATTAAACTAAAAAGGTCTGTATATAAAATGGAAAGAATAGCCCCAAGATCAGATCCTTGAAGAACTGCACATTTAATATGACACTTATTTTGAACGCATCCTTGCTATTTGAACCCAATATTCTACATCATCCATAACTAGAATATAAACTATAGTAAAAGTATTGAAATAATTCATTTTAAATAATAGTTGTATAATTACTTGAAACATATGTTTTGGTTTCAGACATCCTGACAACCAAGCTAGAGCGGACATCATCAAGAAGTTGATTATAAAATGCTTCTAGTTCTAAAGTCACTTTTTTGTCATACAACTGTGTAGGGAGTAGAAGATGGTCCACATTGTAGAGATGTGTCAGAACTCTTAATATTCTGTCTTCTCTTTCAATAAATCTGAAGGAAAACAAATTGTTTAGAATGTTCCTCCTACAGTTTATTAGAAGAATATATGCATAAAATTAAGGTGTTTACCAAGCAATAAAGAAACATTCTCCTTCACAGCAGAGGTTATAATGTTCTAATAAAGTGGGGGAAAGTTTTATTGTTGAATATTATTTTCACTCATACTGAGTTTTGAGTTCAAATAAACTGTTTACTGCACATTCCAAATAAATTCTGTGAACAATTCTAAAAGCCATAAGCCAGGAACATTGTTATGTTAGAAGTAGTGCACAAATTTTGTTAAATGGAAAGCGTTTTCGCAACTCACAAAGCACAAAGACATGAATTGGAGTGGTTCGGAGACAGCTCTAAAACAATAGGTGGAATGGGGGCTAAAACCCAAGGAGGCAGGTATGAGCATTAATATGTCCTGTCAATGGAATGTGCCCCATGGTATTTCAATCAGAAATTATAGCCTTAATGGAATGTGTCCAAGAAAACTCAAGACTTGGATAAAATACAGACAGCCAGATGGCTTTAAAAGCCTTGGATTCGAATATATTCAGGTCAAAGATAATCTAGGAATATTTCAGAATCATAACACAGCTGAGAGGGCTCAACAGTGGTATTTTTTGCTGGGATTAGTAGGAATAAATGTGCAGATGTGTTCTCTCACAAAATGTGATCAGGAAAACTCATAGTATATTAACTGTTTTGAGCCATATACAACAGGGTGGCTATGCAAATCATTAGTACTTTGCCTCATAAAGAGCATAAGAGGATGTGGAAGACTCACTCAGGTTTAAGAATAAACACACTCTTACTTTACACCTTCTCTAAGTAAATTCTATCTGACCTTCTCCTGTTAGGCAAGGGCAATATAAGGAAGTGGACTGCCACCATTGCATATTCACTATGGAACCTCTTGTACAACAAATGTGGCCAGTATGAAGAAACTACAGAGCATCTGATCTTTCAACGCAAAAGCCTCAATCAGGGAAGGACTGAGAACTTTGAAAAATGACAGGTAATTCCTCAAGACAACCTTGTCAGGAAGATCCTGAATTTCATGAGGCTTACAGGTATTATTGGGGGATGTCTCAGAAAATGAAACCATCTATTTCTATTTGAGAGTGCAATAAGACATTGTGGCTGAAATGCAAAAGAGATAGATTGCTCAATTGAAGAAGAATAAAAACAAATACTGTAACAAGACATTCAGTTACTAAGATAAAATATTGAAACAAGGATGGCTTCAATAGTTGGTGTTCATATCTCCAAAAATAAGTCACTGGTGAACCCCAAAAAAATATATGCTAATCTAACATACGAATGTTCAAGGAAATTATAAATAATATAACAATAATATCCATATAGCATTACATATGGTAAAAAAGTAATGAAATAGATTTAAAATAATAACTAAAATATATTTAAGGATTAAATAAAGCAATAAAGCTAAAGTTTCAAAATTAGTTTTTTTTTCTTTTTTCTTCAGTCGGTAATACAGCCTCGTCAATGCCTTAACAGGCGAAACCCCCTCTAATTGTTATTCCAACCCCCCTTCAAAATTTCTAGTTTACAAACAAATCCTATAACTTTACAATGATGGTGAGTGTTCTTGCGGTACCATTGGAGTTCATAGTGTCTTTACGGCCAACTCAGTGAGATAGGTCTCTGATTTAAATAAGTAGAATTGATGAATTTACCATTTATGCCTATCGAAATCACTCACAGAGTAGAAAGACTTGGACAACAAAAGTTGTCATAGGCATGTTTAAATTTGTAAAAATTTCCCTCCACTCTTATAAACTTTAAGAGTTTGTTAATAAGATTTACTCCGGTTTATGAGGGCAGTTTTCTAAAAATATTAAGCCTGCAATGCTGATACTGCAACAAATTAATGTTGTAATAATGATGAAGTGTACTCTCAGAAATCCAATTTTAGTATTGATGCAATTATATTGGGTGGGTCAGTCATTTGACGATTGAAGTAATATTTATCCAAAAGTTCTACGATTAATAGATGTGATTAATTGTTTACACCCATTTTATTATACACCATGTTGTTGTAATAAAATACTGTATTTGTTTTCAACTGTGGTTATTTTCATATCTTTGTATGGAAAGCTTTGAAAGATGAACAGAAAACTAAAGAGTGAGAATTTTTACTCAAGGCTTGGTGGAAATGTGACCATAATTATAACGACGAAATTTATTTATTTGTGGAATGCTTTCCTGACAGTATACCACCATCAAGACATGGTATTTACAAAACAAATGAGAGGTTTCAGCAAACTGGATCGATAGATCTGGGTTCAGGTATGTCTGTTTCTGTTATTACAGATATAGCTCAGTACTATAAATATTCACCTACAATAACATCTGGAGAATGACATCTCTAGAATAAGTCTCTACAAAATGAAGAAAAAGTTAAAGCTAAAAACATATAGATCTACTTTACTTCAAGGCTTAAATGAAGACAATTTGATATGCAGGTGGAATTCTGTGAGTGGTACACAATCCATTAAGAAGTCAATAATAACTTTAATTAAAACATTTTGTGGACCGAGGTATCTACATTTAAGATGAACGGGTCAATAGACACAACTAACTGTAATACTGGAGATCTGATAATCCAAATCTCTGATGGAGGGAATTTTAATTTTTTAAATGCTCCTAGTCTAACTGTTTGAATTTAACCAGGAATTACCAGAGTTAAAAATAGTTTATTATTACCAGAAACCTAAGCTCTGAATTAGATGTTCATAATTTATTTGAAACATGCTCGATTTGTCACCAGGTTTACATGATACAATTACTTTTAGTAAACTTGTATTAATATTCTCACCTGTCGTAGTCAAGGAAATAAATCTCTACATCAAAATGACATGGATTTATGATAGTGAATATCTTCTCAATAGGTTCTGCATTTGGTAGAGATGCACCGAAATTGAAATAGTCTTGTGATAGAATTACTTTGGGTTCCACTCCAATCCCTTGCAAGTGAATTACTAAGCTGTCTGGATTGTGTTTCATATCCAGATTTAAAATGACATCGTACAATTTCTGAAAATATAAATAAACAAAAATTACTCACCTGAGCGAAAAGAGATCCACTTTTAACTTGACATTTGTCATTGCATCTGTATGTTTGTTTTGTAAGAATAATAAATCGTACACGGATTCTAACAAAATACAGTAATATTTAATAATCAAACATGTTTGAGTGACATTATTAATGCATCACTGAGGACGACAACAGTTTCATTAAAACGTGTTTGATCATTAAACATTCTTTTGGAAGACTGTTCTATTCATTATTTTTAAACATACACTTCCTCAAAAGTTCAGCTATATTTCTATTCATATCTATGTTTGTTACACAGTTACAATTAAACATTAAATCTATGCGTGTCTGTTACGTTGTACCAACTAATATGAAATTCAGGAATAAAGTAATTATAAATTTGTAAATGAATCATCTCACTGGGAAGTTTATTTACAAGTAGTTATAGTATGAGTACGGGTTTTCCAACCCTGAAGGACCTAAGCTGGATGTACACATTTTTTCATATAATCTTGGAATAGATCCCTCTCTTTAATCTTTCCTATCAGGTCTCAAATGATCTACTCCAGTTTTCATCCGACCCTGACACTAATATTTGAAAGTTAAGGGTTTTTATTTTATGTTTTTTCTTCCTTTTTCAATATGATATGTAAATTTGAACAAAATTTTATCAAAATCGTTAGAGCCAATTTTTATAAAATCATAATTGTGTTTTTTTTGTTTTTGTTTTTTTACGAGAGATACCACCATATTTGAAGTTATCAAAAAATGAAAAAATTTCCCTACATATGGTCAAAATATGTCCATATAGGAAATTTGATTAGAAACGGTTCAAGTGTTTGGGCTGTAAAACACTACACACACAACAGACATCATTCCAAAAAACACTTTTATGGAAAGGGGCCAAGAAATGGATATATTAGTGTAAAACTCTAAATCAATTTGTTGATCCATTGCATAACTGTCTCTAGACTATGATAAAGTATATGTGAGAAAGAGTTTAATAGGGCACTAGGTAATATGAAGGACCATTTCCAAGATAAACCTGTGTGTCACATCTATACAAAATCTAAACTATATATTGTGAGAAAGTAAATATATATGGAAACATCAAAGAATTCTACCTTAATAATTCGTTCATAGCAGAACATACTACATTTTATGATTTGTAAATATAATTACTTACATCAAATATAGGTTGAAAAGAAATAAACAAGAGCCCAGCAGTCTGAGGTAGATAAATGCCATTAGAGATGTTCACTGAAAACGGATTGTCGTCGTTAGAAATACGAGAATGTTCTGATTGTTTTTTTCGTTTCACAACTCTTAATGAAATAGTATATTCACAAGGAACATAGCCTCTGAAACAGTAAACATTTAAACAACTTTAATGTAATAGCAGATATTTCTTGTTGAAACTCCATATTCAAGGATAAAATAAAGCAAAAGCTTAAAGTTTCAAATATTTATTAGTATAAATGAGCTACAATTGTTTCGCCTTGCGGCGAGTAGCCCGTCGATGCCGCAAGGCGAAACAATTGTAGCTCATTTATACTAATAAATATTTGAAACTTTAAGCTTTTGCTTTATTTTATCCTTGAGTAAACATTTATCTTCAATATCCAGCATTAATACAGAATATATAATTTTTTAGTAAGAACTAACGCATATGGCTTGCATTAATAATTATGCTATTTTGTAGGTTAAGAAATTAGTTATAATAACTTTATCCTACATAGTTAAATAGACCTTCATTATGATCAATTTTATTTTTTGTTGTCCCGATCTAACTTCCTATATCATATCATCCTATATTCATTCCTATATATCATCCTAACTCCCACCCTCTAGTTTTAAGGTTTTATGTTTTTTCTTTTTTCTTCAGTCTGTAATACAGCCTCGTCAATGCCTTAGCAGGCGAAACCATTGGTCGGCTAGACTAATAAAAAGTGGATATAACAAAATAAAAAATTGTGTTTTACTATCTTTAAACATGGAATTCCACCAAGAACCATCGGTCTCAACAGTAATGAAAATCAATAGCATTAGGTTAAATTTTTTTTAATTGTTATGCTATTAAAATAATGGTTTACTTTTGAATAAACGTGTTTTGAGAAAAATAATAATTTAACTCTATCAAACTAAAAAGACACACATAAAGATTTTTATTATTATAGCTATAAAATAATGTTATAATTAATTTTGAACCTATACTAGTACAATACAAAGTCATAAATGTTAGATGGATTGTATTCAGTTAATTAAAACTCATATAACTGTACATAAATTGTAACGAATAAAATTTTATATTATATCTCTTGAAAGTTTAAATTTTGAAGCACTTTTTATAGCATTTGCTACTCTCTAGCAATTTTTTTAAAGAATTTAATGTTCTTTTATTGTTTATTTAAATCGTATAAACGAAGTAACAGCTGATGACCTTAACCTCAGCTGAAGAGTCTAAACTAACTTCTCTTTTATCGTATATATCTTAGCAATTGTAACCTTTCATTCACTGTGGATAAAAAAAAACACAGTATAAGTAATTTATAGTTTAACAAGTGCCATTCTATGAATATGGATAGACACTTGTACTTTAAAATTACGGGATTGTGAGATCTAGGAAAGTGTACTTTCTAGTCACAAACAAACTACAGATCACTTTGAAAATACCTATTTTAATAATATGGTATTATTCTCCCTGAAATACACATTTATCTGAATATTGATATTTTCCTTATAATCTAAACATACAAAATTAAGCATTGAAATCTAATGGAGGTGCCCCAGAAAAACATACATATATAGCAATCCTGAAATAATATGACATGACATACAAATGGATAAATTTTAAAAGTCCAAGTCTTTTCCTATCTTTAAACAATTTATAATAATGTTTTTCAATATAGCATTTATCACAATCCATCAGATTGTCCTTTAAGGGGAATACACAAAAATTATCCAATGACATAAATAAATGAAAAGTCGCTATTTTTATAGGTATATTGATATAAAGTGAAATATTTGTATATAATGTTCTTACAATTACTATCTTCATAATTAATGTTAAATATTTTGTCTTTGAAATGTTTCAGTTTTGTTAAAAATTTAACACATGTGTCTATACCAGGACGCAAACACTGACTTTATTTAAACTCAGGTAAAAACTGTTTTTTGTCTGAATCTCTCTTGTTAAAACGTTGCTCTGGTATGAGGCAATCCGCCTGATGAGAAGGTCTCGCAAAGACGAGAGAGTTAACACGACCACTCTCGTTGGATAATAAAGAGCTTATGTCACTCCTCAAAGATGCATAGACCAGTTCAACTAAAAATGTTATAATTGGAGGATCCTTTGGGCCATAAGGAATAACCTGACAATTAGATCGACACACTACACTGCACTCAACTAATTTTTGATGGAAAACTGTGATTTCTTACAATCAGTTACTTATTTTATAATAAAAGTATAAAGTTCACAATGTCTTTTATTAAAAATCGTATTATATTATTTTTAATACAATATTTAAACTTTCTCATTCATACCAATCGTTTACTCGCGATTCTATAACATTTACCAATTTCGAAACACTGTCTGTCCGTCCATACGAGGCTTCGAATATACGATCACAATATGAAAGATGGTGCAAGCTTCCCGATGTCATATGTCCCTTACGTCACATATTGAACCAAGTACTAACCCAACTTAGAGTCCCCAAAAATGTGAAATGTTACACAGTGTAAGTCGTATTTGATTCAAATCAAGGTTTTAATGCTACCAGTCTAAGTTCTTTTTATCTTTTTTATCAATTATTCCTGAACCATAATATTTGTTTACTCGAGATTTTGCATATGGATTTGTGTCATTAATTTCACTTAAAATTGAACAAAATCGGTAAAGCTGGTTTTAAGAAATGAAGTATTTTATAACAGCCCAATTGCCGATTGTTTTGATTTTTTACCAATACCTCACAAATCATTTTTGGAGAGATGGTGACTGATACATTATGTTTGATTCCTTAAAGGTGTAACATTTCACATTTTTCTGCCAGTTCGGTTGAATAAGGTGCATAATCAGAAGATTAAACCCATTATAAAATTGTCAGAGATTATAGGAGTGGTTGATTCCGGTTATGTATTCATTTAGTTTGGACAGATGTACAGATGTACAGATGATGTGGAGTGTTATAGACTCCAACTAAAGGAATAATGATTATTTAAGCGTTAAAAAATTCTATTATGGTAGCGTAAGACAACGACCAGGAACCTTTGTAAAAATAAATATGTTTTCTTTTAGCAATGTTTAATAAAAAGTACATTATGAAACACGAAATAATAAAACATATTTTGTTATTTAATAAAAAGTAAGTGAATCAGAAAAATAGTGGGGACTGTACAAGTTGCGAAACAAAGACGAACTTCTTATTCAGCAGCTGAGCTGGTATGAACAGTAACAAATTTATAAGCGAGTTGTCCATAAATTTAGATGATTTTGTTATAAATTTAATTAGTCAAACTTACCAAGTGATAAGCAAGACTATTCCCACCAAGTATTTAAAATTCCTTTTTACCCAAGTAAAATAATAGTCAGCCAATAACATTTCAACTAGAGACAGTGAACAACTGTTTATGGTATAGATGCAAATATTTAGTAAATATTATTTTAAAATAGAATGTAACAATAGATTGTAAATTATATGAAGAAAAAAAGATATTTAATAATATAAGATATTTGAACAATTTCCAAATCGTTTTGGGGATAGTAGAATATCCAAAGTTATGAATAATTGATTCCAGTGGACTTGAATGATTGGTTTTTATGTTTAAATTTAAGAATATAGACGAACAGATAAATGTGGCGTATTCTAATATGTGAATTATGTTTTTTAAGTTCTTTAATTATAATATGTGATTTATTAATCTTTTGATGTTTTCTGGAAATAAACATGTATATATTTCAGGAACTATGGCTCTATAATTTTATTGAGTACCCTGTTCAGGAATCCACGACCCTGGGATTCTCGAAAATAACATATTGGCACCCAATAATAAATAAACTATATAAAAAATAATAAAATTAAGGAAAGAATTGTTACAGCTAGGATGCCAACAAGGGGTGAATTAATTTGAAAAGATTGTTACAAAAGGTACACTTGAGCAAAATTTTATTTAAATCATTGAAACCAATAATACCAGCAGTTTTGAATTATGAACATGAAAAAAAATTCCAAGTTATGGCCATGCTATGCCCACATACTAAATTTAATTAAAATTGGTTTACACATTTAGGCTGTAGAGTACTGCATATACAACAGACAGATATCATTTCTAAAACCAATTTTTTGAATTAGGGGAACTTAAAACTCGACATCAATTTTTTAACTCTCATCACATAACTTTTCCTATACTATGTATATATAAGTAAAAGTTAAACCAGAAATAAACACAAAAATTGCAACATATCAAAACAATGAATAAAATTGGCTTTTGGTTATTGCCAAATATAAAGATTGTAGTTAGAGACTGCTAGTCGTCTAATGGCCGAACTGCCAAGGACGGATGGCGTTGGATAAAAAAAGAAACTTTTGCTGATGGCTAAAATATATTTTAAAAAGAATTGGCTTGTTTCCAGGAATTTTGTTCCTGTACAGAGAGAACATTTAAGTTAATTGGCAATACATTTTATCTATTTTGAGTCCCTGAGTTGAAAAAGTGTTTTTTTTTTTTTTACAAAATTCTGTAATATGATGGCAGTAATTATTTTCAGAAACTGTTAGTAAATTTTGTGGCTATAATTGAAGGTAATGTTTGAATTTTAACTTTAACTTATTGAGTAAAAATGAACCACTAACCTCCTCTCCCCACAAGAGAATTGCTTCTACTTACACATTTTTAAGAAGAATACTCAAGACTTTACTGTAGCCGCAACAAACTTTTCCAAAGTTAATCCTAGTAGAATCTACAATCAGAGTTGGAAAAGTAAACAAAGCTCTCATATTGATTGGGATAGTTGCTCCTTTGTTTACCTGCAAAACATCAATTGGATAATAATTGTAAAATATCAATTTAGGGTTTTTTTTTGAAACTCCTAATATTATCTATTGCTTAGCCAATACAGCCTGAAAGAGGAAATCACAAGTAAAATAAAATTACAAGGTTGTAAAATGAAATGGAAACTTTACCAGTATTTCAATATACATAATTTTATTCACTTCTAGCAATAAAATTGGAAGTATTATACTCATTATACTAACTATTTTCATGTTTAGTTCTCAGTGTATCAGAAACGTTTTTCATGAAATTGTGACAGATGTAAGCATGGGGCATCCCCAACCAATAATAATCTGTAGTTGGTATTGTAATAATTATTAAGTAGTATAAATGGTTATATTAGAAATAAAGAGATAATTGTTTAAAAATATATATATAGTTAAGGAGAGAAGTGTTTTTATAATGATGAATAAAAAAGTGAATTTAAATTACTGTATTGTAAGTGAGAAGATGGCTTTCGTGTGAAACAAAGATATAAAATCACATGATATGCCATAAAAGGACATGGTCTCGATCTGCTAATGAGATTGATTCAGGATGTAAAATTCAAACAGCATAAGAGAGCGTTAGTTGCACATACTCCGAACGGAAAAAGCAACTCTGCCTAAAAAACTAAATTTGTAGTCACTCTTCGAAAACAGCGATATTGTTAGACGTGTAAGACTATTGTCCTCAAAGTGAGGTATTATTTTGTAAGTTAAAAGAAGTGAGTGTGATAATTGAATAAAATAAAGGTGCTTTATGAACCTATAAAGTAGTGTAATTGAAAATTTGGATGAAATGAAATTGTAAGTAAGTTTTGTAATCACTAAAATAACCAGACTTTATAAAGGCATGACAATGGACGATTAATAGTTTTTAGGGTGTATAGGTTTTAAAATTAAGACTCTTGTTTCAGATGTAAATTGTCAAAATGAATAATATAAAATTTCATGTACTAAAAAAAAAAAAGAAGATGAGTTTTCGAAAATGACCAAAGAGCACCTTTTCAGCTAAACACGTTGGACATTTTGAGGCTCAGAAGTACAGAAATAAAGGCAAGAACCTAGTAAGTAAAATTAATAATACTTAATTAGTAAGTAACTTTGTTAAGTACACACGCTTAATGTTACAAAATGACACACAACACAGCTAAGTACACTCACATACTGTTACACAGACCGTTTAGATTATCGGAAACTGAGCTCACGTTGGGTGCCGAAAATATTGTCTGATTTGTACAAAACCAAACAATGGTTTGGAGTTTCTCACTCAGCTAATACAATGATAAAGGTGATGCTTTTTTAAGCCAAAAGTGACCAGTAACAAGATCTGGATGTCACATACAAGGAGCAGTTTATGAAATGGAGGCACATGAGATCCTCGAAGAAAAAAAACAAGACCGCAATTTCAACATGAAAAATCAAGACCACAATTTCTACACTAAAAATGATGTACACTATCTTCTGATAAATGCTAAAAGGTATTGTGAAACACTCAGAAAATTGTATCAAACTGTTTTAAATTGACAATGCTGCTCAATAATACACATCCGCATTTATTGTCACTCCACGTTAAAGAAATTCAACCAAACGGACACCTTACCTTTCTCAAAAACTGTAGCCATGATTATTTAAGGCTGACGAAATATGGTTGATTTTTTAAAATTTTAGTAGGAAATACAGAATGATGCCAATTTTTGGATTTATGCTTAGTGTCAGGTGTGTAATGAGAGATCCAAATTTCTTCCACGGCTACAATGTTGTAATTCACTATTTTGGTCACAGCACTAAAAACGATAAACAGCATGCTTTCCTTGAGTTCCTCTGTAAGCATTTGTGAAAACCTTCTGGAGCAAATCTTATTATACTGAAGCTTAACAAAAATAATGTTATAAACTAAATATCATGAAATTAATGAGAAAGCCTAATGCAGTTTTATTAATAGTGATTCAGTTTTTACGAATATGCTTATTAAATTGTTGGCTGTCTGGATAGTGACAGTTCTCCCTTCATTAAATAGCCCATACTATTTATGTACACTTGTTCAACTCCTTCCCCAATACATTTTTATAAGGTTTTGATAAATTGCAGATTGACACATTTTTTGTGTGTAGTCACAAAGTTTCATTGGTGATTAACATATTGTTAACAACTGGTGATGTGAGGGATTTGAAGAAATCAAATGATCTTGAAACTGCTCAGGTTTGTGGCTTATGCAGTTATGGTGTAAAGACGGTTATTACTTAATAAATGACCCTCATATTTCGATATCAAATATTCTGAATTACTTAAAACTGATTAAACGAGCCTAACATTTATTCTAATTCTCTTGCCAGCAAGTTGGTGACTTCAAATAACATTATAAGACTGAAGGGGATATGTGTTCTGCATAATTAAGAGAAGATAGTGGAGTGGCTCTTTACCTCTTTTCACCACACATATGATCATAATAAAAACAAAAAATAAATTAGTTCTAAAACATATTATTGTTTTTATTTTATTTTTTTACCTGTAGTTGTAAATAGAGATTCATAGTTTCTTCTTTAGGGTATCTTTCAATTGTAGGTCTTAACACAATACGCAGTTGTGCATTACGATTTGTAGGCAGATTATATGTATTACGAAACTCAACAAAGATTCCATCTTTCCTTAGTTTCTTCTCTATCACTGTAAAATGTAAAATTATATCTGCCCGGAGAAGACCTTTGTTCTCAATAGTTGTTGAGTATTCAAACTCTGTACCAATTATTATGCTTCCAAAATCTAAAAAATGGAAAAAATATATATATATATTTTTTATGGTTCATGTTTTTATTGGTTCCTACTTCCTGGATTGTTAACTTATTAATATTTGTATTATATACTAACCTTCAAACAATCACATATTTTCAGATACATCTGACTGCAGTTTTGACATTACACTGTCATTGTCGAAGACAAGAAGTGTTTTTTTTACATTACACATAAACAAAACCATTTAAATAACATTATATGTACAAAATTATAAAACAATCACCATTTCTGGGTCGTTAAAATGTATAATCACGTTATCACTCATAAGTTTACTGTCGGGCTGATTCAAACGTGAACAGTTTTTCATTTATAAACTAAAAGCAGAACCCGACAATACCCTTAACGACCAAATACAATTTGATTCCCACGCCTTATAAAACAGCTTAATGATGTTAGAAGCACCTACAAGATACAACTCTGATTGACCAAGTATCTACATTACATTCACAGTTCTCGTTTGAGTCAGCCTGACAGTAGGCGTATTGAGTGATAAAGTGATTATACGTTTTACCGACCCAGAAATGGTGGTTGTTTTATAATTTTGTACATGAAATGTTATTTATATGGTTTTGTTTATGTGTAATCTTTAAAAAAAAACTTCTTCTCTTCGACAATGACAGTGTGATGTCGAAACTGCAGTCAGACGTATCTCAAAATAAGTGATTGTTTGAAGGTTAGTATATAATACAAATATTAATATATCTTTATTTTATGTTCTTATCCTTTGAAGAAATACAATTTGTATGCCAAGTTGTAACACTGGTAAAATATAGGTTGATTGAATATTTAAAATCGCGGGTAATGTAGTGGGAGAATAACTCGAGTCAAATGTATAATAGGGATTTTCAAAACAAGACAGAATAAAATAATGGTAAAAATAGATTTCCAAAATAAAAAACAATTAATAATGTATAAATTTAAGATGATTTTTTAAAATAAAATGTGTGTTAATTGTGTGTTACGTAAAAAGACAATCGGATACTTTTTAGGAAGTGAGGTAGACATTAATTGAATCTAACGGTGGCTGAGATCTATTACAGTCTGTAATACAGCCTCGTCAATGCCTTAACAGGCGAAACCATTGGTCGGCTAGACTAATTATAAGTGGATATACAATATAAATCATTGTGTTTTATTATCTTTAAACATGGAATTCCACCAAGAACCATCGGTCTCAACAGTAATGAAGATTGTATTTGATACGTTGTACGAACTTTGTTTAAATTATCGCAAAATGAACAATAGAAGAATTACTGGTGTAGTCAACGTTAGTTCCACGCCAAAAAATACAGACAGAAGAGTCATCAGCCGAAGGACAATGAATTGCTACAGTTTGGTGAGACCGTGGCACAGCATGTTATGATTCAAATCCATATATTTTGTATAATATGTTCTATGTTTCTTCTTTATAATTTTATATATGTAAATTTAAATAATTTCATTTAAAAAAATATATATATTTGCTAGTCCAACTACTCATCAGGTAGTGGACAATATTAATTTTCTTTTATAATTTTTTTAGTACTCAGATAAATGAGTAAGAAATTATTTCAAAATTGTTATTTCATGACATAAAGTTCATACTTGCAAGTTTCCTTTTAAATTAATTCAATTTTTCAATAAAAAATCAACTTTTAATAAACAAATTAGACCTTCCTCAAAGGCACAAGAAATAAATTTTAACAGGATGTTATTTATAATTAATATTTATGATATGTCTTATTTGATAAATGTACATGCATAATTTTTTATGTGTTTAATAAATGTTTATGTCAAAATTTCAGCCAAGTGTTATTCATTTATAACCAAGAGTCACTGTGGAGTACACAGAAAAAAGAACTTTCGACCCTGAGATTAGATTCACTTAAATTCATTTTTTCAAAATTGACGAAAGTCTGACGCCCTAAGATGCTGAGCAAATTTTTAATTCTAAACAGTAATAGTAAACTCATTTTATTTCTTTTCAAGTAACTATAATATATGAACTCTTAAAGTGTATATTTATAAATTGTTACAAAGTCCCAATTTAAAACTAAACCTATAAGTTGTAACACTACAAATCTACAATAATAAATAATATAACATTTACATGAAGATGGAATGTTTCAGTAATACCAATAAAACTAAAAGACACTTCATACATACCTATAAAATATCCAGGAACAAGAAACTGTGGAGGAAGTGTGTTTCTTTTACAACCGAATTGTTCCATTAGATGTGGGTTATCTTTGATCATGTTTAATACAATAATTCTTTCAATGGCCATAGAGATATCAATGTTACTCGGATATTCATCCTGAAAACAAAATTACATTATTACAGAGTTTAAAATTAGGTAAAAAATAGTTAGGAGCTAAATCTAAACATGTAGGTGCCAAATACTTAAGACTAGTTTTGTAAAATTGGTAAATATATTTAAACTTTACCAAACAAAACAAGGCCATTGAAAATAAAATGTGGGAAAACATTGCCTATTCCTTCCCACTCACTCATCCCCAAAACAAAGAAAAACTATTTGTCACCAAACATATCAATTCGATAATTGTCACTCATGACCCAAGGACACTTTTATTTGAAATACAGTAAAACCGTATTAGAGTTTAGTTAAGTCCTACAGTAATTTGGAAATTTACAAGTCTCATTTAAAAAAATAATAAAATCTCTAATGTCCTTTTGTTTTGTAGAATCATTTTTCTTTTTAAAAAAGTTATTTCTCACAATATAAAACTAATCATTTCTAAACAGTTATAACAAGAGTTTGCTTCAGCAAAAGTTATAAACTTGTTTAATGCGTCAACCCAGCTAATCCATTCCTTTTCAGCTATTTCTTCATGGTCCGACTCAAGTTTTTCAAGATTCATAGAATGAGGATTGACAGGAAGGAGGGCTTTGCTATCTTCTGGTAGTTTTAGTTTTTTTTAACCTATCCTTAACCTGTGGGACAAAGTGATGACAAAACCAGTCTTCAAATAAATTTGTAGTCATCCAGGCATTTTCTTGAGCATCATAATGAACAGGCAAATTTGATACATTTTTAAAAGCTCTTGTGTTTTTTAAAATTTCCTAACTACAAAAGGTGTTATTCGGTGGCAACCAGACGCGTTAGCGCACACTAAAACCGTCAGCCTATCTTTGTGTTTTTTCTTTTTTAAACCCATTGGCTGCTTTTTCATCTCCCGCAGCAAATGTCGATGTTGGCAAACAACATCAAAGTAAGCCTGTTTCATCGACATTGTACACTTGATCAGCTGACAGGTTATTTTCAGTGATGATTTTTTTTAAACTCGTCAATGTACTATTTTTTCCAAGTCATCGTTTGCTGATAGTGCCTCAAAATTTAAAGTTTCCCAGCCAACCTTTCAAAAAATTACAGTCACTATCTGCAACATTTAAATCTTCTTTAAATGTCTTACCTCTTTCAATAATCATAGGCCTCGTAAATATACGTTTTGCACTAAACCATTTGTAAAGTACGCTGTCCAATTGTTCCAGCTTTAGTTTCTTTAAAGTTTGCTTAGAATCCATTTTGTATGCTGTTACAGACTGAGAAGCAAAACGCATAAGTTCATTATTTGTTTTTTTAATATCACAAATAGTTGAAGAACCAATATTAAATTTGTTGATTAAAACGTTTCTACTCTCACCTTTCTCCAAACGTTTGATGATCTCTAGCTTCTGATTGATGCTGAGAGTGACGTGTTTTCGTTTCTGCCCCGCAGTTTTTCTGCCGCTTGTTTACGGTTTGGAAAACATGTTCACCTTTGTTCCAAATCCACTTTAACTTGAAAGAGTTTAGTAATACAGGATACGAACTGTAAAATCATTCCTACATGTTCAATATGCAAAATCACAAGAGCAACTAGTGATGCAACACACAAACACACGAGAAAATTGTGAATTGACAGTTACAGTACAGACAAAGCGTAGCGGAAAGGTCTGAAACAATCGTTGAGGTAACCCGAAGCTCACCAGACACTTCCAAGTACTCTAGGCTTATTGCATTGCCGAATCACAACTAACGTACAAGCACATTTCCGATCATAATAACGTAAAACAAATTTATTATGTATGTGCAGGTACATAATATTATGTTCATATTATATATCTTTAAATAAAGCCTACACTTGCATCACTTATGTCCTCAGCGTAAATCATATTTGATTAAAATCATACTTTTAATGATGAAAGTCAAAGTTCATTTTGGTTGAATTATTTATGAACCGTAATATTTTTACTTGCTATGTTGCACATGGTTTGGGTCATTATATTTCACATTTCCACTAAAATTTTAACAAAATCGGTACAACAGATTTTGAGAAAATCATAGTTTTGTGTTTTTTTCTTTAAGGTAAATACCATTTTTAATTTTATCTTATGGCAGGTGGAATTTTGAGTTTTTGAAATCATGAAAAAAAATCTTCAGATATGGCAAACTATGCCCACATATTTGGGTTGTAGGGATAACAGATGACAGGCAGAAATAATTTATAAACTACTTTTTGGACTGAGGAGACTTTGATTGGCCCATCACATAACATTCTCTATATGTAAGAAAGTACATAAGGCCTTTAATGATTGATTTGTCTCGTATTGCTTTTATGACTTACTTTTCTAGTAACACAGATCCAATCCTCCAAGACACAGTCTTCAGTGATGTATGACGTTCTACGTACTTGATTCATCAAAAATTGAAATCTATCCGAAGTAATACTGGCTACAGCAGAGTACATAAAATGTATAGGAAATCTAGTTCTGGCAACTTGTGGTAGATTAACATAGACTTGTGGGAATGTACCAAACCCACACACTAAGACATCTATGGGTTTTAAATGACCAATCTGAAACAAATGGAGCAATTTTTATTATCCAAACCAGAGGTTCCCAGACTTTATTGACATAACATATCAACATTTCAGATAACTGGCCGTACTAATACCTGATCTTATTATTTTAGTATTAAAAGCATAATAAAATGATTTATAAAATAATGTTTATTTATCAAACAAGACAAAATGATATAACAGTAAATTTGTTCAAGAAAAAAAAATTGAAAATAAAGTTCAAAAATCCAAAATCGAAAGTTTATTAAATTCACCAAACACCACCAACAGCAAGAAAACTAAAAATAAACCAAAATTTCTGCAAATAAAAGTGTATCCATAAAAAAGTAAGAAATTTAAACACTGTTAAGAAAAGCATCAATATTTTTCAGTTGGAAGCATGTTGTTGTTTATATACAATTAGAGTATCAATGTTAGACCTGATAGAGCTCAACTTGACTCTTCAACACTGAATCTCTTTCTATATTTACATTCAGAAAACCCACTTTCACACATGGAAGTATAAACAAATGGTAACAGAAATCTCAAAGCTTGTTTGAAAAGAAAAACGTATTCTGTTTCTGTTCTCATAGCAGAGTTTTGTCTTTGAAAGAATCTTTCATTGAACTCTGTATTTTGAATAATCTTCAGGGAAGTATTTGTTGAAACTGTGATATCAGGAACCTCCACTGGAGTTAGCTCAAGCTATGAAAGGGTAGGGAAAGAAGAAAATCATTGTTCCGGGCTTAGAAGATTGGAAGATGAAAAGAGTTAACTTTCTTTTAAAAGGTTATTTTATCATCATTAGCAGTAAACCCTGTAGGCCCATAGTCAAAATGTTAAGGCTATCAAAGATGTCAGCTAAAGAGGCCAATCTGGATAACCATTTTTCATCACTGAAGAAAACCTTTGTCATGTTTTTTTCCACCACTGAGAAAAATAAAAAATCTCTAACCTCATTTCAAATATTCGGTTTAAATCTTCATACAGTAATGTCGTGAATAGCCGTGGCCTTAATGAAGTTTATAACCTTCACAATGTCTGTCAATACAGTTAACTGATTCCTGATTTTTGTAAGTCATGAATTTGTTTCAGTATATAACACCACTATGATAAAAAAAAGTTCTACGTAAGATGTTTTACATGTGTTTCTTGTAGGCCATCACACACTTTAATAGCTAACAATGAATTTGGGTTATTAGATACAAGGAATTATTAGGGATTTTTAATGTATTTATAACAGTTAGATGTAGTTGTTACATTTATTCTCTAACCCGTTTCTTCCCAGTGTCGACATCAATTTTGAAAAAAAAATTATGGAAAATTTTGGTTGTGTAGGATGTATACGATAATTGTCTACTGTTACGTTGGCACTACTGCATGAGGAGACCGTACGCCACTTCAGTGCCTCGTTTGGTCTGTTTATATTGACAGTTTCAGTAAACAGCTCTCTAACTCATCATGTCACTGAAGGAAAATTAAGTGTATTATATATAACCTCGTAAATATTAATTTTAATTGTCAAACACTATACAATATAGAGATAAAGTATCTGTGATATGTTTCTTTTATGTTTCTACATAGATATTATTGTTTTTTTGTGTATAATTTATTGTCATAAATATTGATGTTGACAGTGGGCACGAGCAGTACTGGGCGATTTTTGTTGCAACAAATTGTCGTTGACATTCTCAGCATTTTAGAAGAAAGAGAAGATATTATAGATCCGTTGTTTTATATAGAACCACCTGAAAATCTGGCCCTCAGTGAGTGTGAATCTGTTGATGACAATCCAACTGACAATATAAACCATTTGTCCGGTAACCAGCTCAGAGCTGGTGGCGAGTTCATTGGGAAAAAAAATTACTGAAACATGGGTTCGTTGAAGTAAGAATCGGAGGAATAGGTGAAGGAAAAAATTATGAAGATGAAGATGAAGAAAAAGTGGAATGTGACGAAGCAATTAACGATGATGAAACTGTAGCAGGCAGTGTAAATAATGTTTTTGAAGAACAGAACCAAATAAAAGATTATAAAGGCATGTCAGAGATAAATAATAAAAAAAAGGAAACAAATAAAGATGTGAGCAAGAAAAAGAAAGTGAAAGTAAATAGGAAGAAGGATACTTGGGAAGAAAAAAACATTGCAGATAGAATAGCTATAGAGTTTACTTGTGTTAATTTCTTGTCAAATGATTACTCTCCTGTAGAATTATTTGAACTTTTCTTTGATTGCAAGGTTGTTAAGTACATATTTTATTGCACCCATTAGTATGCTCTATAAAAAAGGAAACATGCTTTTTTCTACTTCGAAAAACGATATACGTCTATTTTTTCTATTCTATTTTTCTCTGGATACAATAAAATGGTGCATTATAGAATGTAGTGGGAAACAGCAGAGGACACACACCACGAGGTAGTTTCACATGCAATGTTACATAACCGATTTGAAGAACTTCTAAGATATATTCATTTCTGTGAAAATTCGATATTACCGCACAGGCACAATAAGAAAAGATAGAGTTAATAATGCCCCACTTCATTAAGAGCAAGATCTGAAAAAAGAAAAACTTTTCACCAAATCACTGACACAGACTCGAACATAACACTTGTGAGATATATGGACAACAGTATTTTTTAGCATCGACAGCAACAGGAGTTCTGTCCATGGTTAAAGCGAAACGTTGGTCTAGTAGACCAAAGAAATACATCTTAGTTCCACATCCAAACTATGTTAGTTGGTATAATTTGAATATGGGCAAGGTGGACAGATTAGACGAGAATGTTGCTACCTACCGTATAAATATTGGTAGCAAGAAGTGGTATTGGCCAATGATGACATATATCTTAAAATGCAAGTGTCTCAATTTGAATAGAGACTATGTTGAGAAAGAGTTTAAGAGTGTAGCTTTCAAATGTATATAAACAAAATGTTTCTTTTCACTTGGGTTTTTTAATTGCAAAACGTAAGTTACCTTCTGGACTGCCCTTAGAGTTTTAATTTATTATTTTCCTTCCTTTTTTGTAATTGTAGATTTTGAAAAAAATTTGTGTATTATGATAGAATTTTAATTATTATTTATAATTATATTTTTGTGCTTTACAAATGTGTATTTGTTTAGGAATTAGGACATTATTTTATTTTCAAATGGTGCCATCAATGAAATTTGGTTTTAGACCTGTTGAGGCTTATCATCAAATTTATATTTAGAGAAAATGCATGGAGAAAATTTGGGAGAGGATTTTTTTTACATACAAATAAGTGAAAACTTCCTATAAATATATGTACGAACACCCAGCTGTTTATTAACTTTAGTTAATGGTGTAAACACATTGCACAAACTTTCTCATTCATCCAACCAAAACTAATCATTACTAGAAAATGTCAGTTGGGTAGTCAACAATGAAAAAGTTAAAATGAAAAATAAATAAGGGCTTAAACTTGTTTCACTTATGTATCAGTCTAAATCATATTTGATTAGAAACAAGCTCATAATGTTTTTGGTCAAGGCACATATTTGTTTTTTCACCAACTATTCCTAAACTGTTACTATTTTTTAAATTTTGCACACAGGTGTAGGTCTTTAATCTTCACATTATACTAAAATTTGAACAAAATTGATACAACCAATTTTAATAAATTAGGTCGTTTATAACAATCCTATGACCAAATTTTAGTTTCTTTTACCAATAACTCACAAACCGGTATTTTTGTTGAAGAGATGAAATGAACAACTTGTTTTATTTGGCTCCTTAAAGGTTCTACTTTTTTTCGTTATTTATATTATCTCCTATCAGAGCTGTGGTGAATAAAGATGACCTCCGAGAGGGAGGGAGCCACTGCCCTGGAGACTACATTTTTGCAAAATTAGATGTAAATCGTTGAAGCTAATTTTGAGAAAATTGTAATTCTATGTTTTTTTTCCTTATAGCAACATTGTTTTTTCCTCAATTTAGAATTATCAAAAAATGGTCAAAATATCCCAATATACTATATATGATTAAAACTGGTCCACATGTTTGGGCTGTAAAGCACTGTATCATATACAACAGACGACAGGATACCTTAAAACAGACAAATTTGCAAAAAACCCAATATCATTTTTTTACCCAAAACATAACTTTCTTTATACTATGTACAAGTGACAAATTATTTTGATCTTATTCTGTATTTACAGAGAATATAATAAAACACTAACCTGTATAGTGAACTTATGATTAAATTCCCCTTCAATTCTAGGACAATATTTGACAATAAGATAAGTTGATGACCTAGGTTGTGTTGTCCCAGTTGATGGTTCTACAATCAACTTGCCTACTTGCATAGTAGTGGTATTCTCTAAACCTGATGTTATAGGGTGTTTAGAGCAAGAATGTATAGTGAAATCACAATGTAAGTTCCCAAAGTTATTTATAGATATCATCTCCTCGCATATACTTCCATATATCTGCAAATCAACATAATCATTCTTGTCAATTGTTATAGAAATGCATAGATTTATGAGATGGTCTTGTACCACTACCACCCTATATTCATATAATAGCACCATTATATGCATGGGCGGACGCGGAGAGGGCATCAAGTAATCATTGGAGTGACAAATTATCTTTAGTTGCTGTAAAGGTTGTAAAGATTGTAGCCTATTGAAATGTATTGAATGGCACAGTGAGGGCCTTGTTATATAAAAAATAGTTCAATACTTCTATGAAAACATTACTTGTTTACACTGATGACCGACGGTACTTGATAGAATTCCATTTTAACAAATAAAACACAATTTTTCTTTTGTAAAATTCTATAATTTATTTGGTCTAGCCGACCATGGTTTCGCCAGTTACGGCATTGACGAGGCTCTTACAAGACTATCGGTCTTGTAAGAGCCTCGTCAATGCCGTAACTGGCGAAACCATGGTCGGCTAGACCAAATAAATTATAGAATTTTACAAAAGAAAAATTGTGTTTTATTTGTTAAAACATTACTTAGTATAAAATTATGCGTTAAACAGAGAAACAAAGCAATCGCTCCACTTGTATTTCTTGGAATTATACAACAAATAGCATGGGAATTATTCGGTATCAGATATTAGCCTCGGCCTAAACACGTCTCATTTTTTATATTTCTGGATATTGAAACAAGAGTAGAATAATCATTTTTATTCAAAAAAGCACAGGATGTTTCTACAATAGAGAGAAAGTTACCCTTCCATTGGTTGATCCTCAATGGAACCATGCCCAAACCTTCTTTATTCCAACTAACATGCGTCATTTCCCGGTTTCAATGGCAACTTTCCGATGTCTGTCAACAAATTCCCAATTATTATACTCAACCTCTATTTTGAAGTCAAATGATTCGCAAAAAAAGGTCTTAGCGAATTCTATGCAAAAGTAAAGTGAAAGAAAATCGTAAACAATTGGAACCAGGCTCATCTAGTTCTCTTGAGTATTTAGATCTTGGTAATTTGTGGCCCACCCAAGGAGCCCACCAAACCAAAACTATAATAAGTATAAATTAGGATGTAAAAGAATTCTAAATAATAAAATATGAATTGGCACTTGCGATTTTGTTGAGCAGTGCAATATCACGTAGAAGGGGGGAGAGACGAGGAGTGGAAGGCTTGAACCAGCAAGCCGAGCGGGAGTCTGTTCCGAGAGCCGCGAGAAGGAAGACCGCAACGGGAAGAGGTCAGTCCATTTTCGGCCACGTGTAAGCTAAATTAAACGGTATGCTTTTCGGCCACTATTAAGGCTTTATCTTGCCGTTATGTCTTTTTTATAAATTATAATAATTCTGTAATCTTTTAATTCGGCAGTAAATAAAATATAACATTTAATTTCAGTTGCGTTGCGTGCGTTCATTAGCGACCTAACCCGACTCCTTGGCCCATCCTGACAAGATTCGGCTAAAGTGTACGCGGTCTCCAGCCAACCGGAGCTTCCAGCTGGTCAAAAGTAGTGGAGACGGTCACAAATTTACAGAGCGGTTCAAATTATCAGTATTCTTTCTCAGACTTTTCTGGAACTAAACGTGGCTTTATATCAACACATTTCAAAAAATGTTAATGACTAGAATGCAGCAAGAAAAAAGATTGCTGCCTTCAGGACATCCTACCAAAAGTAGCTGAAGTTTGCTTAAAATCAACCTTTTTCTACTTCGATGGAAGTTATTACGAACAAACAGACGGAGCAGCCATGGGATCTTCACTTACTCCTATAATAGCTAATTCATTTATGGAAAATTTTGAAGAAAAAGCTTTGGAAACAGCAACACTTAAACTTAAACTGTTTTTAAGATATGTAGATGACACCCTCATAGTATGGCCACAAGGAATGAACACGTTGAAAGGTTTCCTAGACCATTTAAATTCAATCAACCCAAACATTCAGTTCACTATGGAAGTAGAAGAGAACGGTAAACTGCCATTCTTAGATGTATTGGTTATTAGGACAGACGACGGCAGCTTATTCCATACGGTTTACAGAAAAAAGAGACACACTGATCGATACCTACACGCATCTTCTCACCATCATCCTATGCAGAAAACCGCTATTCTAAGTACATTAGCCAACAGGGCGTGCGCCATATCAGATTCTGACCATATAGATTCTGAAAAATTACACCTCATAAAAACATTACAACAAAACGGCTACAGGAAGTAAGAAATTATACAGGCACTACGAAAACAAACACAACCAAGGCGGAAAGAAACTGAAAACAACAATACTGAGAAACAAAAAGAAAAATTAGCCTTCTTGCCGTATATTCAAGGAACTACGGACAACATTGGGAGATTACTAAGAAAATACAATGTTAAAACAATCTTTAAACCACCCACCAAAATCCAGCAGCTCTTAAAACCTATAAAAGATAGGCTCCCTTTACACATCTCAGGAGTATACCATGTTCCTTGCAGTTGCGGTAGGTGCTACGTAGGAGAAACAGGGAGATTAGTTTCAACAAGGGTAAAGGAACACATAAGATGTACAAAAATATCAGAAACAGACATTTCAGCAATAGCAGACCATTCTACCACAACATCACACGCAATAGAATTTGATATAGTTAAGATATTAGCTAGTTCTTCAAATTATTACGAGAGGAAAATTCTAGAAGCAATAGAAATAAGAAAACATAAAGACAACTTTAATAAAGACCAAGGCTATGAACTCAGTAACACGTGGAAACCCGTTATTTCAAAAATAAATACACAATGCAGCTTAGAATCTTCCAGAAAAGACAACTATCACAATAAAACAATAGAATTATTGGTAGTTAAACATAGGTCCACGGCCCGACAAAGGTCCACTCCCAGGACTATATAATCTCAGGCCTAGGATTACTCGCTTTACTTGACATTTGTTAAGCCTTGAGAATGGACATCTGTAAAGTGCCCGAAACGTCGGCTGTACTCAACGTGCAGAGAATATTGACCTGGTCGAACCCCGAACCCCGAGTTTATATAGACATACTCTATAGGGTGCCAAATACCACACTCCCCTATACCAAATTTTATTTTTCTATCTTTATATTTTTGGCTGCTTTCGTGCTTATATACAGACGACAACGATGGACATACAGCATGTCGAAAATCACTTTTTTTGTTTCCCGAGGCTAAGAAACATGCAGATCGTTAAAAACAGAGGTCAAAATTTTTGACGATTACCAAACATGCTCTACACTTAAAATACTGGTTAAGTAAAAAATTAATGATGAAAATATGTTTTTTCCAAATGTCTGATAATTTAGCAGTTCATCTTTCTTATGGTAATAACAACTTCATCAGAAATTCTTTTAATGGTAAGAAATTAAATACTGATATGATAAAATTATAAATTAACTAGAAAAACTAATTATGCGTTAACACTCACTTTAAAACCAAAATCGATTTTTGTATTGCTCACACAGATATTGTACGAGGAACTCTGTCCTAAGAAATTTATAGTTTCTGTAGGTCCACCAGCTATACAACATTTAGCTTCAGCTTTCACTGATATACAAGGATCTGGTCTAAATCCAACACTTAGCACTAGTGATTGATAAGGCTCTAAGCATCCTTTTATTGGAGAAATCTCTAGAAACTAAAAAATAAACTTTCAGTATATGTTGGGCTACACAATTATTATGTTGTTCAAAAAAATATTAATGGAATTTTGTTTGAATCTTTTAATTGATAATAGAACTTTCCACAAAATAATTCTCATTTGAAATAAAGTCACCCATTGATTTGTTTTTAGAAACATCCGAAACCAAAATACATTTTAAGAACATGGCAAATCTTAAAATCAAGAACGAAAGGAGTTAATACATGATTTACATGATTCCATAGTTCAAGTAAAGACATATAAATCCATAATAAGCTGTTAACACCGTGGAAAGGTTCCAGTAATTTATAGGATAAAAATTCTACAGAAATTTTTTTTTTGAAAATACTGTCAACACAATATTCTCAAGTTAGTCTATTATCTATTATCAATGACAAAATCTAGATATTTTGCACAACTCATCTCTAGTCAGGTAATGTTTATTTATTTATTTATATATATCCAAAATGTGACTAACGCAATATTTTGATTGCTCTACAAATACTTACTTTGTTAATAATATTATCTGGTAGTTTGTGTCCAGGTAAAATATCCAGTTCTGGCAAGAATGGTTGTACACTAAAGTGGGATGAAACAATAGGAAACAACTTGTTGTGAATAAGCTCCTTTGAAACATCTCCATTTATCTTATTCTCTGTCTGAAAACAAGTCATTTTAAAAATTAAGATCTTCAATTTTCGTATCAGTTATTTATTATTTTTCATTTGCTTTTAGAGAGAGTAATTCAATGTTATTCAATCGTACGAGTATTCTATAATTTTAAAATACAGGATCAACGAGAAATGTGTCTGTAGTTTCAACTGTAAACGTCATGAGCAACAATCAAACAATCTTTTTGATTTTAATGACAAACTATTTAAAACAATAGAAATATTGTTTTTTGCTCTTAGAATGACTTTGAATGCACAGATGCTATTATGCTGTACATCATTCGCGACAAATAACCAGGAAGTAGTCACTTTAGTAATAGCGACTTCAACAGAAAACTCAAAGTTTTATGGTTTGCTGAATTTAAATTAGCAGTTGCACTAGAACATTATTTTCAGCGTAATTACGGACAAGACCATTAATTGTTGGTATAATTGGTTTTAAGAAATTGGAAATGTGAACAGCAAGATATCTCCAGGGGGATCGAGTACATCAGACAATAATATGTAACATTTGAGACACTCGTACTCGTATAGCCGTACTAAAAAGTCATCACTCGATGCAGTTTGGAACTTGACATTCCAAAAACAACTGTTCAGAAAGTCCTTCATAAGCATTTGAAATTGAATGCTTACTAAACAATTAAACAAAAAATTATACAAACGGACTGCCTTAAACAAACTGAATGTTATGTGGCAATGTTGAGTGCAATAGGCAATGATGAAAGTTATCTCAACAAAATTTTGTTTACCGATGAAGTAACTTTTCATGCAACTTACTTAAGTGCTACAACTTGTAGAATCTGGTGTGCACAACAACCAAAAGTAATTTTTCAGTATGTTCATGATTTTCTTAAGATAAATGTGAAGTATGGAATAATGCAAGATAAGAGTTGTACAAAAACAAAAATGATTATTTCCTGTATCTTTTGGTATAAATATGAATAATTTACCTGAACCATAAGCTTAGTTATTTTACTTCATAATCACAGACGTCTTTTTTGAAGACCTTGTATATTCTGAATCCTATAAACATTATCTACCATATAAATATATAACGTACATAGAAGCGATATTTACTTACTTCATATTTAATGATTTCAAAGTCATCAAAAATCTCCCTTATTACTTGGTGTTCATCATATCTGTAAGGCACTTCCTCAGAGAAAGAAAAAAACAAATCAGAGCGTGCTGAACGTTTTCTTATAAGTGGTATTGAAGGAGCATGAAAGATTTCCTCATTTTCTTCAATCTAAACACAAAACCAGTTTCTTTGTTTGTTTCATATGGCAACTTTCAAATAAGTAAGAAGGCACTATGTTTGATTTGCTATGAAACCATAGCCGATCTTAAAGAATATAACATACACCGACAAAAACGTTTGATGGGCCGCTTTTTTTTCCACAAATCAATTTAGTATACATTATGGAAAATATAACATTTCTTTTCAGTTTTTTTCTTGTCTTTGACTGGTTATGATCTACGTACAGTATATACAGTAAATAAAAATGAGCGAGTTACGAAAACGGAAGCGTGTGTTGGTTTCGTTTGAGACACGGTTAAATGTGTCAAAAGACTTGACACAGGGGAATCTGTAAAAAAGCTATGTAGTGTTTAATTTTTTCATGTTTGATGTATAATATACATAACATAATATATACGATACATTTATGTACAATAAAATGAGTTGCAATAACATCTTAATTGCATAATTCTTAGCACTACCTGATTAAATAAGCTTTCTTTGAACGAAAACCAATTTTTCACGGGAACCTCGGATTAACCGGCCAAACGGCCCGGGTGTCAGTCCCGACTAGACCAGTTAAGAGGGGTTCTACTGTAATAGGTAACCTGTTATACAATTTCAAACCAAAATATTAGTCAAACAGAGTCTGGTGATGTTTGAGAAGTCTAAAATATTTCTAGTATTATAGGTGTGTTAACATTTGGTTTCTGAATGTAATTTATCTTTATTGTTATGAATCCAGCTCAACAAATATTATACAAATAAGAAGTAATGCAAGAAACAACATTCATATATTTCAGCATACTGTTGTTACTATTTGGACTAGTTAGAACTCTTAAAAAAATTTATAAATAAACCAAGAAAGATCTGGAAAATAATTGATTTGGACATTTATTATCATTTGTGTATGTAAAAACTACATTAAAACATGTTCGACATTTCAAGAGTATGTATCAACTATAGTTATCAAGAGAAAAAGCTTAGAACACGTAACAAATATAAAAAAGGACCAATCAACATAGCCTAGTAACCTTACCTAAGAAAGGAAGAGGTCAAAATAACAAAGATTACTGTACAGTATATACAAACATGATCAGTCAACAGAACTGTACACCAATAGAAGAAATGATAATCAAGATCATACAATAGTCAAAGAACAACAAAATTTTTGACAACAATAGAGTAGTTACCTAAGAGTTTTATCAAAGTAAACAACCCTTTGCCCCCTCTCTTAAGAGAAGCGAGAGCAGATCCATACTCTAAAAAATGTTGTGTATTAGTTTTTATACACACAAATGTCCAAATGAGCAATTCATCGGTATCCAGTTCTTCTTTATTTGATTATTGAATTTTATACTATTAAATGTACATCTTATCATGTTGTATATTTAGGTCTTTTTTCCTTTGTTGTTTAAAGGTAATAAACCACTTGGTCATCGCTTTATAAAAAAGAAAGAAAATAGTATAAAATAAAGACACCTAGCCCTTGAATACTGTAACAGCATCAAGATCGAAAGAGAACAAGAGTTGGTCAAGGGAGACCTGATAGGAGAGAGATCTAACATCTAACCCAAAACTATATGAAGAAAGTTGTAGATCCATTTAGTTCTTTCAACTTTGGAAGTCTGTGTAAAGTTCACAATTTTGAGATCTTTATATCAAGATATATTTGAGTGGGAGAAATGGAATAGTTGCAAATAACTTGATTAATCAATAAACGTAGTGACATTGTAAAATATTTTATTGCATGGATTATTTACGTTCAATGACAAAAACTATTAATTCAGAAGTTGAATGTAGACAGACAGACGAGATTTCAAAGTTGTTAAACTTATAGCATTATGTATGTGTGTGATTTAGAAATAATTGGGGAAAACCTATAAGAGATGTTAGTTTAAGATATGATAATTGTAATAAAATTAAGTAATTTGGTATGTCTAAAGGAATTAAGGAAAATTATATTTTGTAAAATCCATTGGAAATAGTTTCTTCAGATATCAGAGTGTGCAGTATTAACCAATAAGAAAACCGATAGAAGGAAAGTGTGTAGTGGGGACATGCATAATCCTAGATATAAAAAAATACGGACTACTAGCGATTGGTTCTTCGAGAAGAGTAGTTCTGAATTAAGTACGCTCGAACTCCATTATAAGCTGATCGCTTTATCTTCCCGAGCTGCGATCGATGCCCATTGTATAATTCAGTACTGAAAATAGTTTTTTAACTTTGAGTTTAAAGTAGAATCAGAGAAAATTACGCCTTGGTTGTTCTATTTTCAACATGAACAATTAAGTAAATTGAACTTTTTACTTTTAGAAGCTAAGACTAATAGCTTTATTATTAAAGAAAGAAAAATCATGTAAAACGTAATAAAAAGACTTTTGTAAATAAAACATAATCATAATAACTTTTAAATATGAAAATCTATTGTTCCAAAGAGTTTGAGTAAAAATGAACTTTCAGATGGAACATCATAAGTAGTGAGTGACATTTTCTATTAGTGAATTAAATAAGGAAAAGAACTTTATGAACTTTTATTTGAAATTTAAATTTTATTACGTTTACTTTTAATATAAAATATGTTTGTTATTTACAGCAATCTTGTTCTATAATTTGTTTATTAATAAATCTATGTATTTCAGGAAGAGTTAAGCAAACCGCTTAACAAGAATATGTATGTTTAATATACCGGGTGTTCAAAAAGTCTGGAAACCCCTTAATATTTATTTTATCAATAAACACAGAACAATGAAACTCTAGGATTAAGTCCTCACTGTAGTTACCGACTTTTTGCTCATTTTAACTGCCTTTTTTTACTTTGGGGGGACGTCCTGTGGAGGAAGTCTAAAAAATCTTAAATGTAAGCATAGGTCGAATTATACCTCATTTTAAAGGTCTTTGTTAGAGGAACACATTGCCGCAATCCCAACTGAAAAAGGACCATTCGAAAAAGGACCTCCCAAAGCGAAAAAAAAACAGTTAAAATGAGCAAAAAGTCGGTAACAACAGTGAGGACGTAATCCTAGAATTTCATTGTTCTGCGTTTATTAATAAAATTAATATTAAGGGGTTTCCAGACTTTTTGAACATCCAGTATATAAAAATTTACATAAATCAATGTATGTATTTCAGAAGTTTTTCATTATCATTTATCATATATGAGGCATTTTCCCTAACTTCACGACCCAAGAAAAGAAAATAATAAAATAAATAAGTCTGTGCCTGACAATTTAAAGTAAATTCTCCCCAGTTTAAAATTTTAAAAAATAATAAATAAATTCAAGCCTTCAGTTTTAATTGAAAGGTGAGGAAATAAATTATTACAAGTGAAAATGAACTATGAAGACTGTCTTTGAAAATTATTTATATAAGGCCTAAATTTGCTTTGGTTGTGTCATAAACACATCCTCAGGTTACATTATATTTAATAAAAATCAAGCTTTTAATAGCGGTGGTTCATTTATTTTTTAGAATAAAATTTTTTTTTTTTTTTTATTTGTGAATTTTTCATGGGGTTGGGTCATTAATCTGCACATTTTAATACAATTTGAAAATAAACAGAGCCGATTTTGAGAAATTATGTCTTATAACAGCCCGATGACTGATTATTATTTCCAACATTTTTTGAGAGATGGCAACCAATACATTTTGTTTGTATCTTTAGATGCTACACTGGAGCAAAATTTGATCAGAATCGATTTGAGAAAATCTTCATTTTTTTTTATGGCAGTTACCCCCAAATGTTGAGTTATCTAATAAATGTACAAAATTGTTCCAATTTTTGCAGATAATGTTCAACTTACCTTGTTAACAGTGAATGCATTTTGATTCCACATCCAATGGAAAGACACAGGTAACGGACTAGTGTTAGTCATAATCACATCTTTATGTGCCTCGGAAGGTACAGTAATAATACTAAAATCGATTTTCTTCTCACTTAAACTTATATTGGGGAAGTTTACGCGACCTATCAAATGGAGCTTATCCTGAAATTAGAGTAAACAGAAATTATGTTGTAAAACATGTTTATTTAATTTTAAATACAAAACTCATCTTGTATTGATCTCAGTCTACTAATCCTCATTAAATTTGAGGTATATTACCTTGTCTCTACTACAGTTTCGAGTTAATCGCCCATCATCAGAAAAATAAAAAATATAAATAAGGATAAGTAGACGTATAATAATATACTGAAATTAAATTTCACTACTATGGGCTACCACAATGTAATTCAAATTGTTTTAATCATTTGTTTGTTGTTGATCAAATTATTTGTATAACAAGTGTAAAAATATTAAATCAAGGATAATAAAATATAATTAAAACATTAATAATAAATAATGTAAAACAAATCCACACAAGTAAAACAAATCTGAACTTTTGTTTTAAATAATGTTGGTTTTCATTTTTGATAACAATAATCCACCTCCCTAGTACCAATTTATTTGACAAATTTTGTTGTTAACAAATTTAAGATTAGAGTTTTATAACAGCACAAAAATCAAAATAAACCGTCCAAAATCATCAAAAAATTTTCTAACTAATATATCTTAAAAGTCAAATTAAAACTATTTTTCACCAAGAATGTCATCAGTCAAAAAGTGAAAATGAACCATGAAAGCTGTCCTTGAAAACATACTTATATATTTATTTAAAGGCTAAATTTGCTATACTTGTGTCATAATGAATGCTCAGCATAAATCTTATTTGATAAAAATTAAACTTTTAATATCGTTTGTTTTCAAGGTACACGTTTGATTTTTTGGTAATTAGTCGTGAACTGTTAAATTTGACTTGTGCTTTGAAAGACTGGGTTAGATCATTAATCTTTACATTTTTTCACCAAAATTTATATGAAATCAGTATTTTGTTTTTTACAAACTAGTATTTTTGAAGAGATTTATTTACTTATACTTTCACAACAACACCAAGTTGCCATAAGGTTGCAATAAATTTCATTAATAGTAATAATTACATATGTGAAACAACAATATACTTTGCTCTAAGAAGAGAAATAAACAAATAATTTCAATATATTAACTTAAAATCCTATTTAAATGTAATTTAAAATTTAGACAGTTTTTAAAATTGATATCAGAATTTTGAATTTTTTCATTACATTCTATTTATTCACCTTACTAAAAACGAAGAAGAGAACATAAAATAAAGATCCCTATACCTTGAATACACCAATAACATCAGGGTTAGAAGAAAACAGGAGTTGACTTGAAAGGAAAGGCTCTAACAAAATGCCTGGATGAAAAAGTTATAGATCCAGGTACGGCACCCTACCCAGTATAATGAGATTGTTTATATTATTAAAACATGTTTTAATTGAACATTTGACATCATTTCAACAAAAAGTTGTATTACCTTTATTTGGTCCGTCACAAACCTTATTTAAATAAATTCTATTCAATGACAAGTCTTGTTAGGAATTATGATAGTTTTTAGTTAGAAATAGAGTCTAAGTTCTTTTTAAGAATCAAGAATGACAACCATTATTGTGACAAACTTGGAAAACTGATGAAATTGCTTATCTTGCAAGCAAGGCACACGTCAAATGCTACAATGATACCTATATAAACCCTTGGTGGGAGGAAATGTGGTCAGTGAGCCAAGATTGATCAAGCGAAGGTGCCGCAGGGATTCTTGAAGATAGCCAGACGGACTTGACGAGAAAGAGTTTCCTAGGAGAATTGAGACTTCAGAAGAGCATCCACAAGAGTTGCAAACAGGGTGAGCAAATTTCATGAATAAAGGAACTTGTAATTATGTCAGAGTCAAATAATTAAACTATAACGTAGAATCAGATCTATGAGTCACAACAATTAGAATCATTCTGGATTAATAATAATAAGAAGAATATTGTACCATTGTAATAAGATAGGAGACGGTTATTCTTGTTGATAATTGTTAAAAAAAAAAAGGAGAGTTAATTGAGTACTTAACCATTTAACTATATTGGAAATAAAGAACCCAGCAAGTTTAATTATTTAATGAAAGGATTCCTAACTGTTTTGACAATTAAAATTGTCGTCATCAGATAATTCCAATTATTTCATTAAAATACAAATATACACTGTAATATATAAAATATGAGGGGAAACTACTTTTGCTAGTCAATAAAAAATAAGAATTGAAATAAATTGCTCAGCTTTATGGGCGCCAGATGGAATTAACTCACCAATTTTGAAAAAGTAAAAAAAATCAATTATTATTTGTTAATAAAAATTCTCAGGGTCGTGATTCTAAGTGTACTTTGCAATGGTTTAACGGTAAATAAGAAATCCTTGTTTATTTTCCTGAAACTGAACATTCTTTATTAAACACATTATTGAACAAGTACATAAATTTATTATCAGTTTACTAAATTAAATATCCTACTTTTATCTTTTATGTTTATGTTTCATCTTTTAAGAATGTCAAAATCTTAAATCTTTAGTTTAAATGTTGAGTTGCAACTTCTAGAAAATTATTCATTAAATGAGTTAATTAAGCTTATTTATTTTAAGTATTTTTTTTTTAATTATTTTATCTCAACAAAAATTATTCTTACTAGTAGGCATCTTGAAATTTTTTAATAGCAAAGTAATTATAAAAAGAAAATATCAAAATCATTAAATTTATAACTAATACATCAAACAATAATTAATCTTAAATGGTTCTACAACATTTAATTTTGGGAGTTTTTTAACACCCATTACCAATCCTATATTGCAGGAAAGATTGTTCATTGCAGTTCGCTGATGTGTTAGTTTCCTGATGATAACCCCATTACTGTTTGCATAATGTTCAAAAATGAAAACTTGTCTGTCTCTCGAAATCACCATTCAACAACACTCCCAACATCGGTCTTTGTTAATATTACTCGTTTGAAAGCGTCTCTTTCAGCACAAGCACATTGTTCCGATTACTACTGAAAATTATGTTCGTTTACTTTGAACGTTGTCTCTAGACTCAAAAATACGTCCGATCACTTCAAACGCCATCTCCAGACTCTTAAACATTGAATTGCATTGTTCATTAGTTCAAAAAATCACTCAAAGACAAATTTCATTGTCCTCCAAATGTTTTTTCCATTACTCACAAACATACGTCCGTTCACTTTGGACTCTATCTCCCGACTAAATATTAACCTTGAGCTTGCACGCTTACCATGCTAGTACAGGGTTCACCTTTCAAGTTCCACGGACATTGTCCAAATCATTCTTGCCTGGTAACACACACTCTCGCTTTTACATACACAAAATTTCACTCCAATACTCATTCTATCTTAAAACTAAACATTATTTATTTTAAATACATATTTTTGGAAATCTATTTTAATTTCTCTTTCCCTTATTTCAAATGTTATTTACAGACGTCAACTTGACTTACGTCTTCTTTCTTTCAACCAATCATAAAAATTCCTTTCCAATCAGCTGATATTTTGGCACCAAAGCAAAATTCAAAAATTGAGAATTACAACACATCACTAAAAAAAACGTATAAACAAGACACTTAAACAAAAAAATTCTAAAGTTAAGTTTACTTTTTGTACAAAGCACAATCTCAGTGTACACCTGACATTCAACCATGAACTTTTTTTCTAAAAATTTTTGTTTAAGTGTCTTGTTTATAAGTTTTGTGTGTGTTGTGTTTTTTTGTATTTTAATAAAGCAATTGAATTAATCTGATGATGACAATTTTAATTGTCGGAACTAGTCATTGAATAGAATTATTTCAAATATAGTTGTGACAGATAAACAAAAAGTAATAAAACGTTTCATTTTTATCATGGTGGCTAGAAATATAAATATGTTCAAAAATTAATGCTTGATGTTTCGGGAGTATAAATCAATACCCGTTATATAGAGGATAAAAATTTTAAACAATTACATATCCTAGGACCATGTTGGAAACAATTTTAGTCTTAAACGTAATGTTACAATACACATTTGGAGGAAAAAAGTAAGAAATAACTAGAATGTTTGTATGAATAAATATCGTTTTTAAAACAAAAACTTCCAAACTAAATATATGTGAACTCAACCCCCTTACTTAGGTTTATTATTTATATAACCCTCTCCACAAGTCTTTCCCTTTTTTCATTAATCTCCTAATCAATCTTGCTTTTTCTTTCACCGCCTCACTGTTGCTGCTTATATACATACGATGTCTGTTTAATTTCAATCTTAGTAACGGAGAAACATATGTAACTTTATAAAGTTAATTTATGTAACTATTGTACTAGTTAATTTCACAACGAATACAGACTGTTTTTATACTGAAATAAATACATACACTTACTGTGTACTTACCACTTGAGGATGTTCCAAATAACTTAGTTTCGTAAAAGATTCATATAAAGCAGAAACTAAATCCCTGTGTGTACGAGGTTTGAACATGACAGTACATGAGCCTTCTGAATCACTATCAATACAAACGTTTAGTTCTAAAATCAAATCACCATCCACTTCAAGATAAAATGGTTTCTCTACTTTCATTTTTACTGTCACTGGTAACTGCGATAAATTTTTCAGAGTTATAAGTTCTGTAAAGAAAATACACATTATCAAATGTCCAAGGAGCACTGTGGCATTATTCACAATAAGGAAAACAATTCCTTATTGAAAATACATGTTGTTAAAACTGTCAAAATTATTGGACACAGCTAATATATAAAGCAAGCCTTACTGAATTGTTTAGTCTACATACAATATATTCTAAGTTCCATTTTTATTTCTTTATTTATTTAAAATCATAATGTGGGTAATTTTATTTGGGTAATTCATTTTTATTTTCTATTGATTTAGGAACAATTTTTATAAGTAAATATTGAGCTTGACTTGTGAGATAATATTATGTAGAACAAAAACTTGAACACAAGATCTCACAAAAACTATGTTTATTCAATCAAACGTGTTTCAACAACGAAGTCGCCACATGAGCTACAATAACAAAACTGTAACTATTGTAGCTCATGTAATTTATATATTCAAACAGAGCCTAAACTCATCCTAGACATTAATCTTGAAAAAACTTTACCACCTCACTCACAAAATTTGACTCCTCCCAATTTATTTTTGTGCAGATATCTGAAGAATATAGTATATTACAATAATTCTATAATAGTACAAGATTTACGAACCAACATCACTGAAGCTGAGATATTACAATCTACAAAATTAAAAAAAAAAAGTGTAGAATTGTATAATCAGGTTGTTTTGTGTGTGTGTGTGTGTGTGTGTGTGTGTGTGTGTGTGTGTGCGTGCGCGCGCGTGTGTGTGTGTGTGTGTTGCGACGTTCAATTAACCGATCTCAAGGAAGAATTTTGAAAACTTCAAAATTTCAATAAAATAGACCGAAAATAGTAGAAGTAAGAATAATAATTTGATTAAGTATAGGGAAAGTTAATGTAACTAGGCAATTCTAAAACGAGATCAAATTGTCCAGACAGGAATAATCAAGCTTTCCGGTCGCAACATGAAATCATCCCATAAGAATTTGTTGAAATTTCAAAATTCGAAATCAAATATAAAAATAATGCCAATTGTAGAGCAATTAAAATAGAATAATAAATAGTAATAAAATAAACTTGTAAAGTAAATGTTAAAAAATTATAGTTGAAAGAAAGAGGGGTAAAACAAAAAACTTTTCTAAATCTAAATTTATTAAAAAACTAATAATAGAGTTATATGATCATAAGACCAATAAATAATAATTATTAACCCAAATCAAAAATTAATTAAACCTAATAAAATAACACGGATAATAAAAACCAAATATGAAGAAAGTGCCATAACTTGAGAACCAGAGAAGCCAGGAAAAAGAGGGGAACAGTTTTGAAACTTTTGGAATAGGAGGAACAGTAATCAAAAAGAAAATTTTTAAGTTTTCCAAAATTAAGGAATGTAGAATTGGAAAATTTACGAAATCTTCAAGTCCTCATAACGCAAGAAAGAAGGGTCGCACAGGTTCAAATAAAGGTTGGACAGAACCAGGAAGAAAGGGGCTTCAAACTGAGCCAATCAAAAAGAAGATCGAGCAAAGCGAATGGGAGTTATGACGAGTTGAAGAAATCGACGGTTCAGAATACAGATTTCATGTTCAGACGAGAAATCAAGGTCGCACGCTCACATAGCTTGTCACAAGTAGTGGGGGAAGGGCTACCTACAGTCATGCAGAATACAAATAAAACTAATTATTAAAAGTAACTAAAATAAAAGAAAGAATGCATAAAAAACAATAGAGATAACGACAGAATAATTAAATAAGCCAGTTAGGAGTTCAAAAATGTATGAATTAAAATTTAAAAAACCAAAATAAATTGAAAATTAAAGAAAGTATAAAATGTGTAGAGGGTGGCTATCGTGAATAGCAAAATTTTTGACGAACTGATCTGCAAGAGATCAGCTCGACAGTCTCATATTAACATCCAGGAGGAAAATACGCTTTTATTAAGTCTGAAGAGGAACTCGTCGTGTAGAAAAATCTTCAGTGTTCTGTACTTCTCGAGGTTAATTACGATAACCAAAAGAAGGGTCGGCCTTAGAAGAAAACAACACTACATCCAGATTCAGCTTGCAGAGGACAACTTTAATACAAACTCCGGCAAATATTAAATTAATATTTGTCGTTATCACCGACAAGAAGAAGATTCGAAGGAAACAGGACTTCTGAAGATTCCTCGGAAGAAGACATCACTGGTCGAGTTCTTCAAGGACCACAAAAATCTAAAATGGAGGGAGAAAAGACCTGCACTACCCAAATAAAAGAAGGTACTGCATAAATCAAGAATTTTAATATATAAAATCTTTTAAAACTTGAAAAATCTAAAATTCAAAATTTTAAATTTAATCGGGAATAAATAATAATTCAAAATAAATAAGCGAAAAGAAACTATTAATTCAATTAGAGTCATTGCCATTATTAAAATTTTCAAATCTATTACAAAGCAAACAGATTGGTCAAATATTAAGAATAGGATTTCAAATTTTCATGATTATTAGTATAAGATATATATTGTGTAGAATTTAAGGATTATAGGATAAGCATAGAAATAAGTTTGTATCAGGTTGTTTATGGAAGTGACATTTTAAAATCATATGTTCGAATAAGGCAACTAATGATATTTGTAATGATTTAACTCAATAAATCCAGTAGTATTCAACATTTCGATAAATTTGTTCCAGAAATAATAAATTTGTTATTATTCAACTTTGTTCTCTGTTTTTGAAATATTGTTAATTAAGTGAATTCCAAAATTTAAATAAAAAAGAACATAAGTGCTCTACCAAAAAAGTTAAAAGTAAAATAAAATATAATTTTAATCTGATGAAATAACAAGTGCTCCAAAAGGCACACCTTTTGAGACAGAGTCTAGAAAATAAATAAAGGTAAGTCTACGAGATAGAAGATCCAAACAATCTTAATATGAGAAATAGAATGCTCGATAAGTGATCGGCCAGATGGGCAAACCTACAAATAAAGGAAGGTGGATGAGAAAAAACCCAGCTTGAGGTATTGGGTACAGAGGAAACATGTAGAGGTGAACAATCATCCTTCATAAATGTTGACAAGATATGAGTCTTTCAATTACCATTCCTACAGATTCAAGTTGAGAGACGACCCAAATTGTCAGTATTCTGAGCTTGTTGATGCTGCAAAACACATGTTAATTTGCTCTTGATGTAAAATATATTAAATGAATGCACTATTGGGGACCAAATGGGATACTAATATTATAAATATTGATACTGAAATAATAAGATAAAAGAAGTGGTAGTGCAGAGGACAAAGATGAGCGAGAAGAGCAGGGAGCCAATTCCATAATATAAAGATTAAATATATAGGTAGTTGTTAACTTGAAGCAATGCTTTGCAGTTCCAGGTTAGGGATGTTAATGTGGAGAAATTTTAGTCAGTATGAGTCCGGGCACTATACTACTAGGTGTCCATAAGGATTTCCCATCCTATCGAAAAAGAAAAAAGATTAATTTAACTAAAGTTAGTGAGGCTAACTAATTTCATTGCACAAGAATCACCATGTAACACTGTAACACAACTACAACAAAGATATATAAAGTCCCAGACATCACCCCATCTATATTTGTTATTAATTGAAATAAAATAATCCAAACTTTGGAAATCTTAGTTTGAGTGTAGACTATACTTTTCGTATCCACTTCCTGGTGTTTGTCACAACTCAATTATCTTAAATGGTATGGAGAAACATCTTACATTACACAATTTTAAAAGTCTTGATTAGTGGAGGGGGAAAAAAGGAAAAGTAATTTAACTGAACCAACCCAAAATAGTGGCCGGTCAAAGTATAAAACAGTGCTCTGTACTGTACATCCATTTTTATATACAACTAACACATTATTATAATTCAATGCTCCTTTCAGAGGAGTTACAATTTATAGTGCTAATAAAACACAATAATAATTTGAAAGTATTAAGACAAGAAGCATTTCTACAATAAACCATTTAAACTATAATACTCTACAGATGGAGATACATAGCATAGAGAAAGTTACATGATGTGGAGTTTATTACGAATATTTCTTTTTTGAGATCGCCTGAGTTTAAAAAAAGTGGTTTTTAAAATATCTGTCTGTTGTTTGTGCAGTATTCTACAGCCCAAATGTCTGTAATGAACTTATCAATCAAATTCGGTATGTAGACATATTTTGGCCATATCTTTTTTTTTTTTTTTTTTTTTTTTTTTTTTTAATAACTCAAAATTTGAAGGTAGTTACTGAAGAAAAAAACACAAAACTAAAATTTTCTCAAAATGAGCTCTACCAATTTTAAATAAATTAAGTTCAAGTGTAGCCTCAAGAACTCAAACAAAAAATAAGGCAGTCACCTCACCAAAAATACTTATTTGCCAGCTATCGGTAAAAAAAAATTAAAATCAGATATGGAGTCATAAAAGTAATGTTTTTCAATATCGGCTCTATCGATTTTTTGAAATTTTAGTGAAATATAAAGATTAATGACTCATACTTGTGTGCAAAATTGCAAGTATAAAATTGTTTAGGAATAATTGGCAAACAACAAAACTGATCCTTGACAATTTCACAATAAGTTTGATTATTAATCAAATATAAGATTTACGCTATGGACGATTTTATGGGTCAAGCAAAGCAAGTTTAGACATTATTTAATTTTTTTAAGACGACATTCACGGTTCATTTTCACTTTTTGACCGACAATTACTGAACCAACATTTTAGTGAATTATAGTTTTGGGGATTTTTAAGTGAAAAATTTTGTGCAATTTTTTTGGACCATTTTTTCCTCCAATTATCAACAAGGATAGAGTTTTGCATACTTTTTTTAACTTGATCCTGAGAATCTTCAGGTCCCACATAAATGTCAAACTCAAGTTTCACCTCTGAGACTTCCACTACAGGTACAATAAAATTTGCTCTTACAATAGATGTGCCAAGAGTTTCACGCACACCTCTCTTCTCAATGATAGCCCAGCAGTTAAACTGTTCTACCACTTCACGAACGCTGTTAAGAAAACAAATTTAATTACAACTTTATAAAAAGTAATTTATTTTACATCAAATAAAAGTTTATTTATTTTATAAGTCCACTCTGTTAAAGTAAAACATTAATAAATAAATTGCTAAATAATTCCCCTCTTTTGGATAATACACATTTCAGCAGTTTAAAATACATACAAGGTGTAATCCAAAAGTATCCGGAACGGATGTCTGTAGGTAGAAAAAGTTAGTTACATGAATCACTATTAGGATAGTTCCTCTAGTTGCCCTTAGAAGTGTATCAGTCTTAAAAATAGTGGAGTCAGTGTTTTGTTAGTTGCAGTGCTCATTTAAACTCTGTATTTTTTTTCTAATCAGTCATTTGTAAAAATTTTTGCATAAAACTCATAAAATGTTTAAACAAAATTTTGGAGATGATGGAATTGGTAAAACACATCTATGAATGGTTAAGACAGTTAAAAAAGGGAGAATGTCAGTTGAAGATGACGAATGTTTAGGACGGCCACATTCAGGAAGAAATGATGAAAACTTAGTCGGTTATGTAAAACAATTCTTGAAGATCATCAACATATCATCGGTGATCTCCAATAACTAAAGTGTTTTGTACAACAAAAGGATGATAGTGGAATTATAGATACACTTCACTGGAGATATCAGCGATAAACAGAGGATAGTTATAGTATAAAAAGTATAAACAAAAGACAATATATAGGTAGATGTTAGGAAATTGTCAGAACAGAGTTTTGTGTACGGCGGATTTTTTTAGGTGGATCGGATTTGCAATTTTTGTGGAGAATATTTAGACAGGATTTTAGCGGAAATAAATTTATGGCAGAGTGGAAAGCCATAAAGGCTATTAATGGTTAAAATTGGTAATTAATAGCTAATAATGGTTGATGCTCCTAGTACTCTCACAAACCAAGCACACGCACACACACTCATACATCCAAAAACACATTCACAAACACTAACACAACCAAATTACTTGCTCAAAACAAAAACTAATTTTAACTTTTTATTTTTAATTCATCGGATTAAATAGGAAACTTAAATTCATCGGATTAAATAGGAAACTTATATCATCTAAGCTTTGCAACTAACGATGTAAGTTGTTTTGGCATTGCTTCACCTTGACATATTAAATTTTAAATATGGAAGAGGATTAAATAAATTAGATCCCAAATAATCTAATGATTTTTTATAAATTTGAAGCTATTATTTTGAATTAAATGATTATAATTTCTACCTCATCAGACAGAATATATATATGATTGTAAATTGCAAAACTACTGGATCTATATCTTGTATATATAAAAGTAATTTAAAGGGAGTACTGTAGTCTGTTTAAAAAGAGGAAGAGATGGCTACAGATTTGTTTTAAAATAAATCAAACTAATTACTTCATTTTTAACAAGACAGATTTCAATTATAAAATTTCATAACAGTGAAATTAAAAGTAATTATATTATACAAACCTTGGACACTCCACTTCCAGAAATATTTCAGTTTCTCCACCTCCTATCAGTTGCAGTTTGTTTGGTGTAAATTTAAAACAAGACCTGAAACAAATAACAACAATTTTATACAAGTAGTAGTATAATACCTAACTAATTATTGGTAGAGATATTTTAAAACGAAATTGATATAATGCATTCTCGTATTTAACTTTATCAACCGTTTTAAAACAACGATCCGATGTCAGATCCAAATTGTAATCATAAAAAAACCAAGCTCAGTTAAAACATATATTTCATAAAACTAAAGTCTATACATTAATAAACAATATTTTATGCCTCATTATTAATCAATAATTAACAATGAAAGACTGGACTAACCGGGAGTGGAAATAGTTGTTAGTTGCATTCTTAACATTAATCTTCTTTTTACTAAGATTTATTTTGAAAGATTAAAGACATTATTTCAAATATTTAATTACAACTGGAAAGGGATTAGCCAACATAACATCCACGCTCACAATATACATTCCATACAAAATTCATTTCCTCGTAAATCTGGAGCAAATATTAAAAAATCCTAACTTTTCCCCTCTGTTGTCTTCTAAAATCAGATCTAAAAATGTGTCTCTAATGGTATATATTATTTGTATTTTTTGCAGTTACATTTGGTATGAAATAAGTATGTGGTGTTTCCAGACAACTGAGTCAAAAGGAATGTTTAAACTCCAGAAGAACGCAATATAAGGTAAAGACTACTGTCTAACGTAAGAGAAATCAAAGACTGACTTTTCCATCAATATAGGTAAACCATTTTAACTTTAATTTTTTCAAATAAATTTCATTCAGTTTATAACAAAAAATCCATAACCACTAGACAAGATCAAGAGATGACTTTCTTGTGGCTCCTGATAAAACATCCATAGATGCAAGAAATCTCTTGTGCTGTGCTTCCAGGTTTTACAACAGATTGTCTCTTTTGCTAGAGCAACTTTAAACAGAAATATCTTGCCTGCGAGAGGCTTTATTCTGTATCAGAGTTTCCTCTCTTTGTATAGGTTGTACTGTTTATATAACTTTTTTAATTATGACAACAGTGGCTAAGTACACTAATTTTTTGTTGCTTTCCATTAAGTTATTATTTGTGTATGTTAGAATCATAGGTTTTAAATTATTATTATTATTATAATTATTGACGATTTCGTGCACCACATTGTGAGGTCAAATGTAATACATAGTTAGCTGCTACTCAATCTTGTCAAGAAGACTCTAAACTTCATGGAATTTATGAGACTTTCTGTGGAAGTCTAAGGGTATCAAAACATCGTTCATTAAGCCCTTCAGACTATTATGCTAATTGGCTATATCACCCAACTGTACTAGTGGAAGAAATATGTTTTCACTTCTAAAAACACAATTTACTATTAAATATTTATTCCAAATTTAAATTGTTAAAACACTTACGAAATACTGCCATCACTTGACCACAGACTTCCTCTTTCTGAAACAAAATGGATTAAATGAAGTCGTGTTCCAGGATTGCTAACTTTCAATGAGAACTGATAGAGTCTTCGACTGCAAAACAAATCAAATATTTAAGCAATAGTTCCTGTAATATCTGTAAGTACTTATGTCAAAAGTAGTCCTTCAGTTAATAAAATCTTTATATCTCATTACAGCTGTTAAGGCATAATTAAACCATCATCTGGTTCAGTTATGTGCCCATATCTTGCACTCACTGACTGCTGTTGTAGTCAACGACTGGATTGTATTTATAATTTATTTTTATTTTACGTTTGTGTAGTATGTCATATATTTTTTATTCATCTGATGATGGTATAATCAAGACTGCTTTTGATATAAGTACTGTCAGAAATATATTTATATACATTTTTCTTTGTAATATTATTTTGAAACTGTACAGAATGCACAAGTACAACCAATACATAATAATACATAATACCATAATACAGAATGCACAAGTAACTACCAAAAATGATATAGTATAAAAAACAACAACAAATAACAATGAAATATGTAAAAATTGAATTATTGCCCAATAGAACATGTTCAGGGATAATTACGGTTTATTATTTAAGTAGATCTCTAATCCAGCTTCATCGAAGTTATCTTCTTGGAATTACAGAATGATGATAAATTTGTCGAACTAGTGGAATATTATCATTTTAAGTGTTTACATGAAATATTCAATAGTGTGATTTGGCAATGTCGTGTATGAAAGAAATGTTGAGGTCTGTATGCAGAGTTATATTACTAACATATGGATAACTGAATAACTGTAAACCATAAACCCATATTGGCCCCAGATTATTAATTTCTCTCGTAGTTTAACAGACGATTTTTAGTTAATGAGATGATAAAGAAATTTTAGCTAGTCATTTTGTCTTTATGTAATGACTTCATGTTAATAATCATCTGTCAAGATGCAAACATAAATATAGGACTTTGGTGTATGAGGAATTTAATGTTATTTAAATAGATAGGACAAATTTTTTCTTCAAAGTGTGGTAAAGTTATATGATGTGAATTGTTAGGGTTCATTTTAATTCTTCATCGTGGAGCCAGGTTGTTAATTTGTCTATGTAAAGTAACTTCTTCTGGTGTATGTAACAACTGTTGTGTTTAAAATCTCTAGAAGATTAACACGTTAGCTGCCAAGGCCTAATACGATACTCTTGCCGTGAGTGCCACGATTACCAAATTATTTTTCCATTATTATTTTTGCATCTACCTATGTTAAATAATATAAGACAATAGTATTTACTAATTTTATTTACATTTATGCATATATAGTTCCGAGACCGATCGGACCAAAATGCAATTTTTCGGCATTAATTTTAATCGTAATATAACGTTTAGGTCCGATCGGACCGAGGTAATTTTCGTGTTAAAAAAAAAAATCTAAATGGGCTATTTCATTTCTTTATGTTGGCAAGCTCACTATTTTATTTGTCTAATATTTATTTTATAAATACATATATTCATTTTACAACTGTATTCTTTGTGAATTATTCATTACTAAACCAAAATGTTTTTGTAAAATTTTTAATCGGTCCGATCGTGCCGACAAAAAAGTGAAAATATCCACTGATTTTAATATTATATTGAGTAACCATGGTAACGGTTATTAAAGCATACAATATACTATGTCTAACACACGTCTTTACCCAATCCAGAGAATACCAAAATATGCCGATAGGTTGCTGCACTATCGAACTGTGAGCCACAAAACAAAACATTACGTCAGTGACTTTATCGGTCCGATCGTGCCGTAACGCTGCATGTACAGTCACCTTAGTTTCGGTCCGACCGGACCGATATGGCAGCTAACGTGTTAACTGTATATAGATTTTGTTGAGTATGGGTATTAATATGGATTTTTGAAGAACTCCTGCTTCAAAATTCCTGTTTTAGTAATCTAATGTTTGTTGAACCATAAAGAATCAGTAAAGAATCAGAAACTGTAATGAATAATCTTAAAATGGCGTAATAGTTATTGCAGAAGATATTTTTCAAGTTATAAAGTAAGCTTTCATGATGATCAATCAGTTATTGGTTTCTTGTTGTTTAAAGACGAAAACACCACTATATACAAATGCTGCGTTGAGATCTAAGAACACTATTTATGTTAGTAATTTAAGAATATGTGATTAGTATATTTTTTCTGTTGGGATGTATATTTTCTCCAATGAAGAATTAGAAATTTATTCTTCGTCTATGAAGGTTATGGCAATACTGACAATGATATTGTGTTTGTAACTTCAATAACATTTTACAAAAACTGAAGAAATAATTTTTTTATGAGCTAGATAAATCCGTTCTATCTCTAAGTAGAATAGAAAACATTTTATTAAATTTCAATAATTTTAAATGTTACATTTAACATGACTATAAGCCAGTTGCATTTTCACAAGTAGATGGGAAAATCTGTAAGAGGCAGAGACAAAAGTCATTATCTGGTAATGTGAGAGTTCTTATCTATGATACAAATGAAAACCAATCGAATACAGAAGGGGTTCCCAACAATGGTGGTCAAAGTTCATATTGTGATTTTGAACACAGGTCTGGGTATTTAACTTTTGCATTACAGTAAAATTTCATTGAAATCAGTAGAGCCAATTTTGAGAAATTACGTTTATATAACATCTTCGTGGTCGATTTTGCTAACTCAGAACCAGCATTTTTTGAGATATGGCAATCAAAATGTTTTTATTGAGAATTTTTGAAGTTAAAATTGGACAAAATTGGATCAAAATTGTTTGAACTGATTTTGAGAAAATCATAATTTTGTGTATTTTTGTTTTCTTTTGGCTGGAACCCCAGAACTTTAAGTTATTGAAAAAAAGATTTATTGGACTCAAGAGAAGTTCAAAATAATATTTCCATCAAAAACTTGACATACGTTCTTGATACATTACTTAACTTTCTCTGTATTACTTATAAGTGAGAAATTAAAAAGGATTCCCCTACTGATTGAGAAAGTGAACAGTCTGTATAAAATATTTCAAAACTTAAGTGTTTTATTGTTTTTCTATTTGTATACTAATAGATAAATATAGTAAACCTTCGATACTTTGACAATCTGTATACTTCAACACGTGCCGTTTGAGAAACTTACCTAAACAGAAAACCAAGATCAAATTCAGGAAATATTTTTGGTTCAATGACGATACTGTTTCCAGTTCCAGAAGCAGACAAGTCTATTTTGATGACACGACTGTGTATAATATTTAACAAGAGTGAAGCTGTAAAGTTGCCAGGATCTACAAGACTTAAAGTAACAGTCAATACGATACTCTCCTCTGGTTGAATAATACCTGACTTTGGTTCCAATTCCCATTTGGCTTTCCTTCTGTATTCCTGCAATGTTGTTTAAAGATTTACTGATTACCAATATTCATTTCCAAGAGGTTTCTGGACCTCATACAGCTAAATTAATATATTTTAATTTTATTTATTCCTACCCTAGCTGTACGAGGTTTCTGGACCTCGTACAGCTAAATTAATATATTTTAATTTTATTTATTCCTACCCAAAACTATACAAGACAATTGTTTTGTATAGTTATGTCACAACAATAACAATTAAAAAATAATAATAAGATACAGTAAAAATGACAGTAATACCAACAGCAAACTTAACAACTTTAAAATTTTAGTGTGGCTTCAAAAAATTCAATACAGATTCTAAAAACATTGATTCAAGCAGTTTTTAAATTTGCTTTTAAATATACAGACTTCCAAATTTTCATTAAATTCCTTAGGGAGTTTGTTCATGAACATGTCTTCAGTTTCAGAATGACTTCTTTTACTTAAAACTAAACTTGCATTTGTCCTCAAAAGTCATACTTTTTTGGGTGTTATGAGTTATACATATGCAAATCATGATTACAAACCTTTAAATCTGTTATTACTTCTAATATGTATATACTTAAAAATATTAAGATGCTAGGGATGTGTAAGCCTTGATTTTTCAAGTACTTCTGATTCTCAATCTCAGCTTGATTTTCAAAGCTAGACACAATTTCCGAGCATGACTTGATTTTACAAGCCTGGCTCAATTTTACAAATTCAGCACGGTTTTCTAAACAGGCCTGATTCAGTTTATGACCCAAACTGGCAAATATACTGCAACAAAAGCTTGATACAACATGAACTGATGAAATGAGAAAAACAATCATAGTAGATATCGCATATGTAACTTTAGAGTAGTTTCTGGGGATGTAAGGTAAAACCAATTGCATATTCGGAATCAGCTATGAAAACTACATAAAATAAGGCCTATAAATATTTTTTTGGGACGAAAACTTTTTTGCTTCCCGAATAGTAGTTTCAGCCCACCCTAGTGCAAAAGATTATACATATACGGATATTTTACACATCGGATTCATGTTCAGCATCAAAAAATACATAAGATCACCAGTCACAATATCAGTTCATGGGCCTGTGTAATTATAGCCAGGAAAATAGATATTACTGATTCTACATAAGGAATACTAACACTAGGCAAAAGCTTTACCTACTTAAGAAAATAATATTGCATGATTAAGTTATACTTGTTCATCTTAACATTTATATATTTCATTAGAAGAAATCATTTGGAATCTGCGACTGGTGATTTAACTGTTGAGTTAAAAGAAACTAGTCTGGAAAAAGAAGAGAATATTGGGAAGTTTGATACATAATGAACAAAATCACTCTGAAATCCGGAACATACTGTGTTTTTAAAAACACAATACTAAACGTGAACAAAGTGGTTTTGTTCTGAAAAAGTGTCTATTGTCTCGTTATCGCATACAAAAAAAAATTATTTTAATGATATACGGTCTCTGTTCCCATCTTATTCCCTATTTTAATATTTGCTTGGTGTGAATATTGTGTGTTTGTGTGTGTGTGTGTGTGCGAGAGAGAGAGAGAGAGAGAGAGAGAGAGAGAGAGAGAGAGAGAGAGAGAGAGAGAGAGAGAGAGAGAGAGAGAGAGAGAGAGACAAGAAAGGTTAGAAACAGAGCGTCAGCAGTCCAATTACCAATATCGATAACATACTAAATTATTTAGGAATAATACAATGGTGGATAAACTAACTGACCTTGAACATGTTTGTTGTATTTCTATATTATATATTTTTTTATTCCTACAAAAATCTTGCAATTTACTCACATTTTAATTTTTAGGAAATACAAATAGTAGAAAGGAAGTAAAATTATGAAATAATACATTTTTAATGTTGAATAAAAGAAAGAACCACGAGCCCCTAAGTCAAAAATAGTGAAATCTCGATCTATTGTTGCCACAATCATCGTTTTCCCAAATTTATCTTTCAGATTGAGCACTATTGTGCTGTAAAATTGTTCCAGTGAACTCTATTGTGCTGTCAAGCGATGAAGCCCATTTGTATTTATTGAGTTGTGCAAACACACAGAATTTTAGATACTGGGTATAAAATATTCCACTACAATTTAAGCATGTTATGGTTTGGTATGCCATTGCTGAATTTGGAGTAATTATGGCGTACTTTTTGAGGAAGAGGGCTAACAATTACAGTTAATTCCAATCGTTGTCGACATGTTACGAAACTTCTTGTAGCCAAAACTTAATGACCTCTGAGATCAGGTAAAAATTTTCAGTTTCAACAGGATGGTGCTACTGCGCACACTTCAAAACATTCCTGAAATGTCCTAAGAGATTCCATTGCGTCTAATGTCACTTCGAGATGACATCCCATGGTAATGGAAAACCATTAACTTATATACATGAGATAAAATATTTTCCACTTATAATGGCAAATAACAATGGATAACATTATATATTTTTTCTGTAAATTAAAGGAAAATAAGCGTTATCAATAAAAATATTGGTAACTGACAGCAATACCCATACCAGTAATTCATTACTATTATTGGATGTATTATAAACGTCTGGGTGTTGTAGTACATTACCAATAAACTATGTTTTACTTGTTTTGTTTTTTGTCGTAACTCTGTTATCCTTAAACTACAGAAACTATTATCTTAATGATTAAAGAAGAAAATATTTTATCTTTTGTAAAACTTTTGCTAAGTTAATGGTTTTGAGTTAGTCAACGTTAATCAAATTTAAAAGGCTGCCACTTTTAGTAATGTACAAAATAAAGCCTTGGTTTTCGATATACTAAAAAAAGTTATATTAAAAATGTGTATAAAATCTTCCCAACACCACAATCATTTCCAAAGTTATAATTTCTTTTATAACAAAACAGAATAAATGAAAGGTTGTTGAACATATTTATAGAGATTTTTTCCTTAAAAGGATGCAAAGAATGCACTGAAACATTTCTAACACACCCTGTATATTATGACTGACATAAGTATGCCCATCACTGATGTGTAGGGACTATGACAATGGCTAAACCAATTCTTACATACCAACTACATTAAAGACAAACAGACACAATGTTTTAGGATTTAGGAAACCAATATTAAATATGTACGACTTACAATTTGAGCTTCAAATTCAGCTGGAATTGGCGAATCATTATTGAAGACTAAACTCATAGACTTGGGTTCCAATAGAATAACTTTGCCAAAAGCAAGACTTCTCTCTTTATAAGAAATAACAGGACCATGTCCAGTACAACTAATAGTACAAATTGTGGTCAGGTGCAACTTTCCAAATGTAAGTATTCTGTAAACACAACAAAATGTGGTTAAAGGAAATATAAACAAGATTTAATATAGATAGTACATTCTGTTCATATACTCTTAAATTAACTAAGATGAGATTTCCATTTTTAAACAAATATATCGTGTAAAAAAATTGCACAAACTTTCTCACTCATCCTTCCTCAACTCCAAATAATTATCAACGAAATCTATTCTTCAGGAAAAAGGTGAAAATGAACTAAGGACATTCAAAAATGTCTTTATATATTTAAATAGGGCTCAAACTTCCGAGAATCCTTTCAATTTTTAAAAGTTAAAATAATAAGGAATTTTTGTAAAAGTCCTTTAACATGTTGAAAGATGGAGTAGGCAGGGCAGGATCCAAGCAGATAAATGAGTTTAAAACTAGCTTATCAAACAACCTATGAAACAATATAAAATTAAATTATAATTAAATGGTGTTTTGATTATTTCATATTAATAAATAAATCTGACCATAAATATAATCTGAGAATACATAAAAAGAAATTAGGAAAAATTTAAATTTTAAAAATATCACTTCAGAAAAATCTAAAATTTACATAAAATACAAATTAAAAATTTTAACTATGGGAAGATATACATACTACGATGGGGATAAAAGAAAACTTATAAAAAAAAAGAATAATCTTTTAAAATATATAAATAAGGGGTGATTTTGATGAGACAAAGTCATTCTTTAGGAGTTTGTTATACTTAAAACGTGCTTAATTAAATATATTCAAATTTTAATTGTTATAGTTTATAAGACCTATTATATATGAAAAAGTGTCATCAATTTAGGATGAGTAGTTTTTTGAAATATGTTAAACTAAAGGAAAATAACCAAATAGTAAAAAATACTAGTTAAATATAAGTCAATTAAATAAAGTAAACACAACTAATTATCAAATTTAATAGATGAAATTTAGATAACTCCAAAACTACATCGGTGAGACCCATTGTTTTGTGAACCCAACGTTCTTTCAAAATGGTTAGTTGCGGATTTTACATCATTTGTATCTTTTTTAATTAAAAATAACTTGAATTTTACGGAAAAAAATTTTAAAATATAAAACTCCAAAGCAATGAAATATTAGTTTCTTTTGACGTGTTAACTCTCTATTTTCAAGTACTCCTATTAAAGAAATTATGAGATATTTGAGGGAATTACTGAAACATTAACGTTAGAACGTCAGGAAATTGATGAATATGTAAAATTAACTGAAGTTTACATGAATCAAAACTTATATTAAGTTTAACAATGAATATTATCAACAGCTTGATGGTACAGCTATAGGTAATTGTTTGTTCCTTTCATAGCCGATCTTTTCATGGGTAAATTTGAAAAAAAAAATTTGAAAAATATCATTAAATATTTCAATAAAATATGATTGAGGTATGTGGACGACATATTCACCAGTTTTTAATCTCAAACCCATATAGTGTGGAGGAATTTCTAGATCAGATTAATAGTAAACACAGTTCTATTAAATTTACTCATGATATTGTGGCCCAGCCAAGGAGCCCACCAAACCAAAATCATAATAAGCATAAATTAGGATGTAATGGAATGGGATTTTAAATAATAAAATATGAATTGGCACTTGCGATTTTGTTGAGCAAGCAGTGCAATATGACGTAGAAGGGAGGGAGAGACGAGGAGTGGGGGGCTTGAACCAGCGAGCCGAGCGTGAGTCTGTTCCGAGAGCCGCGAGAAGGAAGACCGCTACAGGACGAGGTCAGGTCAGTCCATTTTCGGCCACGTGCTAGCTAAATTAAACGGTATGCTTTTCGGCCACTATTAAGGCTGTATCTTGCCGTTATGTCTTTTTTTATAAATTATAATTATTTCTGTTCTTTAATTCGGCAGCAAATAAAATATAATATTTAATTTCACTTGCGTTGCGTGCATTCATTAGCGTCCTAACCCGACTCCTTGGCCCATCCTGACAAGATTCGGCTAAAGTGTACGCGGTCTCCAGCCAGCCGGAGCTTCCAGCTGGTCAAAAGAAGTAGAGACGGTCACAATATTGACCTTCTCAGTAAGTAATTTATATTATTGGACTGTTTTGAAAGTATTTTGATTTTTAAAGCTCACAATAATATGTTACTAAATGCAGATAAAGGGCCTATTTCTCAGTCATCTTTGTTTTCCATGTTTAAGCCTAGATAATAACTTTCACATCAGGTTAGTGGATTAGTCTGTATTCATAAATTAAATTTCAACCATTTATCTACCAATCATCAATATATATCATGCAATATATCAATGGTTATATGTCTAATGTATGTTTGATTTTAATAATTCTGTTGGTTCTGTTTTGTCTAACATAAGAAAAGATTAAATTTGCCTCATTGCAATATAAAGAAGAATACTTGAATTACAATTTTATTATATAATCCTTTAGAATTGGTGTGTATAAAGTACACAGTACGGAGACCAAAATTCATACTCTTATAAATTAGAAAAATAATGAAAATAATAAAAGGTTGAATAAGTTGTGAGTGAATTATATAAGGATAAAAAGATGGTTAATGAATCAGCAAAAGTTAGTAAATAAATTAGAGAAGTGACGTCACAGACAGTGAGATCATTTTCATGGCATTCACTTTTAGTTACGTTTATTAATAACTGTTGTTGTGTGGAGAAATTAGGTCATAGAATAATGATATTTTAATTTTTATAATTTTAAAAATTACTTGTTCATTTGTGGGTTACGAAAATATGGAGGCCTGGCATCCTTACTTTTAAGGAGCTTTGATTGCTACTGCATTAGCTACTTCAGTATATCAAAAAAGGGCCCAGAACACAAACTATTATATATTATCTAGGCAGCAATAATACAGCTCAGTTTATAAAATAATTAAATAAGATTTTATTTGATACTTACTTGAAGTCTATTTTATGAGTTCCATTTACAAAGGCAGTTATGGATAAAATAATTTCCTTACTCTCCATAGATTCTATAAATCCTTCATTTATGTTTGTTGCCACAGCACTCACATAATCATTTTTAGACTATAATAAAAGTCAAAAATGTTACATATCATAGAGAAAGAAATTATATACCAATTCTCATTATAAAACTAAAATACTTGCTAAAGGTGACAACACCTTTATATACCATGAATAGTTACATCATATCATTATAGCAGAGGCAGTTAGTTATTCAATTATAAAACTAGAACATGTGAACCCCTACAAAAATAAAGTAAAATCTTGCTTATAATTATTTATAGTGCTGGAAACAGTTAGGAAATTAATTATTGTAATGTAACGATTAACACCATAACTAGGAGTAAGTTTGGCTTGGTTTTCAAACTGATGAAATAATACTGTAACGCAAGTCCGATATAACGTGAACTGATGAAATCTAACGAACGAATATGATATTTATCTTTAATCGACCTTATCATGACATAAAGAAAAATTGAATTTATTTGCATTTTGTTAAATTTAAAGAATATTGAGTAATTTTAAAATTCACTTTGTTTATTCAAATAAATGTCATTAACATTGTCAAATTGGTTAGATACTCAAAAATATGGATAAATATAACAAAGTCGGTGATTCAAATTGTTAAAATTTATTTATTATTTATTTCCTTATAATTGTTACAATTTTATTACTTTAGGTCTTTATATAATCTGTCCTAAACCAACCTTTAAATCTTCAATCCAGAGCAATAGCAAATTATTGAATTTAACTACTCTTGTTTTCTAAACACATGAATCTGCTCACCTTCTCAACATTGGCTGTGAATCTCTATAAACTGCTAGTGACTCCCTGTCACAAGTATGTTCCTGGGCCACGTCTCTCTGGTGACCTGCAGCATTTCCTCATCTTTACCCACATGTCGGAACCTACTGACCCTCTTTCTAGGTCACTAGCAGTTTATATAGAGCTTCACTTTCCATATCGTGCTAATGACCTGTAAGCTAAGCAATTGTGACAATTTTTCAATTATTTCCCAATAACTACCACACGTCTGATATTGAAGATTTAACTGGTGCTAACATTCGACTAATAAATATTTGTTAATAAAATATTTTCTAAACTTATAATAAATATTGTCTTATCCTAGATCCTATCAAAACCTTACACTATTGTTAGAAGGGATGCAATAAAAATAAAAATAGGTGTATCATCCAGGAACTGAATAACCCAGGTAAAGCAACGATCGCAGGGGAGAGGTAAGGAGAATAAAAATTATAGGCAGAAAAATAGACATTACTGATTCTACAAAAGGAATAGTAAGCGAAAGCTTTACCTCTTAAGAAAATAAGATTGTATTATTAAATTGTACTTGTTAGTTTATATATTTTATTAGAACAAATCATTCAAAATCTGCGAGTAGTGATTTATCTATTGGATTAAATCATAGTAAACCAGTCTGGAAAAAGAAGATTTACCCACTGAGAATATTGGGAAGTTTGATACATAATGAACAAAACCATCCTGAAATCTTGAACATAATGTGTATTAAAGACACACTACTAAACGTGAACCGAGTGGTTTTGTTGTGAAAAAGTGTCTATTGTCTCATTATCTACAAAAGATAAATAAAAAAATGCAAGATAAATATACATTCTCTATTTCCATCTTACAATTTTATTCCCTAAATTAATATTGCTTCGATTATTAATTTAATAATATAGATGTTTCAATGAACCGCAAAGTGAGGTGTTTGTATGTGTGTGACACATTGGGAGATTGAAAAATTAGAAACACAGTGTCAAGAGTCCACGTACAAATAATACAATGATAAGAAAACTAATTGATTTTGAACAGGTTTGTTATATTTTCATATTATTATTCTTCTTATTGCCAAAAAAAACTTGTAATTTACTCACATTTTAATTTCTCACACATAAAAATTAGTAAATAGAATGTAAAATTTAAAATAATAAATTTTTAATGTTGATTACAAGAACAAGGCACCCGACTTCAAATCGAAATGTTGGTTTTTGGAATGATGTCTGTTTGGTGTCTATGTCTGATCTTCTCACAGTTTTCAGATTTTTTAATTTTATTTCTATATATTTTAAAATAAATAATACCATTTCGTCTATCGCAATAATTTTAGTAGCAATCTAAAGCTAATGATATGTATTTACAAATTCTTATACCTAAAAGTTCATAAATCATAAAGAAAATAACATAATAAATTACTAAAGTTACTGTATTTCATAGCTAGTGATTAACATTACAACGGTTGTTGAAGCAGAAGACAAAACTTACATCATTTTTTCACAAGTCCATATTTCTGTCAAACTACTTCAAAGATACAATATTTTATAGTGTTTTTCTTTCTCTTTTGAACAGTGTGCTCCAAATTATCGACACTGTCATAGTCATTTAGATACAAATATTTTTTTAATGTCAAGGCCAAAATGATTCGTGCCAGTGGTATTTGCGACAACCACGCTCTATGTCAAATATCGATTAGTAATATTTCGATTTTTTTTCTATGATCTATATAATATATATCAATGAAAAGGGGAAGTTTGGAGCTTTTGTGGGAAATGTTGCATGTTTCTGTGGGATAATTATTTCGGTAGTACTGTGCCTTCAAAGTCGAGCTTCCCAGAGAGAATCAGTTTGTTTTGTCACTGAGCGAGATAGCCATTTTACATGCTGACCGGTCTGGTGCTATGCCAAGTTTAGTGCATTTTATTTTATTGTTTTGTTGATAAAGATAGAACAAAAACTCGAACACAAGATCTCACAAAAATTATAGAGTTTATAGTTCTAGTTTAGTTATTGTAGCTCATGTATCACTGAGGATGTCGACTTTGTTGTTGAAATGCATTTGATTAAGTAAACATAATTTTTGTGAGATCTTGTGTTCGAGTTTTATTCTATCTAATATTATCTCACAAGTCAAAATCAATATTTATTTATAAATTTCGTTGATAAAAATTTTATCTTCGCAATTATAGTCTACACCTATCGTGAGTGTTTGAATAGTCTTAAAAAAATATTCACCTATTTTATAGAAGTTTGTTGATTTTTTCTTCAACCTTTAGTCACGCAAAGACAATTTTTCTCATTCTATATTACCTGAATAAAACTAAAATATATGATTCTAGAAAATTTATGAATTCACAGTTCAATTCTATGTTACGGAACTTTCTCTAATTAATGGTATATAACAAGTTGAGTTTTGATACAATAAATATTTTTGGTGATTTTTTTTTGAAAATAGACCTAACATATTAGCTTCTGTATACTTTCTCCACACAAATTTATTTTGTCTAATACAAACTTTCTAAATTGATATATTTTTAACAGGCTTTTTATATTACAAACTTTAATATATCTTTAAAAAATTAGAATTTTTTTTTTATAGTATATATAAACATTTATGTGGTTTTTCGGTTGTGGCCCTGATCATGTTTCCTGGAGTAAAATATGAGCTTAAAATCAGTGGTCTCTTTTCCTCCAGTACTATAAATAATTAATAAAAATTATTATCTCCAGAAAAATTAGATAATAAGAACTTACCAGGAGATTAGGTAAAACGAAGTACCCTTGAACTTGTGAGATGTTGGTAATCTTAACGACTTGAGTAGTGGGGAAATTGATAAACGAGAAAGGTATGCTAACAATCTTTGGATCACAGATTATGGTAGCTACTGTGGATTCATATAACATATGCAGAACAACAGGTTCTGTAGGATTCACTTTATTATCCGCAACTAGATTGGTTTTCCACTTCCCCTCCATATTTGTTATCAAGGTTATCTGTTAACATTAATTATGCTTTATAACACATATTCAAAATTTAAACAAGAAAACTGAAATAAATGGTGCAGTCGTGTTTATTATATGGTGTGACAATAAAGTCATGGTTGGGTTTCAAATTAAAATACACGTTTATATATATATATATATATATATATATATATATATATATACAAAAATTTATATTTTATAAATGAAACTTCAATTAAATGAAAGAACAGATCAAAACATTTTTTTTACGTATAGTTATCTCAGCAAAAAAAGGAGGTAATAATGTGTTCTCAACAAAGAGTGCACTAAACATTGACTTTTGGTTGTCACACTCATGTTCAACAAATGTATTTACTCAAATTTCATTTGCCCAAATTCGAACATTTTGTGAACGTACATACTCTGTAGTATGGAAAGTACCCTTATCACTAAATATAACTCGGTTAAGAACATTCTCATCAACTTCGACTTCATCAGAAATGTCTGTAGTAAAGTTAACTCCTGGCTGGAAAGCAAGCAATAACTGAAAATTATCACCTGTAAAGCTTAGTTGTTGTTTTTCAAAACCTTGTGACCTGTTGATTTTGGAACACCTAGTCTTGAACATGTTGTCAAACAGATTTGTTTGAATGTCATATTATTATGTTTTCTACAGTTTCATTGCTGGCTAACTGCCTACCTGAACTATTTTAGTCTAATAGGATAGGCTACGAGTTCCTTTCAACAGTTTTCCCGTCTATGTATGTTATGTTCATGTAACAGTTCTTCATACATGAGGTTACTTACATCGGACTAGAGTTGCAGAATTGAATTTTGCAAAAGACCCACTGAAATTTCCTTGGTTGTCATGTTTATTTTTGTAGATAAAATGGGCCATATGAGTAATGGCACAACAATGGTTACCCAACTATGAATAAAACTAAGTAACATCTGTTTCATGCACATACAAAGTTTCCTTAACAAACCCCACCACAACTTTATGGAGACACTGTACATATTATTAATTTAATAATACAAATATTAAGTTTTGTTCTAAAATAATCTTACAGAAAACAATTAGACTAAGATACAGACACTAAATTCATAACAATACATTCAGAAGAGATTTATTCCTTAATAAAATCTCCCACACTGAGGAGTTAACTGAAATTTCAACAAGTATTGCTCATTTCAAACGAATAATAGAAGAATTAAGAATGGTAGAAATAAAAAATGAAAAAATAAAAATGCAGATTGAAGTGGTATGGTTATGTTATGACAGAAAACAGACAACTAAAAAGGTTTTTCCAGATGAATAAACCTGATTAGAAGAAAGAAATGAACATAAATGAAAAATATGGGTAGATAAAAATGTTTAAAGAAGAGTGTTAGAAGTTGAATACATGACACACCATTTTATTCTGTCCTCACATTTTTACATGGTCAGCTTTAAAATGTAGAACAAAAACTCGAACACAAGATATCAAAAAAAAACTACGTTTATTCAATCAAACACATTTCAACGACAAAGTCGCCATCCTCAGTGATACATAAGCTACAATAACAAAACTATAATTGTCATTGAAACGCGTTTGATTGAATAAACGTAGTTGTTGTGAGATCTTGTGTTTGAGTTTTTCTTCTACATAATATTATCTCACAAGTCAAGCTCAATATTTATTTACAGTTTTAAAATGTTAAATAAATTTATACATAGCTTTTCATAATAACTAGAGAGACCAATTTTGTATCCAATGAAATTGGAAGGAAGAATTTTGTTTTAAAAATTTGTTAGTATAATATTTTGGCTGAAATACAATAAAATTTTACAAATTATAATGTATGTTCATTCCTAATATAATGCAAAAATTTATCAAACTCTAACAAGAAATCAAATTAAAGGTGTATTTAATTATTAAAAAATATATCACAAACTATACTGTTTGAGTGTTAGAGCAGAATATTTGACAAAATTTTATTCAAAATTCAGAACAAATTTATATAATTCGAATAATCACCAAACATAATAGCTAGATAAGAGGGGCAAAATTCTAACTAATCCGCTGGCAAATAAAAAATAAATTAAAATATAAAAACAGGCAATTGTAATTAATAATTGAATTTTTATCATAGATAAAACTTATCAGGACTGCCTCTTACTCTATCTCTACCTAAGTTTAGTGAAGATACCTGTATTTTAATGCTAGAATGTGCATTCAAGATACCAGCTGATGGTTCAATAGAGAACTCTTTGGGAAATGCAGCCAATGCAGGTTTTTGAATAGATGTAGCAAACACTTCAATAGGTAATGATGGATCACTACCATCAGTAGGAACCCATAGAGAAAACGTAACAGGCACTGATGATTGGTTAAGCAGTTCTACAGAGTTCATCGCTGGAAATCCTATAAACATACATTGATATTTATATTGATTAAATTGTAATGAAATTTTCAACATATTTCCTATAGAAAATAATAACTGGATTATGAAAAATTTATTGATTCTATAAATTTAACATTCTAATTTGTAAAGAATGTCTCTAGGTAGTCAGTCGATCGATGCTCTGTTCAATCTCGGTTTGTTATTACAGTATTGTGCCTCTACTTATGTAATAATTCAAAATTATCATAATCCTTCAAATAAAACAAATGCAAGAAAACGATCACTCCCTACATGTTACCGAGCCAAAACCCTGACCATGAAAATTGACGAGTCAGCAAAAGGCTTTAAAAAAAGCAATGAAAAACGTGAATCGTGGGTTGTTACCTGTCATTTATAGATTCCAAAAAGTGTGTGGATGGACAGTATGATTTTTAAAGAATGGTTTTACAAGTGTTTTGTTCCTGGCGTGACGAAACATTTAAAGGAGCGTGGCTTGCCAATCAAAGCTGTTCTGCTCATTGACAATGCCCCTACCCATCCGGCAGCTGAATCAATGGTCAAGGGCGACATTACAGTAAAATATTTACCACCCAATGTGACTGCACTGCTACAGTCAATGGACCAGGGTGTTCTTGAGTGCATTAAGCGTGTCTACAGGTGTTTTATACATGGTGTCTGAATCTTGGGAACAAGTTACTAGAAGCAGCATCATGAAGTCGTGGAAGAAACTATGGCCTAATGTTTGTGATTTGCCACAAAACCAGACAGAATCAGTGGTTGACAAAACCAAAAACTAAGTGCAACCTCAGGAGTTTCTGGAGATGTTTAGGCAGGTGGACGGTTGCTCGGATGTCAATATTAATGACATTGAGTGTTGGTTGGAAGAAGATAATAACGGTACATTGACTGATGAGCAAATTGTTGCAACCTGTTCAAACAAAGACAACATAGATGATACAGACGAGGAAAATGCTGAAGAACCAGAAGTCATCAGTCACACAGAAGCAGCATCTCACTTGGATGAATTGATGATGTATTTTGAGCATCAGATCGAGACTACACCAGCCAAGCTTCTCACGTTGAAATGGATGCGCGACCGTGCGGCATGTAAACGTTACTCAAAGCTGACGCAACAGAAACTTATAAGCTTATTCTCCAAAATGTAGACATACCTGTACAGTCAAAGGAAATTATTGTAAGTACAGTATGTATATTTTCTTTCTTTTTTTGTGTGTGTGTGTGTGTTTTCAGCTCTTTCTCCGGCTAACACGGATTTTCGTTATGTCGGATCGGCCGCGGTCCCGGCTGGTCCGACTTAACGAGGTTCTACTGTACTTTTTCATCAACCAGGGAAAATGTCTGCCAAACCAAGTTTCAAGTTCTAGAGTAGTAAATAAATACACACATTATGTGTTGGCTGAACACCAATTCGAAAAGTGACCACTATCAAAAATATTCCAATAAAATACAAGTATCTGCGTTAATCTGACTGGAACATTTTTTCAGCCCCCCCCCCCAAAAAACATGTAAGCATGGGAAAATTAATAATTCTAAATATTTTAATGTTTTCTTGCAAGAACATCATTATTTTTAAACCAGGCAAAATTTAAATTGTATTTTTTTGTATTCTCTATTTATCTACTTGAACTCGCCCCATATGATCACTTACTTACTTCAGGTTAGGATATAATTAGTCCTAAAATAAGACATAAATATCTTTAATTATGCATTGAAGCTCACCCTATTTTTTAGTCGCTAAAAACTATCCAAACTTAAACTATTTACCATGTTTGTAATTAATCTGATATTTTTTAACAACACGAAACCAATTTCAAGTCTCACAATCCATTAATGTTGAAGAAACTTACAATTTTAGCACACAAGAAATTTAGACTTTTTTGGGTTATGACAAATGTATATAATGACAACACGAGTCAAGTTTGTGACAGCATTACCAGTCTATGTTAATGTTATACGCTGTATGTTACATTAGTGTAAATCATGGTGTGTAAAAAAAGGACATAGGTTTGGGAAGGTAACTATATATATATATATATATATATATATATATATATATATATATACATAAACTCGTAATGCTGTCACAAACTTGACTCATGTTGTCATTGTACTCATTCGTAATAACCCAAATAAGCCTCAATTCTGTATGTAAAAAATTGTGAGTTTCTCCAATATTAATTGATTTTTACACTTGAAAATTATTTCACGTTGATAAAAAATATCTGATTAATGACAAAGAATGTAAATTGTTTAAGTTTGCATGATTTTTAGCGACTAAAAAAATAGGGTGAGCTTTAATGGATAATTACTTAAATTTCAGACCAAATTTTGATACATACAAACATCTATATGATTTTTTTTTTTTGGACTACTGTTTAACAGATTTAAACATTTGTTACTTTGACTCTCTTTAATCTAATAAAATGAACTGTATTCATACAAAGTTATGTATAATTTGTACTTACCAACGGGAAGAACTCCAAAATCAATTGAAAGAGTTGAAAACGATAATGTTGGATTAATTACAGTTCCTCTGAAAAATAAAAAAAAACTTTTTAAATAGTGAATAAATTTAGCCATTCTATGAGGGTCTTTTGATAAATCAGTGACTTTTAAATAAAATAATTATTTTTTGTTCTATTCTATATACCGGGTGTTTCAGACCACATGGACACTATCCGTAGTGTCTAAACGAAACCAGATAAAAATTTCCTTCCAATTAGAACCCCCCCTTTTTCGACCCCAAACAATTCAGGAAAATTATTTTCGACGCTCCTCAATGACTCAAAAGGGCACTTTTGGGGGGCAGGGTGGTGTTTTTGGAAAAATTTCAAATAGAAACATAGGTCGTGTGATACCTCATTTTAAAGGTCTCTCTTTTCTGAACATTTTTGAGCAAAAAAAAAATTTTATCTTTTCATTACTGTACAGGATGTGACGAAATATTTTTAACTAATAAAATGCCATTTTTTTACAATTATTCAATGGTGCAAGATAGAACCAAATTTTCAATACAAAAAATGTTTGTTTTCAAAAGGTGTCTCAAATGGTACAATTTTCAATCTAGGTTGCTATTAGAATTTTTTTTTACTTTTTGCTCTATAAAAGTTATTAAAGTTTGAAATTTATTAAAAATTTCAAAACTACATAGAAGTCCATACTACTCCATATCTCCTGGAAGGGTGTGTTCTTGTAAAACTAGGAAAAAAAATGGTTGCTCTATCTTTGTTAGGGAGCTGGCAGTCACATTTCCCGCTAAAAACTTTAAAAAAAAAAAAATATCGTCCCACCCTGTACAGTAATGAAAAGATAACAATATTTTTGTTGCTCCAAAATGCTCAGAAAAGAGAGACCTTTAAAATGAGGTATCACACGACCTATGTTTCTATTTGAAAATTTTCCGAGAAAAATCACCCGGTATTTCTCGACATAATGTCCTTTTACCTCTGTATACTTTGTCCCATTCCAACAGTTTTCAAACTTCTTTAAGCCTTAGAAGTTGTCAGTGAAGACCATCTCGTTCAATGTAAATCTTTTTCACTGAGCCACTTCTACACGTTTGCAATTAGAAAAAAAAAATGCAAGGAGGCTGGATGAAAAGGAACAGTTCAATTACATCAAAGAAACACACACTTATACACTTTCGAGCCCTTTCAAAATTGTCTACTAGATAGATGGGAAATTTCAAAGATAAAGTAAAACTTACAATTTCAGCGAAACCACTTATCAAAGTCCCTGATTTGAAACCGCCCTCATAAATATATTTTTTTTTAATTATAAGACCTAAATGTATCATTGGTAAAGGTTATTTACATAGGACCTACGAGGCTGTGGCCAACCAAAAGTTGAGAACACTGACTTAGATCATACACCTATTTTTTTTTTTTTGAGGTAATTTAAAAAATATTTTTATTTCAAATTTCATTTTAAATTATTGAAAAGAAAGTGACAGCCACAAAATACTCACTTAATCAAGAGTTTAATTCTTCTAGAAGACTCCTCTATTTGAAAACAAATGTCTTCAACAAATACACCATTGCGGTTGCTTGAAAAACTCACAATGAATGTGTTAAATTGATGAGGCAGTAAGAAATGTTCCTCAGGCGAGCATGTTATCTTTCCACCAAACACTGTCTCTGTATCTAAGAAATAAATGTTTCCAGGAATGTCACCATCATTTTTGACAATTACCTAAAATACATACAAAAAAAATTGTATGTAATACATACCTAATATAAAACAGTTAAAGAGTTGTTTTATATAGGAATAGTTTTAAAGCTTAACAATCATTATTGTATATAACAATGTTGTAGCACTTGCATCTATTTGTTTTCATTTTATTGGAATACAGCAAAGCTGTGTAGTATGAGCAAAGTTGCAACTTCAGTATTTTTTAAATAGTTTATGTATTCCTACAATTTTCTTACATTACTTTCATAATTACTAAACACAGTATATGAAATTTGGTAATGGCAAAAATTTTGAACTCTGTTTTTTGGCTGAACTTTAAATTTCATGGATTTAGTGAACCGAAAAATTGTTTTTAAAAATGCCATTCGTCATTGTTATTGTCTGTACATACGCACGATAAAAAGAATTAAACTCGTTTGGTTGTTTCTTTCCTTCAATTTGATTTTTGTTTTCTTTTAGTGTAAAGTTTGCAAGTTCAACAGGTTTTAACCTAAGGATGGATGGATATAAATGTTATTCCTATAATAATCAGTAGAATTGTTACCATTGTTAGTTAAAATTATATTGTTATGCAGTTTAAAGTTTAATAATAATATATAGTAATTTAATCAAATTTCGTAATTTATCTACATAAGTAATATTTTCAACAGAAGTAATAAAACCATTCATGTTTAAAATCTGTGTTCATATGGTTACATAACCATGAAAATAGACATATCAAATTGAAATGCATGATTTACTTAAATTTTTCAATTGATACTTGACTGTCGTCACTAAAAGCTCGATTTTAATCAATTACAACTTACGGTGACAACGTGTTTATGGCCACCCAGTGAAGCATGTTTTGGCTCTTATTTAAATATTTGTTCTAAGACAGCATCCATTGACAACTATAGAAATGACATTTTTGGTTACGCTAAGTATTGGTACGTTTTTATTTGGTTTTGTGGATGGGTAAGTGCGAAAATTTGTGTAATGTTTATACAGTGTTTATTATTATTGTTTTTTTTATTAGCCAAATAAAAATCTGTTTTTTTATCATTTGTTTTCACATAAGTTCAATCATAAAATTACCAAATCTTCTTAATTATTTTGCTACAACACATTAGTAAAATTGCTTATTTTGAAGAAAGTCATGCATATGATAACTTCTTCAGCAAATAACTTTCTAATTCTATTTTATTATTAATAAGTTTTGTTTAATAAAGATACTTTTTAAGATTTAAATTATATATTTAAATTTGTTATACCCTAATATAAATTGACACCACATAAAATAAACTAACTATAGACAATGTGTGAATACATACCAGTATTGTCAATTCATAGTTAAGCGCAGTGATTGTAGGGAAAACAAACAATTGTTAGGTAATATTCTTATGTATTCGAGGATTGTTTATAAATGGCTTAAATAGTGTGGCCCAGCCAAGGAGCCCACCAAATAAAAACTATAATAAGGATAAATTAGGATGTAATGGGAAGGGATTCTAAATAATAAAATATTAATTGGCACTTGCAATTTTGGTGAGCAGTGCAAGATTACGTAGAAGGGGGGAGAGACGAGGTGTGGAGGGCTTTCACCAGCGAGCCGGGAGAGACTGTTCAGAGAGCCGCAAGAAGAAGGTTGAACGGCAGACCGCTACGGGACGAGGTCAGTCCATTTTTCGGCCACGTGCTATCTAAATTAATCGGTATGCTTTTCGGCCACAATTAGGGCCTTTTATCTAGCCGATATGTCCTTTTTTATAAATTATAATTATTACTGTATTCTTCTAATTCGGCGCTAAAATAAAAGATAACATTAAATTTAACTTGTGTTGCGTGCGTTCATTAGCGTCCTAACCTTACTCCTTGGCCCATCCTGACAAGATTCGGCTAAAGTGTACGCGGTCTCCAGCCAGCCGGAGCTTCCAGCTGGTCAAAAGAAGTGGGGACGGTCACAATAGTTTGCAAATTAGCATCACTGGTATACTTATTTAAATATAACATTAATACTTTTTTATAAAATATGTTTAACAACAATTAAATCAAAATGGTGTACTTTCTTTGACTACAGTAATTGCAGTGATGATATTCAAGACATTATAAATAACTCTAAAACAAAACTTACCTCAAAACAACAAGTTGCACACAAAAAAACATAATTGGCATCAAAACAGTCAAGAGAGATTTGTATATCTGGTCCGAGCCCAAATCCATGCATTTGAAGAGGTATGCGTAGTTCCTTACCTTGTACATCACAATATGCTATGCTACTGAACTTTTTGTCTTTAGTTGGTGAAAAGACAACTGCAAATGTAACACTACAATTAGGCCATAGCTCTCCACTCTGAAACATACACCATAGTCTATTGTACTATCTCAACTACTTATTCAGAATGCTAACTTTTGTTAAGTAATTTCTTAATCCACAGTTGTTTTTAAAATGTTCACATTTTTAGTGAATTGTAAATATTAGTAGCCCAACTTCATGACCTAAATCACAATTAGTTACAATTATAATTACAAAATACTACAGTTCAGGAATAATTTTGACTCAAAATCTAAAAAATTTCAAAACTAATAATTATTTTTCAAAAAAACACAATGTGGGCGAAAGATGGAAAACGAACCGTTTCCATACATATATTTACAGGAACGATTTTCTTTATTTTGACTCATGTAACTAATACAAAGTTTGGCATGACATTTTCTGAACACTCTGTAACGGAATAGTTAAGCTTAGACCTAGAATGAATGAGATCATTTTTTAAATAACAAATATTACATTATTTAAATTTATTTAGTAAATGTTTTACTATTAAAACTTTATAAATAACGATTTACAAAAGATTAACACACACACATATATATATATATATATATATATATATATATATATATATAACAACTAATTGTTACACGTTCTGTTAATTAACAAAAATTTGTCCATCTCTTTAATATGCAACTTTGTGCACTTTTGTAAACGTTTCATTCTTATTCACACCAATAAAGGAAATGAAAGTAGGATGTGCGCTTACACAGAAGTACCTGAGGTCTATATTTTTTTATTGGGGTTGTACCACTGAAAGCAAATGCAACAAAGAAAGTGTGGGGGGGCCCCTCTTTTCCTCTCCACCACAGACACATTCCTACTTTGAGGAAACATTGCCTTTCAATCTCAAAGATAATGGATAATCTAAGGTTAACTATATTAATAATATTACTTACTGATGGAGTGATTGAAAAATTATCATGAACAAAGGGAAAATCTTTGCTGCTTAACTCTGCCACTTGATCTGCATATATTCTAGAATATACTCTATCATTCTCATCTTTTGTGATTACATCACTGTATTCCAATGTTCCACAGCGATGTGTTTCTATATCTTGTATCCCTTTGAAACCATCCTTCATTCTGTGAAACAAAATAATAATTATTGCCATTTTTCCATTTAATACAGAAATAGATGGATTACAAGCCTCAAAACTCTAAAATTAAAAACATTTAAAAGTGCACTAACTCTAACATTATGATTTGGTATAGGTTTTTTTTTTTTAAATTATAATTATACACAAAGTGATTGATAAAGTGTGGCAGGCGGATACAAGAGATACAAGGAAACTTTAAATAGTGACCCTGTTAATTGTAACTACAATAGAGCACTTGTGATCTGTATCTGATCCAGATAATTGGAAACAGCGTAAAACATGCATAAAATATTAAAAACTATAAATCATTTATTGAAAAATAAGTTGTGTAATTTTATACTTCACTTTTAAAACACGAAACAAGAGATTGTTATGAAAAAAAAAGTCCAACATTGTAGCTTACTTTTTCCAAGCTGCCAGGTCACGAAGACGTTTCAAAGCCAAGAGATGTATTGTGTCAAACCCATATTGTCTCTCATACCACTTTAAGACCATTTCTAAAAAGTTAAAGGCTTCACTATGAGTTGGCACACTTTCGTCATGACTAAGAGCTTCATTGTCTTCACTAACACTGTCTATAATTTCTTCACCAGTCATAATTTGGTATCCAGGATCATCAACATCAGTATTCAGTCACTCGCAAACTTTTTTAATTCCAGATTCAGAAAATCCAGGTATTTCTGTTATAATTGTAGCTGTTTAGGTTTCACTTATTAACTTCACTTTTTTTTTGAAGTTTTTTCAGCATCCGGTTTTCCCAACAGTTTTTTCCAAGCCTACTGTAAAATGACACTTTGGCAGAATCGCTAGCTTCAACCGTCATTTCACGGTATTATTTTTAATTAAATGATTTGTACATGCTCAGTGCAGTTTCCTCATCATTTTTCTAAGTACTAAGACCATTCGTAGAAGCAGTTTCCTGTAAAGTCTTTAAAACATTCTATTACACCCCGATCCACAGGCTGTATCAATGATGTAACATTTGGTGAAAGAAACCTAGCCTTAAACATGCCATTTTCACGTTATAGTAAGTCACACGAAAGATGTGTAGATCTATTGTCCAAAATTAATAACACCTTGCAATTAATTTTACCAATTTCCTTTTGATCTTTTTTATTTCAGGAATAAACGTGTTATTATACCGTTTAATAAAATTGTCAGTATTCATCCAAGCCTTTTGCTTGCTTTGTATAAATTACAGGCAAGTTGATTACATTTTTAAAAAGCCCTATATATAATGTGTGTGTGTGTGTGTGTTTCATAAACACAGGTAACCTATCATTTCCAGTTGTATTATCACATCATTCACTATCCAAAACAAAAACAAATTTAAAAATACATCACCATTTTTTTAATATCCGACATAGCCTAGTTGATGTACCCACCCGTATCATATTTCACAGCCAATGTTTTACCTGATTCTCCATTCTTCAATCACTGAATGTTTTTAATTATATTATCTATAGAAAAGACTCATTGACTCATCTATAGAAAAATTTTAATTACTTTATACACTGTATGTATAGTACAATAATGGTTTTTATCTTTAACCCAGAATGAAAGCAATGTTGTGACTCAAGATGGTTAGTTAAATTAATCTCTCTTCGTATAGGCTGATCTTGATCAATACGAAGTTAATAGAAGAACAGAATACACACAAAACATGCTCATCTCAGTTACTGGAGCTTATCCGTGTCCGGACTGTTCTCCTGATGAACCCAACGACAATGACGCCACCTTAGCAATGTTCAATGGTCTCGCAATCTTTCGGCAGCCTCACTACCTACCTCCAGTCCATTCGCTCGTTGATTAACATCGATTTCTTACAAGCCTTGGGTTATATATCTTTGAGTGATTTGTGATGTATTTGATGATTGCAAGCTAAGCACTTTCCTAACTTTTATATCTACAATTGTTTACTCTCTGGTAACTACTGTGGTAACTTAGAACTATATAACCTAATCCTTAATTCCTACACACCATTTATTTTGTATTATATATGAAAACTAAAACAACTGATTTCAACCTGAACCTGTACATACCTTTCCATTTCTAAAATGTCAGTTTCTAAATTAGGAAACTTATGCCAGAAGTAATTGACAATATGATTACTGTTGTTGCTTAAAGTGACTTGAGCATGACGTTGAAGTCCGATGAAAGTATCAGGGAAAGACACAGCGTCACAATCCAGTTTCATGTTTGTTGATTTAGCAGAGTATAATAGATCAATCTCCAACTCTTCTCCTGTTCAACAAACATAGGAAATATGGCAACATTTTTATGCAAGAGGTTTTATTTGATGTTTTTATATACAAGGACTGAGTTGGATAAGTCAATGATTTAAAATATTGATTAATATTATCAGCTGTTTTGTTTCTAATGCGCGTCATAGTGTAAATTTTTAGTTTTTCGTTAGATTTTGTTCAAACTTTGTGACTGTGTACAGTTTTAGTTATAGTTTTCAGTGAAGTGCAGTATTTTGGAAAAAAAAAATTTGAAGCAAATTTCCACAAATGAACGTCAAAAAAAAACTAAAAAAATTTGGTGAGTACATTTGATTTTTTTAAATTTTTTACTTTTGTTAGGAGCAAATAAATTATATATCAGTTTGACTAAAAAATAAAGGTTTTATAAGGAAAAATGTAAAGTTATGCGCAAAGGTCTAAAAAGGGCCGTTGTTTTTGCTCTGGTGCTCAAAGGGTTAAACTTTTCCAAAAATATAATTTCTCAAACTCTGTAAAATGAGCATTTGTTTGAGCGATGACCTCACCATTTGATCCCAATCTTTTCCAAGAACTATGTTTTGTGTTTGCAAGAGGCTAAATGTGACGAAAAAGATGACTGACAGAGCAGTTGGTAGCATAATTTCAAAATTACAGATGTGAGCTGGTGCATTGTCATGGTCATGGTGAATGAGAATTTTTGGTTCCTTCCGACCAATGTAACCATTTTTGCTTTCTTCAGAGCACGTTCATCAGGAGAAATTCAGTGTTTTTACTGCTCTTTCTTTAAACGTCAAAGAAAAGGAAACTTGTGATTTCAGCGCCATCTCTTATCAAAGTCACTAATTTATCAAACAGTCCTCGTATATAATATCATATGAGACATACTAAAATTTTATAATTTAGGTTAGATTTTAAAAAGGGCACATAGCCTATTATGTTTAGATTTTGTGTGTAAGGAAACACAGGATTACCTTGGAAAGTGATCTTTGGTATAACCTAGTAGTACACAAATAGAAAACACTAAAGTTCTGAAATATTTCATAAGCGATGTTCACTTCCTCTATAAGTAGAGAGAATAAAAAGAAAAGAAATTGTTGTAGTTTGATTGCAGAGGATGGATCTGTGTTGAACCAAAGATGAATGATATTATTTATTTTTATAATTATACCAATTTAAGTAAGTAAACTTATTGAGAGAGGGAAAAAGGATGATTTATCTAAGATTAAGATTAGGGGGTTCTCTAGATTATAATTATAATTTTTATCATGAAGCAGTTAGGTAATGTTGTAGGTTGGTGTTGCAATTGGTTTTTCTGTATCCATCATGTACTGTATATGACCATTCATCCTGGTGCTTAGGTTGTCTGTGGTTAGACCTATATATTGAGCTGGGCAAAACCTACACTTTAGTTAATACTTTATATCTATGATACCTTTAATTTTAAATTCTGTTTTACTGGAAGAATTATTGAAGACACCTTTCCAAGGTAAACCTGTGTCTCTTATCCATAGAAAATCTAAACATTTTTTTTTTTTTCCCCACAATTTGTCACTCAATACAATTATATTTTATCCATACCCAAATAATTACTAAAAACATCCCTTAATTCTAATTTACATGAAACAAAATACCAACTGTTACAGCTAAATCTTAAAAACAAATCAAATTCTCTGATAAAATCTTACCTCTAAAAGAATTTGCAGTATTCTCCTCAATTTAGAATATTAAAAACTAAAAACAGAATTTAACTCTAAACTTTGCTTTTCCCTCAAAATAAAAATAATACAATTCAAACGTAAATAAATCTCCTCGCCTTTCTGTTCCTACTTTTGAGCTAAATGACTCAAACAACAGCCTTGGCCACAATTTCACAAATTAATGGTCTCCTGTTCAGCTAAGTCTTCCACACCAGCTTACCTCCCGTAAAGCCTTTCTTTTGTGTTCTGCAGTTATTTAACATCTATGTCATTTTACAATAAAGTAAAATCCCATCTAGTCGCATCAATAGACATCTATGGTCTTAAGCTTTAAACAATTCTATTGCCTCATACCTCTTCTAACCATATTTTGGAAACAAACTAATATTCTTTAAATATAATCAAAATTGTACTTACTTACATATAACTAATTGTTAACAGTAGTTCAATACAACAATGATATCATGAAGGTTCCTGGATTATTGATTTTAATAAATAAATTGATAATAAGTAGATGATTTTTCATAACTTGATCTACTAGTTGTAATGTAACATTACCACAGTTTCAAATGCAAAAAAAAAAAATCATTTCATTTTTTGTTATTGATTCTCTCATCAAGCACACACTATTATAGACACAAAATAATAAAAATAATACAATAAACCAAAAATACAAAAATAAACTCAAAATAAAATATACTTTATGATATTATAGTTATATAAATCGAGCCCACAAGAGTAAAAGGTTGTCTGTGGACTTGAATTATTACTGAAATTTAAAAATTAAATACTTCAACCTTGGCACAAGAATGAAAATTAAAAATTGAACCAAAAATATTTAAAAAAGATTCGATTGTGCAATGAATCCTTGAGTATACATCTTACTCATAGCAGGACAAAATAATCCCCTCACTAACATCATGTCTACCAATTTTAAACAGCTTTTTGATTTAATTTTTTCATAAGTGGAAATAAAATAAAAATCAAAGTCAATAAAATAGCTAGATATGTTCCTAAACAAAATTTGAACAATGAATTGAGGATTAGTAACTGAATATGTTTAATCTGGTTTTGCAACTTGTATTCTCATAGCAATTTAACTACATATATAGTACCATTAAACATAAACCATTCTGCCCAATGAGCAATTATGATCTACTGAAGTGGTAATATATGGACATTGTGCTATCAGCCTCATGCCTGAACTAAGAAATAAGACTAATTATAACCTCAAGACTCTTACAGTGAAAATATAACTAGTATTTTTTTTTTTTAAACAAAGCCATTCTACTCTTAATAAATTAATAATAATTTTAATAACTAAACAAAATCTCACCCGTTTCATATTTTACCACCAACTTGCTGGACCCATCACCTTCTTTCGTTGTATGAAGCGTTAACTTTAACTGTACTGTTTCTCCAATGTTCAAAACATTTCTCTCAGGTGATATGGAAAATGGACTGAAATAGTTTACACATTACGTTAAACTCATACAAAATATATAGCCTAATGTAAAATTTTTATAAATAACATTACTTGAGCTGTACAAGGTTTGTTCAGAATGTATCTAGCCTTTTTGAACACCACGGAAAGAGTTTCCGCAGCTTCAATACACCTTAGAACCCAATCAAAGTGGCCCTTTCTATGCATGAGTGAAAAGCTATTAATCCATTTGGACTCTTCATTTGACTGTTAGCAATCTTTGAGTAGGTCTTTGTATTGTATAATAGATGCACCCATATTAACAAACAAATAGATCAGCAAATCTGCATATTTTTTTCCCTAAATTTTGAACCGTCTTCCATGGAAACTATTTGAATGATTGAGAAGGCTTTCAGGGAAAATTCGATGAATGTAATCCGATAAAATTGTGGTACAGATGCTTCAACTATAACTGAGATTCTTTTGAAAGCAATCCATTTTTTTGGAAATCAGTCAACAAGCAGGACACTGGAGAATGTTAAGTATATATTGATTCCAATCTATGAAAATTAACAACTATGTGTGACAATTAAAAGAAGGTGAGGGATAAAAAAACTAACTATTTTGGAGATTTTGTTGCAGAATTTTGGTGTAAAACTTGATACAGCAAAATTTGATCCGCAACTTCTATCACAAAAGCAGAAAGAATTTTTGCTGCAGTTGCTGAGAACTTATTTCAAACCACTTGGCGCACATTTCCAATAATAGGCAATAACCAAAGAGTAATCGTGATTTCATAGCTTCCTACTAGTTTTGAAACGGTGACCTGATGAATGGTGACTAGAAGCTTCATCAAATAATGTACCTGTCCATTCATCACATCTCATTCAGGGGTTTTTGCCAAAACAAAATATCACTCAGATGCTTCAGACTTCCTACATCCCTCTTGCAATGGCTAGCTTCCTACAACTAAAATCACATTTGAAAGGTAAGAGATTTGAGACCACTGATTCAAGGTAACTGATAGAGAATCAAAAAGATGATTTTGCAGACTGTTTGAAATAGTAGAAGAGACACTAGGTTTTGTATGAGGACCAAAGGGGATTAATATGTTATTGTTCTTACCAAAAGTGGCAGGAGATATAAAGAAACTCTAGATGCAACAATGACTAGCATGCCTATACACACCCTGTCCCATAGCAGTCATACTCGATATGCTCTCTTCACATATCTACAAAAAGGGAATCATTGTTGAAATCCTCAACCCTGCAATGGCCAAAATATGATTATTTCATAGAATAATCTACCGGGCCAAACAACAAAAATAGTATTTTACATAATGGTTTCCAAGGATCAGTGTTGTAAAAAAAGTAATCCTTGTATTGCAATCATTTTAACACCAATCACTAGGGAAAGAATCGATCTTTGTAATATTCATCCACATTATTGGTTACAGCATAATTTCATTGAACAGAAAAACGTTTTACTATTGTTGTACGATTTTAGCTCAAACGGTTCATGGCTGATTGTGTGTTGAGTTATATTATAATTCCATATTTGTTTATTTTGCATTTATGGTATGTTTTGTCACAATTAATTTACCTAATTATATTTAATGATATTTAACTTGAATTCAAGTAATCTTCGTGAACTACTAGAAATAATAAGTGAGATGACAGTGAACTACCTACAGACTTTGATGTGAAATAGGCCTAACCATAATGCACTGGACAATGAAACGTCTTCACTTGAAATCTTCTTTTGTGAGATATTGTTTTAATTTTACAAACAATGTTTTTGAATTCAAAAGGCATGTTCTTTTTCTAAAGATTGGAAAAGCCGCCACCAACCCCAAACCCAGAGATTAAGAACTCTTAATAGATTGTAATACAGATTTTGAATTTTTGTATATGGGATGAAATTCTCGGTAAAATAGATAAATGCTGTCATTGGTTTAAAAGAAACGGAAGTTAATAAAGTCAAGCAAAAATGGACTTTATTGCTGTTTCTAAAATAATGAGATAGATTAAAATAAGTTTCCAAAAATGTATTTACAACAATGTTTAGTTTTAAGTTTAGCTTAATATTTAAGTGAAAATTGTGTTTAAATAAGTGAAATATATCTGTTACCATAAGGTTATGGGTTTAAGGCTGTGATCACGTGATTTGAGATGAATATCCGGACAATGCAAGTGTGCGTAGAGTCAGTCTAGGATCAGTGGTTGAATGAGAGAGTCGTTTTGTGGGAGTCTAGAGGCAACATCTGAAATGGTCAGACGTGTGTTTGATTAGTGAAGGAAGTATTTGGAGAACAATGAAATTTATACTAAAGTGACTTTTTGTAATACAGACAATGTAAATTGCAAACAGTTTAGAGTCAGTTGATCGTAGAGAGTTTAGAGGGTGCGTCGGAAACATACGGACACATAAATATGGTGAAATAGTAAGTCTTTTGTGAATGAGCGTTGAGCACATGGTGTGAATTGAACTTTGTTCATTGTATAGACAGTTTAAGCGGTACTTTCAATCCGAAAGACGTTATATATCAAAACATAAACTCTATATCTAGATGAAATGTGTGAGAATTATGAATTTGTAAAATCAAAATCGAGATCATCAACTGAAATACTACGTAGTCTATGACGAACCTCATCCTCAAGAACGAGGACTGCACGCCACAAGGGACGTCCACCCTGGAGATTACTACAATGTGGTAACATAAATAATAGCCAATCTTATTTTATCTTTTATGTACAAAAGAACTCATGATGAAATATTAAATATGTTAAAATTTGTTTAAATAAGTAATTTAAATGTTGTAAGTAATTTTTAAAATATCTAAACTAAAACTTTAATAGAAAATTTCTAACTTTTTTAATATGAGATAATGAAACTCGTATAAAATTTAATGCATAAAAGTTGCAACTAATTTTAAAATAGAATCATTTATAAAGAATTTTAGTCTCTTCAAGACAAAACAATTTCAGATTTCTAACATGATACAATTTCAAGTAATATACTAATGTATATGTATTAACAATATATGTGTGTATGAATAATTTCAATAAACTAATATGTTCAGTTTCAGAAACACAAAAAGGACTTCTTATTTATCACATCACCACTTGGAAGTACCCTTTTAAAAGAATCACGACCCTGAGAATTTTGTAGTTAACTATAATAAAACTTTTACTTTTCAAAATTGGTGAGTTAATTCCACCTGGCGCCCATAAAGCTAAGCAAATTTCCTTTTAAAAAATAAATATTAAATTCAAAACCCTTAATTTTATATTACCAAAAGATGAAAGACTAATTGAATATTGTTTATATGTATACTTATAGATTCCAAGAAAGATAATGTTGTGTTAATTAAATTTTGAACAATTTTCATCAATAAATATATAATTAAGATTTTGAAAGTTATGTTTTAAGAACCATTTATTCAATTCTGATTTAGAAGAAAATAATTTTGTAACTGTTTTTTATTGAAGTTATTTTATTGTTATTAATAAATTTAAGAATTTAAACTTATTTGTTTCATATAATTTCATTTCAGAGTTGTTTCAAATTTAGCACCACAAGGTAGGGCTTTTGTTTTGTTGTAAAATTTGACACCTCAACGCGAGGCTTTGATTAATCAATATTTTTCTTATCCACTAAATTTAAATATATGTTTTAGTGTGTAAAGCAATATTGGAAAAATAAAACAATTCAGTCTTCTTCTTAACTCTTCTGATTGAGAAAGTGAACAGTGTTTACGAAATATTTCACATAACTTTAGTGTTTTTTTGTGTGTGTGTTTTCTTACTTGTATACTATTAGGTAATACCAAGGACCACTTTCCAAGGTAAGCCTGTCTCCTGTCCATACAAAATCTAACCAAAAATAAAATAAATTCATTCATTCGATTAAAAATCTATATACAACTGTAAAGAATTTAATATATGACATACGGTATATAAAATCATATATATATCTGACTTACTGTATTCCTGTTGTATGCTTTACAAAATACTGAAACTACTTATATTTTTCTTAAATTTGCTATACAAATAACAATTCATTGTATATATATATATATATATATATATATATATATATATATATATATATACATTTTACAGAAAACATTTGTATGATGAAATAACTTGACATTAATTCATAAGTGAAAAAATACCTTTCAACTATCAAATTAAAAGTTGCAGGAATTTGTCCTATATTGTGTATCACAATAATTTTACTATGTGGTAATTTCACGAAAGCCTCTTCCATGTAAATTTTATCTGGAAAATCCAGCAATGGTCGTGGTCCCAAAGCTGCAAAATAATTTCCTTTCATATAATCAAATTGTTATCAAATTATATACTTATATAAACAGTCAATAGTAGTTCTTGACGTTGCCATGGGCAGTTTTAACACTTATTTAGGCCTATACTAATTACATTTTATAAATCAGTGTTAATAGCTGGCCTGATGATCCTGCCCATAGCAGTAAATCTTGTTGCAAAAAAAGATTGAAAGTTACTACTATTGACTGTTTATACATATATGTAGTTAGAAGGTTTAACAACAATTATAAATTAATATTATTTTTTAAACATTACACGTATTTACAAGGGTATATCTGAAAAGCATGGATAATCTTCAGGGAAAGGGTTTTGAAGTTAAAATAATGAGACAAAAATTTCTATAAACTTATATCCAAAAAAAATTCATTTTCCGTTTGTCTACCTGTGTTTTTGATTAAAATATTTGTAACTATGGAAATAGAAGAGATAATAAGTGCAAATTTAATTAATATACATATTTTTGATGTAACATTTTACCAGTACACCAACATCTAAATGTGCATTTATTTTGCACATTTTCAAAAATGACAGGTGATTAAATTTTTAATGTTGAATTTCTATACAAAATGTTACAAAAACAAGATATTTTAATACCAAATATAATGGTATTTTAATTTTTTTTTCCTTACAAGTCAAAGGATAACAGACTTATTGATACAAAAATAAACATAACTTCTTGGTAAAATTTAACTGATTACAAGACCAAAATATTTATGTATATTTTTTATAGTTTAAAAGAAAAAAATATCTCGGGTCATCATCGCTTAATAAAATAAAAAGGAAGAAGAGAGCATAAAAAAAGATCCTTAGCCCTCAAATACTCTAATAACATCTGGGTTGGAAAATAACAAGAGTTGGTAAAGAGAGACCTGATAGAGAGGGATCTAACCCAAGACTATATGGAAAATCTGTACATTCAGCTTGAAAACCTCAGGATTGCCACACTAGTATAGATAAACAACTTAGAAAAGAGCGACATGCCGGCTAGGTCCCGTGCAGGTAGGGTGGGGTAGGGGTTGAATGAGAGGGCCGGAGGGTGAGGGGCATCTAGCCGCTTTCACTCGCATGTTCCTCTCTCCTAGGTATAATATAAAAATTAACGAAAAATATTCGGTATTAAACAAATAAATTACTATGTTATATAATTTATTATTTCGTTTAAATTTTATTATTTATTAGGACTGTTTATTGTGATTGTGATTATATACTTGAGAATTTTATTCATGAAAAAAAAACATATGAACATAAAAGGTGATAAAATAAGCATATTTAAACACTAAATAAAAATACAGACTTGCACGGGAGAGCACATGAAACACCAACGCAGCGAGGCAGCAACTAATCCCCACCATTGTTGAGTATACTCCCCACCACCTCCCCTCTGCGCATCCGACTAACTCCAGTGATGTGGTTCTGCACAGTCTCTTTTCAAAGTTGTAGGCTAAAGTAGTCAATATAAGTGAGTCAATATTTTGATTACGGGTGTAGGCATTTAGCCTATGAGTTAGATATCGTAAAAATTTATTAACGTTGTGTTTTAATTATGACAACTTATGTTATAAATGAGTTTACATTTATTCAATAATATAAAATGGCCTCAAAAATATATGACTTTGGCAAGTTAATATTTATAAACCTCTGAATACCTTCCTACAGGATTCCCCCTTGACTCACGGGCTTACTTATTTTGAATACAGGTGAGGCAATCACAAAACAACCGAGCTGGAGCTACATTTTTCTTCATCTAGTGTTGGGTTAGATCCCTCTCTTTCTTGACAAACTCTTGTTCTCTTCTTACCCTAACTCTATTAGAGTATGCGAGGCTAGGTCCTTATTTTATGATCCTTTCTTTCTTTTTTTTGTAAAGCTATAATGACTAAAACGGTTTTTATCTTTTAAACAAGAAAAACAAATAATAAAAATATGGGGTTCCCTTTTTTTAAAGCCGTCATCAAAATATAAACTAATGCCATAAACCTAACTTAATTTTTTTTTTTTTTTTTGTAAGTGTATAGACCTTTTGTATTTCTTGATTCAAAGTCAAATCATATGATCACTTCTTATTTCAGATGATAAGTCCAGAATGGAATATAAGAAGTGTTCGTATCATGCAATAATATTTAGCATTTTTTAGTATAATAATTCCAAAGGACATTTTGAAACATTCAGTATTTTATGGCTACATTAAACATTACCCCAACATAATTGTAGGTGTTAATTGATCTTCCTTTTGTTTTAATTTCATAAAAAGTACTGGCTTGGTTCAATCATATTTAAAAGTGCATTTTGCTCTAGTAACAAAGAGGATTCAGCCGGAACAATAACTGTTCCACTAGATGATATATTGTTGTACTTAACTTACCTATTACAGGTACAGTAAAAACTTGGTCTTTAGTTTCAAAAGTGATGGTTTGATAATAATCTTTGTACTCTAAAGGAACAAACTTCATGGTAAACTGTACAGACATCCCTGGTGCTACTTTACTATTGACTTTGTTCAAGTAGTTAACGGAGAAGAAAGGTGAAGTATCACAATGTACGCTTAGTAGTCTCAACATCTGAAATGAGAAGAATCGGGTAAGAGGCAGGTTTTTAAAGTAATATAACAGAGAAATTCTACAAATGTTTTATTTAAAAAGAAACCACAAATGACTTCCTACCACTTTCGATATTGTCTGAAGACTTTCCTTATTCCATCTTATAAAAGTCCTGTTGAATAATCTTGTAAATTCTGTACAAGACTAAAATTTCAAATTAAAGGACTTTGTGGTCAAAACTGCATATTAAACCATTACATGCAGCATGTCACATATCATTTCCTAGAACCTTGGGTCTTTGCATGGAACAAGTCAATGCAACAAGTCCTACTTTATACTATTGACCGATGGTACTTGGTAGAAATCCATGTTTAAAATAAAACAAACAAAAAATTAGTAGAAGTTACAAAAAAAATTTTGTTTGTTTTATTTTAGTCCTACTTTACGCTGGCAAACTTGATTTTACAAAAGTACTTGCTAACAATTATTCTCAAATACGATTTTTTTCCTTCTTTATTTCAAAAGTGTATTTAATATTCTGGTATGTATGAATATGTGCAAATGTTTCTAACCAATTCTATCCTATTCTAATAATATACTTCACAGTTAGTCAATAACAAACAAAGTAAGTAAGTACAGCACATTCTTTATTCACAAATAACTAGTGATTTCAATATAATTCATGAATCTGTTTAAATTTAATATAATAACCTAAAAAGTCTCCTACTAATTTCTTGAGTATGTTGTGATTAACAAGCCATGTCTTTTGTTCTGTATGACTTGTCCAGGGTTTCACAGTGTGCGACACCATTAATATTCATTCCAAATTGGATAAAATCAATCACAAGGTACTTTTCTTATCCCAAAAGCAGTGGCCATGATTTTTAATTCAGAACAGGCTTGGTTAAAGTCTTTGTTTTCGAAGATGATAAATGTCGCTATTACATTGATTGCTGTTTTGAATTGACATTTGTGTATTTGTCCCCTAATATACACATTTAAAATGTTTTACATCAAATTAGTTTTGTTTCATTGAAATCGGTTTATTAGCTTAACAGTTATCCCAGTTTACATGGTGTTCCGTAAAAACATCGCCCATTACGAGACAGTCGAATTTATGGGTTTTTTCATCATCACACATAGTTTTTCTAACGGAGTGTTTACATCACTGTAAAATCTCTACATGTCATTGAACAAGGTTGAAAATATCTCATTATGCTCAGAAAATGATGGAGAATAACCTCCTATTGGTATGTTAACAATATCCAAAGTACAGACTTTAACCATAATTATGAGCCCATGAAAGTTGAAATAATTTCAATTCCTCATAAAATATACATTTTGAAAATATTAACAGATAAAATTACATTATACTCTTTAAAAGATTAACAAAAATCCAGATTGCTACATGAAAATTTTTAAGTTGAATCCAATAGGTAGTATTTTTAAATGTCTAAAATAAATCATTTCTGTCTTAGTATGAAATGTGATAATCGTATGAAGTCATCATAACGTCTAGGTAAAAATCCTTATTCTAAATCATGCATCCTGAAATCATGCAAACTGAAGGGAAGTCCAAGACTATTTCTCATGTTACCAGTATCTACACAGAGGTAAAATTCCTTATTCTAAATCATGCATCCTGTCAAATTGAAGGGAAGTCCAAGACTATTTCTCATGTTACCAGTATCTACACAGAGGTAAAATTCCTTATTCTAAATCATGCATCCTGTCAAATTGAAGGGAAGTCCAAGACTATTTCTCATGTTACCAGTATCTACACAGAGGTAAAATTCCTTATTCTACATAATGCATCCTGTCAAATTGAAGGGAAGTCCACATTTTTATGCTTATGTAATTTTATCTGTACCAATTAAAAATACTGTTCATTCATTAAATTTCACTTTCTTCTGAAGAAATTTCATATCATTTATAATATTTCAACTAATAATTTAGAGATAATTATAATATTTAACATAAAAGCAATATTGATCTGACTTGGTTTATTTACATATTAAATAGGAATGAACACATATAACCTAATAACAAACATTAATTTAAATAAAGTTTTACTATTTCCATTATTGTCAAATTAATATTTAAATGAACGTTCCATTACTTGATATTTATCACACACAAATTATAATATTATATAATAAGAAAAATTATAATGATATTTATTATCACCAAAAAGCACAATAGAAATAGAGTTCATTAATAAAAAAAATTTGATTAAAAGTTTCATAGAAATCTCTATGATGGTTGTTGAGATAAACCATTCTGGCTGTTAATTAAATACACACTGGTTATGTATATACATCTGAGTTATATAAAAATGAGCAACAAAATACAAGTCCTATCTTGAGTTTGGTTCGTGCCGGCTTTTCCCAATGTTTAGGTATCGATTTGGACAAAGTTTCCAAATAATCAACATTAAATGTGTAATGTGTACTTTTTGAATTTTTTAATATGAGATGGAAACTCGCGGTAAAATGGATCTGTAATGTCGTTGGTTTAAAATGAAAACGAAAATAGGTTTTATTGCTGTTTCCAAAATGACGAGATTAAAATAAATTTCCAAAAGATGTATTTATATGGATAGTAATGTCTAATTTTAAGATGAACTTGATATTTGTGTAAAACTGTGCTTATATGAGTGAAATATTTGTTGTCATGTGGTTCTGGGTTTGAGGCTATAATCACGTGATTGAGATGTGATACCCGGAACTGCAAGCGTGCGTGGAATTAGTCTAGGATCAGTCGTTGAACGAGTAAGAGTTGTCTTGTTAGAGTTACAGGGTAGCGTTCAAGATGGACAGACGTATTTTAGGTTAGAGAAAGAGTTAGTCCGAGGACAATGAAATTTGTGCTAAAGTGAATTTTATATAATAAATAATGTAGATAACTAATAGTTTAAAGACAACAGTCTTAGAGGAGAAGCAGTGTTTAAAGTAGTCTAGAATCAGGAGTTATGAGAAACAATGTGCTTTGTGTGTAAAGACGTTAAAAAAGGTGAAAACGAGTAATGTCAAAGAAAGACAACGATAGAAACAGTCACAGTTGTTTGTAATCAGTTTGTAAAGTGGTCTCAGAGGTGGACAGACATATTTTTCATTTGTGAAAAAGTTAGTTTTTAATGAATGAACGCTAAGCACGTGGCGTGAGTTGAACTGTGTTCGTTATATAAACAATTTTAAACGATATTTTAATCAGAAAGACTCTGAATACTAATATATGAACTGTGTTTTATTAGTAGAGACAAGATGTGTGAAATTCATAAATATTGAATTGAAATCTGAGACAACGTAGATACAACATGGACTAAGTCGGACCTCAACCTTCAAGACGAGATCTTCATGATACAACCGAATTCTACTTTGGAGATTACTACAATGTGGTAACACAAATAACAGACAATATCATTTTGTTTTCTTTGTATAAAATTATTAATGATAAAACTTTTAAATTGTGATTGAGATATTTTAGAATTTTGTTAAATAAGTAAATTTAAATGTTGTAAGCATTTAAAGAATATCTAAACTAAAATTTCAATAAAGAATTTTTAACTTAACAATGCATCATAATTTTCAATATGAGGCAAAGATGCTCATATAAAAAAATTAAATTAATCAAAGTTGCAACTAATTTTAAAGTAGAGTCATTTACAAGAAACTCAGTCTCTTCAAGACAAAATCATTTTAAATTTGAATATAATATAATTACAAATGACAAAATTATGTATGTGTGTTAATAATCTATGTTAGAATAAATTACATGTTCAGTTTCAGAAAAATAAAAGGATTTCTTATTTACCATTATACCATTTGGGAGTACACTTTTAAAAGTATCTACGATCCTGAGAATTTTTTAGTTAATTATAATTAAACTTTTTTAACTTTTCTAAATTGGTGAACTAATGTCACCTGGCGCCCATAAAGCTGTGCAAATCATTTTATTTAAAATTAAATTTATTAAAGAAAAACTTCACCTCATTATAAAATTTTTACAAATGTAAAATAAAAATTATAATTCAAGGATGGAATGGATAGAGGTGTAATTGTATGAATGGTGAATGTTACGATTTCATATTAGTTTATTAAATGTCGCTAAACACTTTAAATATTGTACAGTTTAATTGTAGCATCTTGTAGCTAATGTTCAAATATGTACATTAATTTTTTTTTTTTTTTTTACACGATTTGTAATGGCTATCTACAAATAGATTGACTTCACCAAATTAGTTGAGCATCTTTTTTTTCTTTCAGGTTTCTTCCTTGTTCCGTTGCGATCGGCTGTCAGTTATATGATTGAATATGTTGCACTATTTCAAAGGTCTTGAGTTATAATTTATGACTTATGATTGTACGATTGAACTGCTTTATTCTCATACAAAAGGTTTCAATCATGGAAGGCATCATCTTCTTCTGAGTTTTTTTTTATAAACTGACATCGCTCTCCTTTTAAAAAATTTCCCCCCTCTATATCCTGTCCCTATTGTTATGTGTCTGTGTGTATTTGGTAAGAAATGGCATGATTTTATTTCCCTTTCGTTAAATTGTTTTTCCTTTTTTAAGGTTAATTCGTGTTTAGTTCCAAATAACAGATTTCATGACAACAGCTCCATTATATTAAGAGCAATAAAGGATATAATAACTTCTCAGCCAAGTTAAATTATTATCAACTAATTTTCATATCTAAAATAGTCCAAAGATCATATATGTTGTGGCTTTAACTTAATTGAATTTGTTGTCCAATCAGTGGGCGAGTTTTCTTCATGGGTGTTTCCTTTGAAGGTCTTGCGTCAGCCATATGTCCTAATGATTTCACGTTAGTTTTTGAATTAGAAAATTATTTGTAATAACTTGGTCTTTTCTTAACAACCTTCTAGATGTAAAATATTCTGCTTGGTACAATGGTATTATTTATTTATTTCCCAGTCTTTATTTTCTTGTAGTATTGTACATTATAATGAAGGCTGTAACAATTTAAAAAAATGGGTGTGAAGTTACTTTTAATGTTGTTAATTTATTAATTTGCTCGACTATAGGGCGCCAGGTTTGCTTTAGCATACCAATTTAGAAAAAAGTGAATTTAATTATTTATAAAATCTCTGGGGTCGCAAGCTCTTTTTACAGTGTACTCACAGTGATTCTGGGTTTCAAAAATGAAAACACTTGTCTCTGAAATATTACATAAAAATTTATTAAACATAAAACACATTAGATTCATGTAACAGAAATAAAAAAAGAAAAATTTATATAAGACATCTTACATCCTATCAATATTACTATCATTTGAAAAAGAATCTAATCAAATTATATTAATAACTTTAAGTTATTTAGTTGCAACTCCAAAAAATAATGAAAAAGGATTTTACTTTACTTCTCATAGCAAATATTTTAATTATAAAAAATATAATTTTTACTGAAATTGAGAATTAGTTTTATTAATAAAACAAATAACTTTATTTGATCATATTATTTTACTTAAAGACTCCTCAACAAACACATTGAATCTTATTAATGAAATACATAATTTTATGATATCAAATATATATCTTGAAAGTATATAAAAGTTCTAAATTGTTCAAAGTACATATATATGGTTAAATAATAAAAGTCTAAACGTGTTATACCAAATCACGTTATGTTCTTTATATAAAAAAAAAAACACTTTTCCTCGAAGGATGATTCGTGTCTTTCCATGTGACTGCGTGCTAATTTTAGAGATGCTTTGTCCACTATCAACGAATTGTCTTTTGTTCATCGCTCGCGAGATTTATTTTGTTGTACATGTATTACAACCAATTATTAATGTCTTATGCTAACTTTAATTGTTCCATATATCTTATAGAAGAGTTCTTTATCGAGAATTCGAAAATCACGTGGCAGCGATTGCACAACATAACTAAAAATTGCAAGTTATTACGCCTTTTCATTTAAAAGTTTATTTATTGAAAACAATATTGTCTTAGCACTTTTGAAATTGTTAATACACCATGTCTTTCACAAATTTAACTTCTGAACACATTTTTTAATGTTCTAACAGAAACTCGGAGAACTGCCATTCATAGGTCTTAGAGCAACTAGCCCCAAACGAAGACTGACCTAAGCACGAGATTTTTCTCTCTTCCGCAAGAGAGCTGTTCCGGTAAACGTTACCAAAGTTCAACATACTCCCCACATAACACAAAATTTACATATTATATTTATAAAAAACAAATTATACTAAAATTGACATTATTACATATTTGGTTTTCTTGAAAATCTATTTTTCTTTTATTTATGAAGTTATTGAATAAATTTATGATTTGAACAGCCTGTTTTCGGCGCTAAACCGCGGATTTTAAATCTATTATAAATTATGATTTTTCACATCACCACAAAACCCCACAAAAGATTTGTATTACAATACAAGTATTGTACTATAAATCTTTTCTATATATATAAACTCAATTCGAAAGAAAAAACCAAAAATGTGAAAAATTTTTCAATAGATTTTCAAGATTCCTTATTTCAGCAGTTAAGGACCTCATAAAGAAAATAAGTATCACTAGTATGCTTAATTTAAGAAAGATTCTCTTTTTACATAAAAAACTAAAAAATCTATTTATTAATAATCCTATTTTACTATCTCAATTTGTTTGAGTCATCATAACTCATTTGTAAGAAGAAAAAATATATACGAATCAATTAGTGCCAAGCCTTATCTCTATTTATACAATAAAACCCATCATCAGTTTCCTTTCCAACCTTGTTGGCTGAAACTTTCCATCAACATTTTTTGTTGACAGGATCCCGTCACTCAAAGCTTATCTCCCAGACAGCCGTCTATATACTTTTTCTACGTCTCATCCTCTTTGCCAAGACGACATTTCTACATCCTTTGAAAATCTACCTTTGACTCTAGATATTCATCTGAATCATTTTTCAACTAAACACAATTACAATTTAAGACCTCTCATTTTTAATTAACATTATTACAAAATTATTTACTTATTATTCAAAATTACTTCAATTCACCTTAAAACTTTTCAATTCAGATTTTACATTATTATTTATTTTAGTTTAAATCCAATAACTATTTATTCTCTATCAAATTCTTAATTACTCTTTGTCTCGCTGGGATAACATGTTAACTACTGATTTTACAATTACAAAAAGCTCTTTTCTTCAACTAAAATTCAAAATATAACATCATTATTACAAAAAAAAATAAAATTGCTTACAACACTCATCTATTTATTTCAAAATTACCTCTTTACAATTGTATTGTCTCTCAGTATCCCATCTTAAAATTATTTCCATCTTATCTTTCATATTTTAATAATTCAAGTTGCATTAATCCCCAAACAAATTCTTCATAATAAAAAACTCCTTATTATTTACCTATATTATTTCATAAATAATCTCCTTATTTCAACGTAGCTTCCTTTAAAAAATCATAATAATCGCCGTATTTCGTAGAATTCCTTAAATCTCCCCTTGTTTCATTAAAATCGCCGTATTCCTCTTTATATATCATCGCAGTACTCAAAAAACCTCTTAAAAACTCAAAAATTACCATTAATGCAACCTAACTACCTTCTTTTATAAAAGTTTATTAACAGAACAACTTCATTTTAAATACCACTTTACTCAACAATTCTGTAAACTCATCATCTTCATATAAAACTCAAAAATTCTTTCATTTAAATTACTTCATATTAAAATCTCCTTAGTCATCTATTACTTGTATACAAAACTTCAAAAAATAAAAAAAATTATCATTGCTTTCCCAGCTAACACCTTATTTCATCAAAATCTTTAGACACCTTTATCAAATAACTTCTCACAATCATCTATTGTTTTAAATTCAAACATTATTTATTAAAAAATCGTTAATTATTTATTTCATTTATAAATTTCATCAAAATCTCTCTTATCATTGTTAATTTATTACTCCTTCCTTTAAAAAACAAAAACTTAACCTCCTTCACTCATCATTTAACATCAAAAAAAAAACTTAAAAACTTTATTATTATCTGTCTTGGCAAAACTCACATAAATTCTCAAACTTTACACAACTATTCTTCATATTTTCAAACCATAAATCACTTAAAACTAACAATTTTTTATCTCATATTATCTAATAATCCTTAATATTTATCACATCAAAACATACAACTTATCGTTTTACAATTTAACATCTAATTACCTATTCTAATCACCTAATCAACATTTTTACAATTTTACAGAACTTTTCGTTTCATTTCAAATAAAAACTCCCTTCCTGTCACGTCCGGTTTATTTCTAGGCTTTGTTTCTTAACAAACCCCCTCCTTCTTCATACAAAAATAAGAACTCTTCGTTCTTACCTGAACTTCTTCTACTAAATTTCTGTATTTCTCAACACAAAATAAGAACTCTCTGTTCTTTAAACTTCTCAAAATTGTCAAAGTTTTAACTATATTTCATTTACATAAGTCGTATGACAAATTTTTTGTTTTTTGTTTTTTGTTTTTTCTTATTTTATTTTTCAAAACTCGACCGGGGTTCATCATAGTCACAGTAATTGAATTATACTCCTCTATGCTTATGATAAAGCCCTGTCGAACGTCGATTAATAAAACCCTCCTTCGTTCCATTTTCTATTTTATTTTTTATTATTATACCTTTTTTATTTATTTTTTATGAATTTTTTGTTTATTTTATGCATTTGACCTCCTACTTTCCCCACTACAGTCCTTCTGACCATCTACTTTATACCGTGCATACTTCAAATTGCTCTTTAGACTCTTACACAGAGTAACATGTTGTGACGTTGAAATGTGCAGTGGTTGAATGCAATATCCCTACTTGATTCAAGATAAAACCCAAAACACATCCCTATTTCACAACACACCCTCTTATGCAGTCTCAGAATGCCTTATTCTTACGAATAAAACATTCTATTTTGACTACACAAACGCTCAACCATCCACCCAAAATGTTCATGTACTCCTTAAATGCATCTACTCGAAGAAATTTTAAAATTCATAAAAAATTTCATTAAAATTGTTTCATCCGAAGTTGAAATAATGTTTATTTTTTACCAAGTTTACTTCTAGCATCGTCGATTTTCTGTTTATGTAATCCTTTCTAGATGTTATTATTCAAATTCAAAAAGAAAATTTTATATTTTTTTTTTTTTAAAATTTATTCTAAGTCCTTTACTTAGAAATTTTACCTTTAATTCTATTAAAGTTATTTAAGTAATCTACTTTCGTTCTTATTTACTTTATTTAAAACCAATTATCCTTTATTCAAGTAAATTTTATTCAAAAACGCAAGTTAAATTAGAATTATACGTCAAAAGTTTTTTATTTTCCTAGACAGCATTTTGGTAACACCCTATATTTCGTCTCAATGTCATGCATAGGAATTTATACCTGACTAAGGAATAAACAAGTCCCCTCGATATGAGTCAATCCTTATCTGTCTACTGATAAGACGTGAACCTTTTAGCTCTAACTAGATTCTATTTCCCTCGTCATTATTGAATATTTTATTGAATCCACCTACTTAATATTGCATATTTTTTCTTCAACACTACTCTGAATCCTCGCTTCGAACTAACTATCTTATCTATGTCACGTAAAATCAATATTTATTCCTTTCATAAACATACAGAGTTATTTACTAACAATCTTGCAGCTCCAATGATCCTCTCATCTAGCTAATCTGTTTTCGTCACGTTTTCTAAATATTAAGATCTTAATAAACATATAAAGTTGTTTACTGCTATAATCCAGCGTCTTTACTTTACAAATACCTAAACGTTTTCTAAAACTAAACTCTTAATATTTTACGCTTGGCTAATAATTATTTTCTATATTTTTGTCTTAGCTTACAAAATTCATTAATACACACAAATTATTAATATTCATAACTCTTAATCATTCATTATCAAACTTAAACTTACTTATTAACAAAATCTTAACTACTTTTTATTAATTATTCTTCAAAATCAAGTCCGTGTGTTTATAAAATGTCCTTACATTTATTTATTCATTCCAAATTTCAATTTATTATTACTCAATTATAAATTATACATTTTTTGCGATGGTTCCCAAATTGGTGAAAGATTTTAAAATACATGATTGAGTTTTTTAACATACTTTTAATGTTAAATACTGCTTCTAGCTTAGATAGTTTTTCTAGGCTAGTGTTTACAACAGACCCATTCCTAACAAAAGATTCCCCTTTGTTATTGTCTCGGAGTATTGACAAAATACCTTTCTCTTTCTCTCTTTCAAACATATCATCACCCCTCCTTCTCTCAAACATCCTAGAATCTAATGACCTAATTTCAACATCTGCTCGTTTAGGAATTCTAACCCCACCATTCTTATATACTAATACAAAACCTTCTTTTACTATTTCTACATTTTTACTTTCAAGATTATATTTAAAGTTAGATTTCTCACAAAAACTTTTAATTTCTTGTTCTTGGGTTTGAAAGATACTCTTAAATTTTATCATTACATAATTTTCAAACTCTACATTTTTATGACCCACTTGTTTTTTAAAATAAACAGCTGATACCTTCGTTATTAGATTATTTACTTTTACTTTGTTTTTCAAATTACTTATACCTATTCCAACCCCACTAGACATATTAATTTCAACATTACTTGTTATTTCTAGATTTACCTTGTTACCTAACCCATTATTCATTATTTTAGAAATTTCTTGAACACAATCATTCACACAATTGTCTTCAATTATTATTAAATCATCTGACATCTCTTTTGTTTCATTAAAACTGTTAATTTCTACTTCAGCTACTGTTTGATCTAAATTGTTATCCAAATTATTAATATTTTCTATCAAAACACCTTCTACATTATTTATCCGTTCAAATTCTACTTTTTTCTCACAATAGCTTAATTCAAATTCTACTTTATTATTAGTTTCCATTACATTAATTTCCATTTTAAGATTCTGTTCAAATTTTACATAATTTGGTTTTAATTCAACCCTCATTTCTTCAAATTTTTTACACATTGCTTCTTTTAAATCTAAATTAGCTTGTCTTAGTTCTAATTTACTCAGTTTCAAGTCATTATCTATTTTATCAAGTTTAACATTATTCTGTTCAAGTTTAATATTAAAATTCTCTAGTTTTTCATTAATTTCTAGTTTATTCTGATCAAATTTATTACTTATTTCTAATCTACTTTGTTTAATATCATTTCTTATACATTCAAATTTTTTATCATTATCTCGTTTAAATTCTAGATTGTTCTGTTCAAATCTAATATTAAATTCTTGTTTCAAATCTTGTCTTAACTCTAAACTTTCCTTTTTTGTTTCTAAGCTACTTTGTTCAAATTTCTGATCAAATTTACTCATCAATTGCTCAAACATACTCTTAATCTCTAAATCCTGATCATTATTTTCCAATTTCTTACCTACCCTAACCTCTTCGATTACTCTAACCTGTTCAGCCCTTAGATTATTATTATTATTATTAGTACCCTCCATTTTCTTTAAATTTTGATCTTCTTTTACCAAATTACTATTATTATTTACTGAATCACTTAAAACTTTATTTATTCCATCAAAATCATTAACCCCACCATTCTTCTTAACTTTTAAATTTTCAGTATTATCTACCTCATTGTTTGCTTTGTTATTATTACTATCTAAATCTACATTTTGATCTAAAATACTTTGTCCCTGTTGATAAAACAATTCATTACTACTATTACTTTGTGTTGTTATAGAATTTTGATTTCCTAACCCTACCTGTTCATCATTATTATTAACATTTACAATTTCTGACTCCTTTTTTACCTTACTATATTTAACACAAAACATTTAAAAAAAGAATCTTTCTTATTATGATAGAGAGAGTCCTTACCTTGATTTTAAGAGTTCTCATTGCCAAAATCACTGTACTTTCGACTAAAAAGGCCCACAGTTGCGGCGACATTTGTAATAATTTAAAAAAATGGGTGTGAAGTTACTTTTAATGTTGTTAATTTATTAATTTGCTCGACTATAGGGCGCCAGGTTTGCTTTAGCATACCAATTTAGAAAAAAGTGAATTTAATTATTTATAAAATCTCTGGGGTCGCAAGCTCTTTTTACAGTGTACTCACAGTGATTCTGGGTTTCAAAAATGAAAACACTTGTCTCTGAAATATTACATAAAAATTTATTAAACATAAAACACATTAGATTCATGTAACAGAAATAAAAAAAGAAAAATTTATATAAGACATCTTACATCCTATCAATATTACTATCATTTGAAAAAGAATCTAATCAAATTATATTAATAACTTTAAGTTATTTAGTTGCAACTCCAAAAAATAATGAAAAAGGATTTTACTTTACTTCTCATAGCAAATATTTTAATTATAAAAAATATAATTTTTACTGAAATTGAGAATTAGTTTTATTAATAAAACAAATAACTTTATTTGATCATATTATTTTACTTAAAGACTCCTCAACAAACACATTGAATCTTATTAATGAAATACATAATTTTATGATATCAAATATATATCTTGAAAGTATATAAAAGTTCTAAATTGTTCAAAGTACATATATATGGTTAAATAATAAAAGTCTAAACGTGTTATACCAAATCACGTTATGTTCTTTATATAAAAAAAAAAACACTTTTCCTCGAAGGATGATTCGTGTCTTTCCATGTGACTGCGTGCTAATTTTAGAGATGCTTTGTCCACTATCAACGAATTGTCTTTTGTTCATCGCTCGCGAGATTTATTTTGTTGTACATGTATTACAACCAATTATTAATGTCTTATGCTAACTTTAATTGTTCCATATATCTTATAGAAGAGTTCTTTATCGAGAATTCGAAAATCACGTGGCAGCGATTGCACAACATAACTAAAAATTGCAAGTTATTACGCCTTTTCATTTAAAGGTTTATTTATTGAAAACAATATTGTCTTAGCACTTTTGAAATTGTTAATACACCATGTCTTTCACAAATTTAACTTCTGAACACATTTTTTAATGTTCTAACAGAAACTCGGAGAACTGCCATTCATAGGTCTTAGAGCAACTAGCCCCAAACGAAGACTGACCTAAGCACGAGATTTTTCTCTCTTCCGCAAGAGAGCTGTTCCGGTAAACGTTACCAAAGTTCAACATACTCCCCACATAACACAAAATTTACATATTATATTTATAAAAAACAAATTATACTAAAATTGACATTATTACATATTTGGTTTTCTTGAAAATCTATTTTTCTTTTATTTATGAAGTTATTGAATAAATTTATGATTTGAACAGCCTGTTTTCGGCGCTAAACCGCGGATTTTAAATCTATTATAAATTATGATTTTTCACATCACCACAAGGCGGCCTGGAATCGAGGATGGTGGGTATTTGAAAGTTAAAATAGTTATTTGTATAGCTATGTTGTGTCTCTTTAATAATTTTTTCTGTAGAAAATGAATAATTTGGAACAATTCTGATATGGTTAATACTGGTCTAAAATATAGGAAAATAATTTTAATTTGTAAATTTCTGAATGAAGTCAGGATATTTTTGCTCTGACTGACATGTTAGTTTAGTGTTGCTCAGAGTGGCCGCTAGGTGTCGTGGTAGGTTATTCATTTGAAAACTGCTTCTAGGTGGGATGACTAATATTCTAAATGATTCCTTTTTGAAAATTTTATTCTTTTTATTTTTTTATTTACGAAATGTTGCACATTTCTTTATTGTTCTGTAAGACCAATACATTTTGGTATAGAACTAGTCAACCAATATACTGCAATATTAATTTAAGTGATAATAAAATAATAATTAATTAAACAAATAACAGACAATGCAACAGTAACAGATCAACAATCAGTAGGACTTTACTACTACTACTAAGATAAACATACGTTTGGGAAATTTAACTTTTATATGTATATTTTTAACACACATAACTAAATAAGTTGTTATAAAGTAGGACTTTACAGTCATGTTATATTCATACATAAACTACTTCACATTTAATGAACAAGTAAAGATCAATTAAAATTGTTTTATTTATACTTACTAATACTATTTACAAAATAAAAACACTTTACAGCTGGTTACCAACATAAAATGTAAGACAGTTAAATCACATACACACTGCAATGTCATTCACTGAACTAATTTACTAGTATAAAATTACCGTATGCACTGTTTGCCGCGAAAAAAATGAAAACATGTGATTATTTAGTTCAAGAGTTTGTTGTCCTATAGGTTTCAGTACTCACCAGACATTATAACACAAATAAAATATTAGAAAATATCATATTTGTCAAGTGGCCAGTGGTACTGGCCATTTGAGCGAGACGTATTCTATCTTGGCCAGTACTGCTGGACATACGAGTTGTGAGGACATTATAGCAAAAAATGAATACGACCTGACACGCAAATGGCGGCGGCCAGTACAGCTGGCCATACGAGCGACGAGGACAAACTATAAATACCGTCTTCAAGCGCAAAGGGTTGCAGAATTTATAAAATTGCTCAGCTTATGGGCGCCAGGTGGAATCAACTCACCAATTTTGAAAATATAAAGTTTTAATTTACGTTAAATTATTCTCAGGGTCGTGGTTCTTTTCTAAGTGTACCTATCAGTGGTTTTCGGTAAATAAAAAATCCTTATTTGATTTCCTGAAACTAAACATTCTTTATTGACTTACTTTTAAACAAATACATAAATTTATTATCAATTTTATTGTTTTAAACATCCTATCTTTAATTTTGATATTTATATTTTGCCCTTTTATTTATTTCAAAATCCTAAAGCTTTACTTTAAGTACTGAGTTGCAATTTCTAAAAAATTACTCATCAATTAATAGACTTATTACTAGGTTTTAAATTAATTTATCTCAACAAAAATTATTACTTTTTATAGGCATCTCTAAATTTTTTAAATCGCAAAGTAGTTATATATATAAAAACATGTCAAAAATATTAAACTTACAAATAATACATCAAACAGTAATTAATCAAAAATGTTTATACAACATGTAATTTTGAGCACTTCGTAGCACCTGTTACCAATTTTCTATTGTAGAGAAGATTGTTCATTGCTGTCTACTGATTTTGTGAACTTCCTGATGATACCTCCTTAACAGTTTGCATTATATTCATAATGAAACTTTGTCTTTTGAAATCACCATTCAAACGCATATTGTCCAATTTCTACCGAAAGTTATGTCCAGTTACCTCAAAACTCCCTCTCACAATTATTAAACATCAATTAAATTGTTCTCCATTTCAAAAATCACTCAAACATAACCATATTGTTCTCAACTATTTCCTATCAGCAACTGTTTTAAAACACATCCTACCATCTCAGACGTTTCCTTCAGACTCCTTTAACACACATCTTATTACTTCAGACGTTCCTAACCAACTTTTTAACACACATCTTATTACTTCAGACGTTTCCTTAAGACTTTTTAACACATCCTACCATCTCAGACGTTTCCAAGACTGCTCGCTTCTCTAGATCTCACAACTAAGCGTCCTTTTTTAGATTTACATAGTCAGCAAAACCCAATATTTTCACATATTTTGTAGCACGGACACTACTTAAATCATCCATATGACAACAGGCTCTGTCTATTCTCACAACACAATATATCACTTTAAAATTTATTATACCTTACAACTAACATTTTCTACCTTAAATTTATATTTTGGAAATCTATTTTAAATTTTTTATTCCCCTTGTTTCAATATTATTTACAGTCATTTATTTGACTCACGTTATCTTCTCTCTAGACCAATTATAAATTTCCCGGTTTATTTTCATATTTCAAATCTTAAAGCAACCATTTCTTTAGTATAAAGTTAAAATTAAAATTTTGAGGATTACAAATATTGTGTGCTATATATCAACAATATTCATTATGATTCAATAAATTAATAACTAAATCTCAATACAATATTAAATACCTTTGTACAATTTCTCACAGAAAATGGAATACTGTAGATCTTGCCTGGGTGATAAGACTGAAATATTAAAGTACTAGGTGTGACTGTGAAGAAAGATGACTGATATTTTGAACAAGGTTTTCTTGAGAATTTCATTAATTTGTCCAGCCTCTGCTCAGTCGTTAGTTGCATCTCTTGTAAGAAGATACTGGGGTACAACTGTACATTTAACAAAAAATAAAACCATTATTACAAGGCAATAAATAAAATAACAATAAGCTGTATTTTATTTTAAAAAATGTGTACCGTACATAGTTGGGTAAATATACTAGCCGATCCACACTTTGGGAAATTTGGTGACACGCTGATCAGTAGAGAACAGTTAGTCATGATGGCCATCTTTGTAGTAATGGGCCGTGTGGTTTATGATTAATAGCTTTGCTGATGTTCAGCATACACAATTTTGTACAAAAATCCTATCAGCTATAAATAAATACAAACCATCCCTAAGGTTTAAAGTTTTTGTTCGATACACGGAGTGTTGAGAAAAATCAAACATATAAGAACATTGTGAAGTTCCACTACATATACAAACCTTTTCAAAGAGTGGCGTGTGAAAAGTAATAGCCAATAACCAACAAGATAAGTGATTATTTTTTTGTACCAACTTAAATGTTTAGTTTGAAAGTATATTTAACTCTGTAATGGTCAAAATACGATTATCATATTTTATAAGTTTAGCCTCCTGGGCCAAACAACAAAAATCATATTTTATATAACAGTTTCCTAGGATTGCTATTGTACAAAAAATATTTATCGTATTGCAGGGGGGGGGGGGGAATTTGATTTAATTTCATTCAACAAAGAAAAAATTTACTATCATTGCATGAGTTTAACTGATATGGTTCACGGCTGAGTGTGTGTCGAATTAAACCCTGTTATACTGTAGTTCCATATTTATATGTTAATTGTTAATTTTGCATTTATATTGTATTAGAGGACAATTAATTCACCTAATAATAATCAGTGATGCCTAACTTGAATTCATGATCTATGTGAGTTACTAGAAAAAATTAATGTGATGACAGTGAACTAACTACAGAAGTTGATGTGAATAGGCCTAACCATAACGTATTGAACAATAAAGTTTTTCAATAAATGTTAATGTACAATATCATTTATTTTTGATTTGCCGCATATGACCTCTTTCAAATTTGGCTGACGCGTTTTGGTATTTCTACCCCATCATCAGATGAAACCTAATCACTCATGTGAGATCACCATACGTTCATAACACAACCCAAAAACACAATTATCCTGTAAGTGTGCACCCTGTCGCTACCGAACGACAACTGTTTTCACTTGAAGTCTTTTCTTCTAAGATATTATTTTATTTTGCCAAAATAACTTTTATAAACAGAGTATATGTTAATTCATTATATACAAATGCTTATTAACAGTTTTCTTTTTAAATGTAAATAAATTCACACTATATGCTGTAAAACTTCGAATTTATTTTTGTTTTTCTTACATTTTGGTTTCCCCCTCCTTGAAAAAATTATAATAATTAATTACAAAATTTGAAATTCAGTGATGTAGAAAATTCCTCAGAATGATCTGAATAGAATGATATACAACATGGTACACTCATCATATCTCTGTCGATTACAGCTACAGAGTGAACTGACCGGCCGTTGAAGGGTTAAGAAATAAACAAAACATACTTATAAAATAAACAAAACAAATTTTACAAATGTTTTTTTTTTCCTTTTTCTTGTTGTTTAAAAGTGAAAACCTCTCGGTCATCAACGCCTTACAAAAAAGGATGAAAAGAACATTTAGAGTCGGGGTTGGTAAAGAACAACAGTTGGTCAAGAGATAGCTGATAAGAAAGATGAAAGACAGGGATCTAACCCAAGACAAGACTATATGGGAAACCAGGTTTTATAGGTGAGTTTACAAATATTATGAACACCTAGGATCAGGAGTTATTGGATACAACAACCTATGCTCGAAAATATTTATTGCTTTCTCTAGACAACTCAAAACACTTAGCAGAAAATAGTTGGATAACGGAACTGTTCTCTGAACTATTTATTACCTTACGACATGAGCATTACTTTTTGTTTTTTTTCGCTATTTAACATTTTTAGTTTATACCAGTTAGACTATAATGGAGAAAGGGGAGTAAGGAAAACACGGAAAAATACATCACCATCAACTGGGCTTGAACGTTCATAGCCTTTGATGGTTCTTCACAAGCGAGTTAAGCACATACTCTGCCAATTGAGCTATAGTACAGTGTTCAGAGGTTTCAACTCTAAATTAATTCCTAAATGGCTGATTTTTTGAACAGAAATAGTTTTTGGATGCTCAATACGATAAGAAAAGTGTTCTGCACATAGGTTTAGGCATTTAAAAAAAACATAATTAAACTTTTTTAATTCGTTTTTTGGGTATAACTCCAGAATTATGAAGCATCCGTAAAATAAACTATTATACAAAAAGATAGATTGATTGTTTTTCTATAAATAAGGTTCTTACCCTTTTTTATAATATTCAATATTTTTTAATAGGGGGGGGGATTTTTAGGACACTTGGTACGGTATATATATTATATATTATATTATACTATATTATACTAATTTTTTCTCTCTTAATTTAGTGCCTATTTACACAAAAAAATTAAACAAACCATAAATAAACATTTTTCTTGCGCAGGTGCCGAATCCCCGAGACAGTAAAACTATTTATAGGCTACATGTTTCTCAAGACAATATTATGAATTTTACAATTTTTTTTTATTTAGTCACACAAAATACTACCTTTGCTTCTTAAGGGGAGCCAGGTGTGGCGAAGGTAAAAAAAAATTTAATTTTAAATTTTTTGCTTAAAAAAATTCTTCGTTTAAATTCTATTTAAGAAAATATATAACACTATATATATACTTTACTTGCCTAAAAATATGTGAAAACAATTCTAAAAGATGACGTGCTCATTTGTCAGTGTCACATTCAGCGGTACAACGTAATATCTTGTTGTTCCTCAGCGGAGGAATGGAAGTAGTAGAAGCAAAAGCCATCTACCGTAGGTCTGAAAATAAGTTAGGCCTAAGATATTTAGAATACCTTGGAGATGGAGATTCGAAGGGATTTGCATCTGTACTAGAAGATAAACCTTATGGTGATGACGTAGTAATAACCAAACTTGAATGTTGTGGACATGTGCAAAAACACCTTGGTACTACATTGAGACGGCTGAAAAAAGATATGAAAGGCATAAAATTAAAAGATAAGAAAGGTCTTGGTGGAAAAGGTAGACTTACTGATGAAGAAATAGACCAGCTACAGCGCTATTATGGACTAGCAATTAGAAAGAACCTCACAAGTGTAGAAAATATGAGAAAGGGTTTGGGCCACATATCATCATAAGATTTCAAGTGATGACAACCCACATCATGAGCTATGTCCTTCTGGAAATAACACATGGTACAAGTATAATTTGAGTAAAGAAAACAATACAGAATATAAACATAAGAATTCTCTACCAGAGGTGGTGATGGAAATAATTAAACCTGTATATAAAGACTTATCGGACCCTAACTTACTAAAACGCTGTTTGCATGGAAAAACGCAGAACCCTAATGAAAGTCTCAATAGCGTTATTTGGCAAAGGGTACCCAAAACTACATTTGTAGGGTTGAAAACTTTCAAACTTGGAGTAACTGATGCAGTTATTTGTTTTAATGAAGCTGTATTGCCAAAGCTAATGTTCTTGAGCGGATGGGAATAACATCGGGAAAGTTTATGATCGATGGACTGACTCAAATTGATGGAAATAGAATAAAAAAAGGCAACAGGGAAGTACAAGAAGAAAACAAAAAGAGAAGAGTGAGGAAAAAACTATTAAAAAGAAGAAGAGAAGATAGTGAGTGTGAAGACTATTTACCAGGGGGATTTTAGTGTAGGCCCTATTATTAGTTTGTGAACTCTTGACTTTAAACGCGTGTTCTCGAAAGTACTGTTTTTTAGTGTTTAGGTACTTTTTTTTCTAAAACTAAAAGGACTAAAGACTCCAAATTTCACACACCTGTTCCCCACTTACTGGTGAGTAAAGTCATGCAAATTTATCTTTAATTTTATGGAAAATAAAATATATTTTACATTTAAAATCGCATACATTTTTTTGTGAAAACATTTAAATAATTTTTATTTGAAAAGTATTTGTACTAAAAATACTATATTGCATGATTCTACTTGGGAACATCTATACAACAACTATACAAAAGTTTATATCTGTAGGTCTGATACTTTCTGAGATAAGTGTACTTAAGTGTCGACATGTTTCCCCATTTAAATAACATGGCGACCGTCGCCGCACCTGGCTCCCCTTAACAGTAAGACATATAAAGGTTAACAAAGGTTAATTTAAAGCTATGTGTCACCTTAATTGGTTTATCACATGATAGTTCTTCACCATCAGTTAATGTAGAAAATAAAGCCATTGTGTTGTGTCTCATATTCATGGATGTTAAGGAAGATAAGTCCACTCCTTTCATTATATTTTTCTTATTTTCATCAAAGTCTTCCATTTCTTTTCAACAAGCTTGAAACATAAATATGGCATTATATTAACAACCTTACATTTTGTTTTCCATAACACCAGTTGTCCTTACGTGTAAAGGTATAGTTTACTGTATTAGGCAATATAGATACTGTACAGTAGCTTTTCAATTTAATAACAATATTTCATTGTATTTAAGCAGTTTCGTTAGAAAAATTGATAAAAAAACTCTTTGTGCTTAAACCATTTTAAAATTTGTAATAATTTCCCTTAACGGTAAAAATGAAAAAACTGGAGCACAATTAAATTTTCAAATTTGTTTTGCCAAATTGTAAAACAATATTATAAATGAATAAATATGAACATAAAAAAGTTATAAAACCATTATTGATCATATTTCTTAGCCCTAAAACAGTAACTCAATTTCAAGCCAACAAAAGAAAGTGTAGTGGGACACAATATCCATCCGCCATAATGATACTGTCTTGGTAAATAATAGCAACTGCAGCATAAAATTAGTTTTAGATCATAACACATATACTCTCGAAAGTTGTAAAAAAAGCTACTTTTATAAATATAACCAATAAATTATAAATTGTAATTAATTAATTGACTATACCTAACCTAACCTAACCTGTTCTAGGCACCATATATTTGTTGTACAGGTTAGATATCATACTTATTCTAGAGGTTTGACAATATTATTCCAAACTCTCAGAGTTTTTCTTCAACAGTAATGTCTTGAACAACCCACGTTAACCTGTCACAGAATATAGCAACACCTCCCTCCACCTAAAAACTTTATATCCCTTAAACTGATAAAGTAAAATATAAGCTAGTCTATAACAAGAAAAGCATGCCAAAATAACATTTATAGTTCTCCCCTATTCAAAAACCTTGAATTACCACATGTTCCCTAAGTTGTAATTTGTTAATGCATTCTAATTTTGACAGTCTATGGTTTCACAAAGTAGGCCATTTTTCAGCCAATCCCACAGTGGCCGAATTCCACATTCCTAAAATTCATCACTATTAAAGTGTATCTTCTTTGTATTAGACTATTGTTTATCTTTATTAACTTAATGGTAGGCTATCTCATTAGTTTGAATTATGCAAAATGATGACAAGACTTTATAATATGCAAGTAAAAAGTCCCTAACTTTAAAAAAGAAATTTTTGTTTTGGGAAATTAATTTAAACAGATAAAATTTTTTATATATATACTAGTGGTTTAACCCAGCTTCGCCCGGGACATCTAAAATATGTGGAAAGCTAACTGAATGCAAGCTACGTATAATTGACCGTGAGAAAAGCAGGAATCTTTGAAACTTATGCCGCAATACTTTAAAATTTGTCCCTGCGATTTGTTAATAGTTAAAACTATAGGCTAGTTTGATGGGAAATTGCAGTCTCTTTAACTGGAATGGTAATTCAGTCGATATCAGTGGTATTCTGGGGATTAATACTGTATTTCCCTTGTATTTTTCGATCATAAGTTCGGCCTTCTTATCTTCCAATGGATGCCCTTAGAGACAAAATGGAAACCTTCTTCACGGATGGGCAATAGAGGACTATCACACCATATACCCACTTTGATTGTACCGGGATTAGTTTTAGAGTTTTACCGACAAGCACATTCTAGACTTCCTTTTTATATTCATATATTGATGAAAATTTCAGCCCTTTTATCTTCCAATGGATGCCCTTAGAGACAAAACGGAAACCTTCTTCAAGGATGGGCAATAGAGGACTATCACACCATATACCCACTTTGATTGTACCGAGATTCGTTTTTGAGTTTTACCGGCACGCACATTCAAAACTTCCTTTTAATATATAAATATATATATATATATATATGAATGATTATCATTGAAAGTCAAATCTACAACAAAAAAGTATACATGATGAGATGAGATGAATAGCGTACGGTATTTAGTTATCCAAATAGCTTTATATATTCTAATAAATACTATAGCAATCAACCAAGCTGAGTATAGACAATACAGTAACAACCACTGTGACATTTGACAGCATTGAATATGTAAAAAACTCAGTGTCATAATTATTCTTAGCATAACATATTATATACAGGGTGTTTATAAAAGAACTCCTTGATTTAAAAAAAATCATAATTAAAAAACGAAACCAGCAATAAACTTTCGGTTTTCGAACTTGAGTTCAGTATATTGTCAAGATTTTTTGGCTAATATTCTATCACAGTTGGCACCCGGGCATGACCTTGGAGAGAGCGTGGTGGGGGAAGAGCGCCGGCCAGTCACTATTCAACAGTCATGGCTACGCCACAGGAAAAAGCTCAATGTGTGATTTGGTTTATTCAATCAAGTTCAGTGATCACAGTTCAGCGTAATTATAGACGTGAATATGGCGGTGTTGCACCTACTAACAAAACTATTCTCAATTGGTATAATCAGTTTCGAGAAACAGGTAGTGTCTTAAAAGGGAAGTCACCGGGTAGGCCTTCAGTCTCTGAACAGAATGTGGAACGAATCCGTATGTCTTGTACTCGTAGCCCTAAAAAGTCATTGGCAAGACGAAGTTTGGAGTTGGGAATACCTAAGTCTACCGTGTATAAAGTGGTGTGAATGAGGCTTAAATTATGTGCGTATAAGATTCAACTTCTGCATGAAATCAAGATCACTGACAAAGTGAAAAGAGTCGATTTCGCAGTCTTCATTTTGGACAGCATTGAAGAAAATGAGAACTTCCTGGAAAATGTCATGTTTTCTGATGAGGCGACATTCCACGTAAGTGGGTCTGTCAATCGATACAATTGTAGGATTTGGGGGTCAGAGCCACGGCATTAATTCATAGAACATCAGCGAGACTCGTCCAAAGTCAATGTTTGATGCATGATCGTATCGTCGGACCTTTCATCTTCGCAGAGAAGACAATTAATGGGAAAATTTATTGTGATATGTTAGAACTATACGTTTCCCCACAAATAGATGATATTGAACAAGAAAAGGGACCAATTTTCCTCCAGCAAGATGGCGCGCCACCTCACTACAGCAACCGTGTCCGTGATGCGTTTTCCTAATAGGTGGATTGGTAGATGTGGGCCGAGCCCAGATCCGACTCCACTAGATTTTTTCGTTTGGGGGCATGTAAAAAACATTGTGTATTCCGAGAAGATCCGTGACATTGCTCATCTGAGGGAGAGGATTGTTGAAGCTGTAGCATCAGTCACGCCTGATATGCTGCTGAATACCTGGAAAGAAACTGAATATCATTTAGACGTGGCCAGGGCAACAAATGGTGGTTCTAATATAGAACTTTATTAGGTATGAAAAAAAAACTTGAGAACATTCTCTTTAATAATATATAGGTTTAATAACTATTAATTTAACTTTACTGTGTACTAATAAAACTTTAAATCAAGGAGTTCTTATATAAACACCCTGTATATCACAACTTTTAATATTCCTTACACTAAGTCAAAGGAAATGAGATAAAATGATATTTCACACATTACTGTTAGCAAAATCCTAACCAATAATTGTTAACATTGTCGGAAGTAGAACATACAGTCCTATTCGGGGTTTGGTTATTCTCGTAAATCATTGGGTAGGCCTAATAATGAATCATTCATTTTACTGATATGGTTTAAGAAGACCTATGCCAACATTTGTTGTATATTAAACCTATGACACTTCGAGAGTAAAACTCCTGTTATCAAGTGATAAACCCAGAACACGAGGAAAGTGAAAAATGGTAATATAACCTAGTAGCCTTGTGTAATGTTGGAAACTATCATTAGTAATCTAAGAAAAGATCCCAAGCCTAAAGCCAGTAAAAATAAATAGGACTAATTGTGGTAAATGTTCCGTTGACACAGCATTGCGATTTAATATAGAAATTTCATGAAATCATATTATGCATAGGCCTAGCTCATTATTAAACAATTGGATTATCCTTAAGCTGGGAAGACCCTTTTCCAAGTATCAAAATCTATTATTTCTGCCAAAAATAAGCAATTGAAAAGTACAAAATCCTACGATTATAAGGTTAATGCATCTGTCTACGTTAATTCTTATGGCACATTAAGTATCTCATCACGCTATGTTTATGTTTATTAATTCATATAGGTCTGGTTGGGTAATGGTTACCTAACCAGACCTAGTAAAGGAACTACAAGTCTGGAAAATATATACATGTTTCATGAGACCTAGTTCACATTATTCTTAAATCATACAGCATAGTAATATTTACCTGTTATAAAACAGTTAATACGCATACATTTAATGACACGCTATTCTATTAGCTATGAAACCTAGATGCATAGGCTCATTGTGTATTCTGAATATCGAATGCAAACTTTTAAATTGTTTTATTTGATAGAAATAATAGATTTTGATACTTAAAAAGGGTTTTCCCAGCATAAGGATAATCCAATTAATGAATTCATTTTTCAGTATCCAAGTCACTAATATATATAATAAAGTACTATACCTTAATTTCCGTCAGTGTTCTTCTTTTTCTTTAATCTTGATAATTCAGAACGCCGGAGGCATATCATAGTTTTTGTGTGTTGTTTAACAACGGACAACCAGTGCATATCCGGGAGCCGTAAGATGCGCATCTACAGACTGTGTTTTTTAAATGTGTTGTGCGTTATGTGTATGTGTTTGTGTATTTAACGTTTTGACGACCTCCATCCATAGAGGGAATTTCTGATGATGGGATAAAAATCTCGAAACGCGTCAAGATTAAAGAAAAAGAAGTTCACTGACGGAAAATTAAGGTATAGTACTTTATTATATAATCCAATTGTTTAATAATGAGGTATGTAAAACACGATTTCAGAAATTTCTATATTAAAGCGCAACGCTGTATCAACTGAACATTTACCCTAAATATAAATGTGATAAGAGAAACCCAAGGTCAAACATCCAATGACCATCGATTAATTCTCTTACAAATTTGGAAAGCCTATTTCCTGGCTTCAAACAGTGTAAGAAATCAATTTTAATAAGATAGCCTACATGATAAATATTAGTACCAGTGTGACCGTCTCCACTTCTTTTGACCAGCTGGAAGCTCCGGCTGACTAGAGATCATGTACACGACCCCATCCCGTAGCGGTCTGCCGTTCAACTTTCTTCTCGCGGCTCTAGCAACAAACTCTGCTCGGCTCGCTGGTTCAAGCCCTCCACTCCTCATCTCCCTCCCCTTCTACGTGATATTGCATTAATTGCTCAACAAAATCGCAAGTGCCAATTCATATTTTATTATTTAGAATCCCTTCCCCTTACATCCAAATTTATACTTATTATAGTTTTTATTTGGTGGGCTCCTCGGCTGGGCCACATCAGTGTCAACAATAATAATTAGGCTTAAGCTACCAATAATATCTGAAATATTTTTTTTAGTTAGTCCTAATACAACCAATATAAGTCTTGAAATGTAATGCGTAGAGGAATTCTGGCTCCTGATTTCTTCAAATTTGTCTTTTCCAGAGTTAGGCTAGTACCATATGAAAACCTAATTTTACTAGAAAAGGAGACATGTATTAAAAACTGTCTTGCTACACTTTGGTAAAAATCTAATAATTAACTTAACATCTTTCATTAGAGAGGCAACTTAACAAACTATAACTAGGCCTATGTCCAATGCAAATTAAAAAAATTGAAGTAAATTGTTCTTATACTATGACATAGATGTTACAACTATATTAAAAACACCACTTTTACACTTTAATATGGTGTACGAAATAAAAATTTATTTCAAATCACCTTTCAACTTTTATTTTCAAACTTCTACAATCACCAACAACATTTACACAAGCGGAAAGCGGATATTTCAACAGCAAAAAAAAATAAAAATTCGTAACCTTAGTAATCTCGTGGACAGCAGATATTTTCATTCTTTTGTTTTGCTTATTACAATAAACTTTATATATATATATATATATATATATATATATATATATATATATATATATATATGAGTAACAAAAATCTCCCCTGTTTACCCATCAAGTTAATTAATTCACATCTTGTGTATAATCGTAGTATTTATAGCAATACAATCATTTATATTTTATAATCCCTATAGTCATCAATCCTATATAGTATATTGTATAATTTTAGTGGTGTTGAAATGATTAAAACAGCCGTGGAAAAGAAGTCAGTCTAGTGTCTACAGATGTCAGAATCATTATTTGTTTGTAGTTTGTGCTTAATTGTATAATATTGACAGTATTTCCAAGCAAAAACAAAATCTTTATTGTCAAGTGTGTAGGACGTGTTTACAATTATTTGTGTACGTGATTTTAATATTATCATACATTTATTGCACGTGTACAGCATGCTATTAAAGCTTTGCCTTGTAGAAAAGTTATGACTTTGATGTATGATACTTAGGTTAGAAATTAAAAGCTTGCCTTAAATATTTCCTAGGCTACCTGTCATTAAGCCCTACACTTATAAATTCATTTCATGTCATTTTTTCGTAATACATTAGCCTATTAATTACTTTTAACTAATATTCCAGAGAATTAAGTAATGATGATATCTAAAAAAAAAAATAAAAAGTTAAATTATTGTGTAGTTTCAGAAAATTATGTTACACAAAAATTGAATGGTGGTCCAAAAAGTACCATTACGCTTATTTTAGGTAGTTTAGTACATGTTCATTCTTCTATAAATGATACACATGTTGCTATAAAAGTTGTGAATTATGAGTTTAGTTATGATACATCAGAGGAAAATTTATGGTTATGTCCAATATCAAAATTGTTGCCAGTTAATGAAGTTCTTTGGCCTTTAATATCAGCAGTCGTTTCTCCAATTGATAGAGTAAATATTCTAAAAAATACTACACTTTGTGAAGAATTATCTTCAATAGAAATAGGAAGTTTAGTTCTACATCGGCGTTGGGATGGAAATGAACCACCAGAAATTGCTGTTGTGAAGTACAAAGGACCTATTTCTAAAATGGGCCCTGGAACATATTTTGGAATAGAGTTATTGGTACGATTATTTAAATTATTATTGGTTATTTCTTAATTAAGCGTAAGTTATAATTTGTGTAAAATGTAATTTATTATAGGCTACTAATCATCATTCCATAGCAGATGAATTATTAATTCTATCGAGAAGAATTATTTAAATTGTCATAATCTTATAAAAATTACTAATAGATCATTTTTGCATATTTTTTTTTTCTGCAATCACTTTTTACCAACTTTCCTTTATCTTCTGGCACTGAAATATGACAACTTTGATTTATTCAGCACAGATTTATAAATTTTATGTTAGGGGATTTTTGAACATTGGATATCAACAGTCATGGGTCATGGGGTTAACCTCAGTTACAATCAATTTTAAAGTGCCGATATTTTGGTTACATGAGTGAAATGACAACTGGTATAGATTTTTCTTTTGGATTATCATGCAAAGAGGTTAGGTATGGTTTTACATTGAAGTGATCTGTCTAAATTAATTGCTATTTTTGAGTATAAAACATGACCCAATCTGTCTGTGGTGTTGTTGCTACCAAAAATTATTAACCTTGGGTGATTTAACAACTTTGTTAAATATTTATCAGTGTTGTAACACATTTTACAGTTGATTGCCACAGTGACATCCAACTATTAAGTGACTTCATGGTCATTATAAAAATTAGGGGTTGATGCCAATTTTCATAATTTTTACTTTGTTAATCCATTACTGCATACCTTTATTCTTAAGAATAATTTATTTCTTCATTGTGGAATTAACTTTTTAACCTACAAATCACACTTCGAAAACTACAAAAACTTACTATTTATAGTTTAGATATAGTGGCAATTCTTCAAATTCAGGTCTCATAACATGAAATGGGAATTGCATATGGTTTGATGCATGTGTAGGCCTATTTACATTTTTTTATTATCACAGCTACTACTTTTATAAACAACAGATATATATATATATATATATATATATATATATATATATATATATATATATATATAGCCTATATATATATATATATATATATATATATATATATATATCAACAGGCTATATATATTTAGACACCTGACCAAACACCTGTTGTAGGTTTGGTGAGGTCAGTAATTGTGCTTATCTTATTATTTAGGGTGATATAATTTTGCAGCCGTAAGGAAGAAATTGTGACGCGAATATGAAGAATTGCCATTATATCTAATCTATATAAATAAGCGGATTTCGAAGTTTTCAAATAATAATTTTTCGGTTAAAAAGTGAATTCTGCATAGAAGAAATAAATTATTCTTAAGAATAAAGGTATCCTATGTAGTAAACGATTGACAAAAAAAATTATGAAAATTAGCATTAACTCCTAATCTAGGCTATATAATTATCAACTTGACTTTTGATGCCTATTATTTTAAAATTAATAGTGAGGGGACAAAAAAGTCATGTTTAGACAAATAGATTCTAATATTCTATTTCACATATTCCCCTGCCACATCAAGTCTTCTGGAAGAAAAAACCTGCATGACTTCTTTTCTCAAAAGGGTATCACCTTCCATTTTAATCCACCTGCAGCTCCCCACCAAGGAGGTCTGTGGGAAGGAGCGATAAAGAGTGCCTAACACCATTTGCATCGTGTAATTAGTGAACATATTCTGGCACTCTCTGAACTAATGACATTGACAACTCAGGTGGAGGCAATTCTAAACTCCCGGCCTCTTACGCCTCTATCAAATGACCCCTCAGACATTACTGTACTCACTCCAGGCCATTTTCTAGTTGGATCCCCCTTGGTGGCAGTTCCAGAAGAGAATCTTTACGACACTCTGACTAACTGCCTCAAGCACAGGCAACTAATTCAGACATTTCATCAGCGCATTTGGAAGAGATGGCATTTGGAATACATCCACACTCTTCAACAATGTGGAAAATGGAATGTGCCCACAGATAATCTGCGCATCAGAGACATAGTGTTGGTGCATCAGGCCTCACCTACTCTCTCGTGGCCATTGGCCAGAATCATAAATGTGTCCCCTGGTAATGATAATGTAGTGCGCGTTGTTCATGAACACAGAACACTTACCTTACAGAACACTTTTTTTTAATGTAAAAATTAATTTTGACGTAGCAGTAGCGGATCAACCCTGAAGATGCTGACGTGTTTATGCGGCAAAACCGGTAGGAGATAACAATCCGTGTATGCGATGATGTAAGTTGAAATATTTGTAGTTATAAATATTACCCATATGATAAATGATATAGGCTATATATAAAAGCATAATTGTCCATTTAAACAGCATTAAAGCATCACTTATATTCAACACTGCAGACAACAAGTGCTACTAGTACATCGTGTAATCACTCATATAATATGCAAGGAAACAAGTAAAGTTCAGATCTAGTTTCAACATTTAAGAAAAGTGAACATGGACATGCCGTTCCCATAATATCTTAATGTTTAAACGAAATTCACCAGAAAGTAACTTAGAACATGGGCACAAGCCAACCTTAATCTGTTAATTAAAGAGATAAATCTCACCAACTGCGCAACGTTTGTCTTAAAACATAAGTTACAAATCAGCCTAACTCTCGCCTAACGTGGCTGACCTTACACATTAAAGCAATTCATCCAGGTAAAGAAATATTTTACTGTTGTATTATTTTATAAATTCAAACAAAGCAGCGGTAAAGGGATTTTAGTGACTAATCAAAAACAAGTTAAAGGTTTTTTAGATAGGCCAATAGAAAGAAAGGAGGGGGAAGAGTGGGAGAAGCGAATTGCTTAAAATAATGAATCCAAGCCTTGGATGATCAGTACTATTAAGTGTTTTGAGAATGGAGTATATCTGAAACACGTCAACAAACGTGAGATTAACGAAACTGAGAAAAACAATTATAACATTCCTAATAGAGATAAATGGTACCGGTATTCAAAATATTTATAATAGGCTACGACTTATTTGTACAGGCCTAAAGGTGAATTTTACTTTTTAACTAAATTTAAAGGTTGAAAAATATTGGTACTATTTTCGAGTTAATTAAATTATAACATTAAAAACTTTTTTTCCTGTCAAAATATAACCTTGCAATAATAATATATGTCACCTAAATTTAATTGTTGTGCAAATCGAGCCAAAAGTCAGGTTAACATTGATCTTGAATGTAGTCTACTGTTAACAATGTACTATTTCCTAGATTTTTATTGATCTTCCAGTATTTAGTTAGTCATGACTTCTGTTTATATTACAACCTATTAAACCAATTATAATTAAATTTTTCATAATATGTTTCTAATTATTATAGATGAATGATGTTGATCAGTTATTATCTCTCTTATTTTGTTTTATAAAACTATGAATAGTTAAACCTAGCCCTTAATTTTTAATATTTTTTATTTATTTTTTTTAAATTAAAAGATGTATCTGGTCTCATTAGGTCTAATTTGTAATTTTATACTTATAACAATTTTCAGGATCATACACTTCTGTTAATACATTAACAAATGTTAAACTAGTTGTGAAGAAAATGTGATTAATTATGTTGATGTTGCAGAGTTGTTTATTTATTTAGTGTGTAGTTGGCAATTTGGATGTCAATACCTTGACTAAAGGCTAATAATCAACTATCAAGTAAATGTAGCTTTTAATTGAGGTCTAAAAATTTGTATTTTGTTTGTAGCCTGTAGTTAAGCTTTCACTCAATTTCATAAGTATTTTTAAAAATTGATAAAGAGTATAATTATAAACGCTACATGCCTTATAAAGTTGTGTTATAAATATACCAACTTTTAGTATATCTTTGATTGGTACATAGGATCCTGAGAAGAATGGTGAGTTGCATGAAAGATGATAATCTCTGTGGTCTACTAAAAACGATTTGTGATTTTTGTTTGTATTTATATATATACTTTATTACAATAGTAACATAGTCTACAATTTATTAACAGTGTTGGTATTCGTAGAAACTACATTTTCATTTCAATTTACCTATTAGTGTATGTCCCATGCATGCTTTCTTATGTTCTCACTAATTATTGTTAAGAATGGTTAAATACAAGTAAATTACCTATAAAGTTGGAGCTTCATTTTTAATGTACGTCTTCATCAAAACACTGACAAACAATCAACAAATTTGCTTCTGAGAAGATCAGAAAGTAACGCTATTTAAACAAAATAAAGGTAGTATTAAATAGTAGTAATAAATAGTAGTAGTAGTAAATAAATAGTAGTAATAAATAGTAGTTATCTAGAACTATTATGTCGAATGCCATCTTGCAAATATACTCGCTAGTATCTAGTGTGTTTAAAAAAATATATATTTTCCTCTACTCCAGAAACTCCCATACTTTTAAAAACTAGTTTAACTGTTGGGATTCAACTAGAAGTATTCTTCTGTTGTTCTGATATTTAATTAAAAAAATTAAGATTTAACCTACCTTATATTTTATGCATTTTATAATAATTTATTAAAATAAATACGTGTTAACTTTTTCTGTTATAGGAAAGTAAATCTGCTTCTGATAATGATGGTAGTTTTGCGGGTCAGAGTTATTTTCACTGCCCAGTAGGCACTGGGAGATTTGTACCTGTTAATGAGCTTCGACTCTCAAGATCTTACTCACCATCGCCAGTTCCGACTCTAACAACATCTTCTCAGATGGTGTCAAGAAACTCATCCAACCATATGTTCAAATCAACAGCTGTTTTACAGCTAGAAGATAATACAAATCACATGTCTCGCAACTCTGATATCTCCAGAAGCAGTAATGTATTAGGTATATTAAAATTTTATAAGCTGTTTTATTTTAAATAAAATTAAAACAACAATTTTTTTAGTATCAACCACAATGTTTTAATAGAAACTTGCCGACCATGGTTTCGCTAGTTAAAGCATTGTCAAGGCTTATACAAGAATGAAACAAAAAAAAAAAAAAAAAAATTGTTGTTTTAATTTTATTTAAAATGGAATACCACCAAGTACCTACGGTCTCTAGCATAAATGTTTTATTTTGTTGTTTTTGTAGGGGTAAGGGGGGAGGGGGTTCTCAATACTTTATACGTAGAATATTGGTAGGAACAAGAAAGTACTATATATCCAAGTAAATGAAATAAATATGGGGTTGAGCAGACCTCGATCCCTCAGTCACAAAGACTTCACTGCATTTACTTTCTAAAGAATATTGTCTAAAATTTTACAACAATTAATTCTAAATTTTACAAGAAAGGATGTTGCTAAATGAAAGCGGACATTAGTCACACTTTTCACTTTGATAAACTGTGGCCGACCAGTACCCAAATAATTAAAAATAGCCTAATAACTAATTACTTATATATTGTTCTTTTATTATATCACAGTTGGAGAGATAAAAGCAATATATACAGTGCTACAATTGTTACTCTGACCATTAGTCTCTGTTTTTCTTATTGACTTCAAATCAGCAATTCAAACCATCGTATCAAACAATCCACCTATAAACCACACAATAAATCTACTTAGTAAACAAAGAAATACAATGATTCTCCAATGTATCCTCTCAGTTATAGGAATGAAGGTGCACCGACCTGATGGTATTGCAGAGGAGAAAAACACCTTTCAACAATTAAAAGACTGGTGAAAAACAAAACACAGGAAAAGATTGCCTAGGAAGCCAGCCTTGATGTATTGGATCTATCAGTAAGCAGTAGAAAAACATTAAAAAAATATAAACAAAAATATATATCTAAAAATCGAGCATAGTTAAACTCCAGACTCATTAATACACACGCTTGCCTTGCTACGCTTGCCTTTCTGTGCTTGCCTTGCCGCATTCTCCAATGTATCATGATTTACAAATCTCATCGTTACATTATCCGTAAACAACTGGACACAGTAAAGAACAGAGATCAACTCCTCGCTTGTAAGGGATTAGACCATATTTATTTAGTAGGAGTCAGAGAACTTACCAAGCCTCTTCTGGATTCTGGAGTTCAAATGGAATGAACCATAGATTAGCCACTAAAAAACATCATCAGTTTTAAACAACATTGTATACAATGCACAAATCAGGTATCACTTCCTCACCATAACTGACTGTCGAACATGTATTAGCCTTCCAGTGCATCTTATGTTTTATTCCAGGTTAGAGTTTAATAGGACACATACCCTATTATGTTTAGATTTTGTATAGATAAGAGATGCAGGCTTCAGAATGTGTTCCTTGGTATTACTCGGTAGTACATAACATAACATTTAGAGGATCCATCCTCTCCAACCAAACTACAACAATTTAGTTTCTTTTTACAATCTCTACTGATTGGGAAAGTGACCAGTGTTACGAAATATTTCAGAACTTTAAGGTTTTATTATATTTTTCTATTTGTTTATTACTAGGTAATATCATGTAACACTTTCCGAAGTAAGCCTGTGTCTTTTATGTGTCATTCCTAAACACGTAGGACAGATATATCCGCATTTACAAAATATTCACTATTATTGTTTAAAAACTCAATATTTTAATTGTTGATCATGTTTGATATAAATATATAACAAAAAAAAATATGTTATTTCTTTGAATTCATAACAGTCCAAGATGATGAAAAGACTCACAAAAAGGAAGGGGTATGTGAATGCGTAGGAATAACTAAGCAGAGCATGGGAAATTCTGACGGGAAGCAGTAATCTTTGCTGCAGTCAGTCGTGTCTAGAACAAAGCAGGATTCAGTTCAGTGTTAATTTATATGACTCATTATTTTTTTAATAACAGATTTGTTGATTACATCAATGAAGATTCGTTGAATACATTAATGACAGTGGATGAAATAATTGATAAATGGAGGGATGTGGAATAGTAAAGACAGTGAAAGTAATATTAGTGAAGTGGAAGAAAACTATCATAGTGATTCAGAGGTTAGTGATACTGTAAACAGTTATAACTGTACAAACACTCCCTTAGCCTTGGCAAATTAGAGGGTTGACGTGTCTGTAAATCACCCTAATCCTACATAAAATATTCCAATTGTAGATTACAATTTTGGACTCATTTTACCTACATATTGAACCTACTGAATAGTTTTTCTTTTTCTTATGATGAGTTCATGCAGTACATTTGTAATAAAACAACTTATTTTTGTAATTAGAAAAAAAATATTGCAAAGTGTCTTTTGGGAAGTCAAGGTCAAAATGAATGGGATGTGATTAATGTAACTGACCTAAAAGTATTTTTAGGAATAATTTTGAACATGGGATAAATCCTAAACCTGACATTGAAGAATATTTAACTACTAAATAGGTTTCCGGCGTGCAGGTGTTTTATCATAAAACTATTTTATGTTAATATTTTGGAATATTAATTTCTATCGTGGTGTTTGATTGGAATCATTCTATCAATAAACTTTGATTGGCGGTGACTATATTGTCATCAATTCATAAAGGCAGCAAATTTGACATGATTGATGTACCAAATAAAAATCCAAACAATCCACCCACATTAAAGTTACAAGTAATTCTTGATTATACAAAGAAAAAGGGTGTTGTCGACCGTTCTAACCATTTTATATCCAACAACTAATATTTGCTATGGACAAACAAATTTTATAGAAAAACATTTTTCTGGTTTCTTGAAGTTGGAACTATATGTATCTTCTATATAAATCATTTCAAATTGCTAACCATTTTAAACCGATGAAATACAAAGCTTTCTATGTGAAGCTCATAGAAAGTCTTGCGTTTAACGATCTACAATCCTCATACAGAATTTTCAAGTATAGAAGAGTACGCCCTCCATTTGGTCTATTTTAATAAAGATTACATGGGAAACTTCACTTGATGATGACGAAAGAGAAAAGCTCTGCCCGATGCCACATGTGCTACAAGTGTGGCCAATGAAAAGAGAACATACTTCTGCAAGACATACATTGAACACCCCTTCCTATAATAAAATGTGTTTTTTTTCCAAAAAAAAAATTTTTTTTTCTATGAAAATTGTGTGTATTTGTAACTATAAAGTAATTTTAAAATGATAAAAATTATATTCCTACATTAAAAAATTTCAATATTGTTGACGGTTTTATTTTTATTTTACTGAATACAAAGTATTAATATTCAGACTTTACATTTATCAATTATACTGAAATCATGTGTACTAAAAACTCCAAGACTCCCCTGTAAACTCTCCTAATTAAACTTATTTGCACTGATGACTCTCGTCCACTAACTTGGTTCCTCTTTAACGTGATCAGTCATGCAGTCTCTCTTTTTATTTCATGCATACTGCTCTAGAAGATATAGCGAACCAGATTGACTTGACATTTTTAATATTCATCTCATCTATTAGTTATCGTATTGCCTTAATAAATGACATGCTTATTTGTACTGGATTAATAATTAGCCTACACAGCTAGTTAGTACTAATAGATGTGTTTGTTATCAATTCTTATCTTTATACATTAAACTTGTAATATATCCATAAATACCTTCCATACATACAATATTAAAGTGTTCAGTTAAGCAAACAAAATTGTACAAGGTGTGTTCTAAACAACTTGTATAAATTCTTCAAGTTTCTCTGAAATGGAAGCCTAGAAAGTCAAATTCCTTTGGACTCTTGTTTTATTTTGTAAAAAAAAGTTTAAAATCTAAATTTTGAATAACTAAATTTAATGTTCATTGTTTGGTGTCCAAGTCACTTTGTATAATATAATGAGTAATAAATTATTTTATATTACCTTATAGATCCGTCATGTGACTTTGATTATGTCTTTATTACAAAGACGCGTTTCGGAGACGTATCTCCATCTTCAGTATTTTCACTCCGTAGAGGTCGTTAAAACATTAATATCACAAACACATTGACACTATACACACAATTAAATAAATACACATATACGTTGATTTTAATTTTATTTTTGAAACCGTGCGCATGTATAAAAAAAAAATATTAAAATCAACGTATATGTGTATTTATTTAATTGTGTGTATAGTGTCAATGTGTTTGTGATATTAATGTTTTAACGACCTCTACGGAGTGAAAATACTGAAGATGGAGATACGTCTCCGAAACGCGTCTTTGTAATAAAGACATAATCAAAGTCACATGACGGATCTATAAGGTAATATAAACTAATTTATTACTCATTATATTAACTAAATTTGTTGGATAATCAGTTTAGAAACTGTCATTTAATTTTCTTGCTTATATGTAACAGCAAACGGCTGTTAACTTCATTGCAAGAATTTCAGCAAAGTCACTTGTTCCACATGTAAACAAGGGCAAATAGACCCCTATACACTATATTTATTGGGCTACTTTGCTTTCGACTGACTTTTCCATTATACGTCTAACATCTTGCAATCACTCGATCATCTGGTGATACAGTAACTGTATCAACAATGCTGCCAACATATTTCTCAGACTATCCCTATTGCTTTACTGTATAGTATTAAATCCTCACATTATATGATTTGTTACAGAAGCTGACAAAGTGCCTCTAAAACCAGGTGATCATGTTATTTGGATTAGTGATTCAGGGCCTATCAGAGGAGTTGTAAGATGGTTAGGACGTCAGGACAATCAGCACCAGTTAAAAGTTGGAGTTTCTTTTGTAAGTTAACACCTCTAATAATGTAGATAAAGTTTTTTAAATAATTATGTTCTTGTTTCTTACATTTAAATATTGACACAAACTGCTGTATGACGAACACATATGTTGTCCAATTTACATCTGTTGTCCCATGGTGTGAGTATTATATTGATTATGTAGGATGAAACATTATTTGTATGTTTTTGCAATTTAAAGATAAACTATAATAATAATAAGAGAATTTGTTCATACTTACTTCTTACTACGTGCGTCCAGCTTCGGTGCCGATTGCACGGTGTCTTCTATACAGATGGGCAGCATGTTGCACATGTTTCGTGGAAGTGAGTATGGATGACATAAGATCCCGTGTGGCGTTGCCAACCTGAAGATGTCTCAGTATTTCCTCTCTGACTGCTCCATCACCATGGATACACTCAAGGACCACATGCTCCAGACTCTCGCTCCTCTGTCCACATCTAGTGCACAGAGGTGAATCTATCATACCGAAACTGTACAGGTATTCCTCAGTGATGATGTGACCAGTTCTGGATCGGGAGATGAAAGTTTGTGTCTTATAACAGCACAAATCACATCAATAACTTATGCAACAGGTTAGGATAGTTAGCCTAAATTAACCAATAACAACATAACCTAAGTCAAATGAAAAATATACGATTTGGATAATTAAGCATAGAATACAACGATCTACATTCATAAGTATTAATAGCAGACATTTATATACAACCTATTATTAATAAACCATCCATATTCATTCAATTGCAAAACAAATCATTCCTAAAGCAGACGTAAGATAGGCCTATCTCTAAATTGTAAACATTCGAAATTTAGACGCTGACACACAAATTAACCACACCACTACACAACCATAACATCACATATCTTTATTTAAAATCATTTCATAAGATCCCAAACTTTATTTACAAGCAAATCACTACATATAAGGAACAGTGAGTTTGCAATGTTAAACACGAAAACGGCCTACGGCCATTCTCCAAAATATATGTAACCATATTTCGAAGTACCAAATAGAACAATCAGACTGTAAATTACTCTAAGATACCACTACTTATAAATTATTTGTATGCAGAAACATCTGTTAGTTTTAATTGCAAACATTGTAAAATATTGAGGAAGAAGAAATAAGTTACTGATGTAGTCATTTAGTCAACCTTGTATTAAGATAGATCAGCTGATATGTATGTACGCGGTCTAAATCACCCTTAAATTAGTTAAATAATGTGTAATTAATAAACAAATTGATACAAAACAACAAATACGAATGCAAGAAATGATTATTACAACCCCAAATTGCCAATGGTCAAGAAAAGAAGCAAAAAAACGGTACTATATGGTGCCGCGGAAGAACCCCAACTGTTTCAACAAACGATCTAACAGAAAATAGAAAGATATCGCTCCGCAACACAACGAGGCGCCATGTTTTAAAAGAAATCAGAGAGGAACATTGTAGTGACCAGAGTACAGAAGCCAAATTAAACATCCAAAGTTTTCTTTTATAATATTTGTGTCTAAATTAGTGATTAGAGTCAGTGTGAACTGTACAGAGCATGGTATGCTCTGTTAATTAACTATTCTAAACATTTACCAAATTCAAAGGCCTGTATTTACTTCAAAATTATCAATTCAACATTTCACTGATGAACTTTAATTAATTTTTTTTTGTAGAATTTTAATCATTTCAATTGTCAATTTATTTATGCGTTATGCTTGTATAACACAACCATGCCAGCCGAGTGCCTACCCCGAGATCTAGCCTAACCAATATTGTATGTTAAATTCTAATAAAATTAATGTTATTATGTTAATATAACATCATATCTTATTATTTATTAATCTTTGAACCTAGAAAGTAAGAAACTGAATTTAGTCTTTATTTATTTATTTTTTATAACCATCCATATTCCAAATTAACCAATTAGCTTGAATTGAGTAGAGCCAAGAGGTAATTCTGTTCCATTTAGAAAGTTAATAAAAATTTAAGAAGTTTTTCAAAAAAAAAATAACCTAAAAGAATATATTATTTTATAATATATTATATTACATTATAGTAAAGAAATATTATTATTATTTATTATTATTATTATAGTCTGCCTATTGTGGTTCCTGTATATCTCCAAATCGTTTGGCCATTTCAGCAGTTTGAACAGTCCTCTGCCGGTTGTATCATTCTTCCACATGTCGATCCATTTCAGTTTGAGAGAGCGTTTTGCTTCCTGAATGCTAGTAGTTAGAATCGGTACATGTAGTGGCTTTGGATGTTGCTGAAGAGCAGTTCTTGCTATTTTGTCGGCCTCCTCATTACCTTGTATGTCACTGTGCCCAGGGATCCATTGGAAGTGAATGGTTTTATGTTTTTGTATATTCTGGAGCTGATTTTGTATTGCCTGTGTATAATGAAAGTAGGGAGATGGTTTATACCTGTTTATTGTAAAGAGGGCTGCCTTGGAGTCTGTGAGAATGCAAATCTGTTCCTTGGATAAATCGTCACAGTGTTGGAGAGCAGCAAGGATGGCCAGAAGCTCAGTCTCCATGCTCAAGTTACTGACTGAAGAGACGTAAAAACTATATTCCATCTCTGGGATATAGACGCCTGATCCAGATTTGAGATTTTCTGGATTCCCCCATCAGTATATATTTGTAAAAAGTTTTGGTGTTCAGTGTCGATTGTCTCCAGTGCGGCCCGTCTTAAGTGCAATGTACTGTCCTGCTTAGTCAGACCACCTGCTATGTCTGTGTATATTGCTGGAGCGATCCAGATCCATGGAGGCGTAGAGTTGATCGAGGGAATTCTCAGGGGGAGGGAAATTGCTATGGCCTAAACAAAGTTGCTGGATTCTGGCTCTGAAAGACTGTTTGCACGAGTCACTGACGGGGATCAGCTGGCTGGATGGGTTACTATTGTTTTTGCAATTTAAAGATAAACTATAATAATAATAAGAGAATTTGTTCATAAACATCCAAATTATCATTTGTATTGTATCCAATATTACCTAATAATATTTACAAAGATCACAGAAAACTTTATTAATCAACAAAATTTCAACTGCCGGGATCAGCCGACAGACCCGGTAGGAAAGTCAATTAGGAATAATAAAGAAAACATGTAATTTAGGTAACAAGACCAACGAGAGATATAGAGGAGTATTTTAGGTGACTTTGTTCAACAAAATAATTTTGAAGCCGAAGCGGCACGTATTTATTGGTTACCTGCGGTTGTTTGCACGTGCCTCCACACTCTGCATGAGCTTGGGTAGTTCAGTGTTTCTCTCTCTCTCTGCTGTGCGTCATTTATTTACAAGATTAGATATTACAATTATATTTATATATCCACAACAATTTAGCGTAACAATACGAAGGGGTAGCGTTTCACTTTATTATTCAACCAGACAAAAGATGTCCAGGTTCGGTTTACATTTTATATCATTCCAGATTTATATTATACATTGACATCCAGCATGGCTTAAGAGTAATTTATCCCTTCAACTAAATAATTAAATATGATGTTTAGATTTTTAAGAGAAACAGGCTCACCTTGGAAAGTGGTCCTTAATATTACCTAATAGTATACAAATAGAAAAACACAATAAAATACTAAAGTTCTGAAATATTTCGAAAAAATGTTCACTTTCTCAATCAGTAAAGAGACTAATAAGAATAATATTCAATTATACAAAATCTAAACATAATAGGCTATGTGTTCTATTAAACTTTAACCCCAGTGTTATGCAGACTGGGATCAACAAACTTCTGCTGCATCTCAAAAGTGTTTAAATCAATACATGATGTGTGCCTCCATGAAGAGACACATATAAATATCATAGTTAATGTTGCCAGTTAAAATGTTTTAAAGTTTTCTGTGATCTGTAACAAAACAATTCTTACTTAATACATAACCCTAGTATATTTGCCTCTTACCTTGTGTTTAGTTTACGTATAATTCGACCCGTTGACTTGGGTTTTAATCTTCGTATTTTATTATAGTAAAGTTGATTTTGAGAAATTAGGCCATTGTAACCAATGAAAGAAACACAAATTTCTACAACAAACATTTTGTTTTCATTAAGACAATGGTTTCATTGACTTCAGTTGTTGGTAGTTGCATTATGTTGCTCTTTTGAGTTTTAAGTGGATATATTCGTTTTGACATTCTCGGAGTCAAAAAGTGGTTTGTTTATGTCGGTCTGGTGGTATCCTACAGCCAAAATGTCTCGACTGATTTGAATCAAATTTGATATGTAGGCATATTTTGGCCATATCTCTGAACATTTCATAACTCAAAATTTGGGAATAGCTGCTAAAACAAAAAAATAAACTGATAACGATTTTGATAAAATTTTGCTCAAGTGTAGCCTTTAAAGACCCAAACAAATCATATTGGTTGCCAATTATCCATAAATGTTGGTTAGTGAGTTATCGCTAATTTTTTATTTTTTTTTAAATTAGCCATGGAACATTTATAAAAGATATAATTTCTCAAAATCTGTTCTACCAGTTAGGCTTAAGTTTTTGTGAAACTAATTAATTGTAAGCGTTCTCCAAACCTTTGTACGAAAACACAAGTAAAAAAATATTATGTAACTATTGTAACGCCAGCTAAATAAAGCAGAATAATTGTAAAACATAAGTTACCAACAAGGTAGATTAAATTTAAAATGCCTTAATAACGTCCTCTGTTTAGTGCTACTACCTAGCGGCCAACTTTGAGAGCGGTATCGTACGATCTAGTGAATCGACCTTAACCTTGCCCAACCTTGAAATTGATCTCAGTACTTAGTTTGAAGGCCGGCTTGTTGAATTTAAAAGCTTAATCACATCATGTAAAACTTCCAGTTAGTTTTCTTTGTTAAATAATTTTGGCTCTTCATCAAAATTCGTTTAAAAAATTATTCTAAATTATGTACCAAATAATAAAAGGTACTTTAAGTACATAATGTGTAGTTCACCGAATAATTTTCATGGATGATTTTCGTTCACGCTAATAGCTCGTAAGCTTTCGTCGACCAACTCCAGCAAATGCTGGTTCAAGGTCAAGAGAACAAAGAACTTAAACTTGAGCTGTATTTGAGTTGAAACAGAACTCAGGACATCGTAACTCGTAAGAGTTCAATTTATGAAAAATCTTTTTGAAATGGGCCTTATTAAGGTACCAAAATGAACTTTACCTGTGTCTGTTAAAAACTTTAATATATAAAAAAAAGGGTAATAAAGTGAACTAAACTTGGTGATTATTTTTGGTGAAACAAATATGTACAAACTTTAAATTAATTCATGGATGGGACAGCATGCATTTCTTTCGGCCTCACGACCCCAAAGGGGTTATTTTTCTAAATTAAAATAAATTGACGTCAATAAAAATTTAATTTTCTTTTTCTATATAAACATGATCTGAACAAAATTATATTTAAAACATACATTTTCAAAACTAATCTCTTGTTATTTTCAGTTGGCCAACTTAGTGTTTAAGAAATTTAATAAATAAAATTAATTGTAATAATTTATAAGTAATTTAGTGATTGAAATTTTGTTAGATTTAATATACCTTTTAAACTCAAATTTATTTTCAATAATATTATTATTTTTTTTTTTACAAGAAATGTTTCTTCTCTCTTTAAAATTTTAACAGCAGCTATTTGCATGGGGGGGGTATTAAATCAAATGTAAATTTTATTAAGGGCATTATAACTATATAAAACTTGTTTGTTATTAAAAAAAAATTATCAATTAAGTAAATTGTTAATTTGTATTTACAGTTTGTGTAAATGGTTAATTTATCCAGCGTTATTAAACTACAGCACTGTTCAGAAATTGCTTCGTTTCTTTTAAACATGTTACCAACCTGGTTCCAATAATTTCATAATCTTATAAAACAAAAAATCCTTGGTAACAGTATTATGACGTATATTTTTCACTTGAAATACTTATTTAATTAAGCTTGGTAATACTAAGCTTTAATACTAGCTTGGTAAAAAAATGTATAAGCGTAAAATCAATAAATTAAAATATTACGGTTCAGGAATAATTGGTAAAAAACAAAAATGAGCTGCGACAGCCATCATTTTTAGCTAGTTTAAGTCCTATTTAAATATATTGATTTTTTTTTCCTCTAGACAGCATTTGTGGTTCATTTTCACTTATTGACTAATAACTATCAAATTGACATTTATGGTGTTGAATAATTTTATTTGGTTTTGGAAAAAGTTTGAGTAATGTTTTTTATCTGTTTATTAAGTCTTTGTAATTCCAGGATGATGTGACTGACAGAACAGATGAAAATGAGAGAAATCTTATGGAGCTTCCTGTGTTAGAATTGGTCAAAGCTGAAGATTTCTATGGAAATTCTGCAGGTTAGTACATAATCTTTGATGTTCAATGAACACTGTGGTGAATGTGAACAATATAAAACACTGAAACCCCTACCACAAGTTTGGTACAATAACAAACGTGTGTTTTTTAACAAAAATGTGTGTTATTACCAGACTTGTGGTAGGGGTTTCATTGTTTTATATAGTCTTAATTTAATTATTTCATTGCTTATATAGTTTTATGCAGATTTCTAATAAAACCATGACTGTGAAAATCTAATCATGAAATAAAAAAAATGTTAAAAATTGGCTAACGCAGACTTGTATGCATGAATACAAAATTAGTATTAATAGGGAAAAATATAGATTTCCTCTTAATTATTCATATACACCAATTTTTAAAAAGTTTTCAATTGCAATTAACATTTAAATGATATACGAATTAGTGGTGCGCGTTAACGCTAACAATGGTCAACGTCAACACCAGTTAACGTTGAGCGTGATTAACAGTTGAAAAAAAACTGCTAACGTTAACGTGCTAGTTGATAATATTTTAAATAAAAAATTAAAACGTAAAATTTGTGATTCTCTATATAATTCTAAGTACAATGTAAAAGAAATCATCAAATATTGTAAAATTAATTTCATTGGAAACACTAGTTATAAAGTTGGAAATTTAATATCTAATTGATATCATTATAAACCTGCGTTTTATTGCTCTAGAAATATAGGAAAATTTATTATTAACAATAAGGATAAGAGAGATAGTTTAGAAAATAGTGGTGTATATAAAATTTCTTGTAATGATTGCAATTGTGAATACATAGGTCAATCCGGAAGGTCAGTTAAGAATAGAGTTAAAGAACATGTACACAGTTGGAAGTATAGCAAATCTAATTCAAATTTTGCAAATCATTTATTAGACACAGGACATAATTTTGATCCTAAGTTAAACGTTAAACTTCTGCATATGGAACAAAAAAGTAGGAAACTAAATAACCTGGAATGTTTAGAAATCAATAGATCAATTTTAAAAAACCATACTTCCAACTTAAATGAACAAATACATCTTAACTCATCACCACTATTGAGACCTATTATGTAACCTTTGTTTTCTAGAACACCCCCACTTCCATCCCACAGGTTAGATCATTGACCTTTCTTTTGTCATTTCTCAACCCCTTTACTCTAACCTTTCCTTTTGTCTCATATTTTTAGTTTAGACTTGTTTTGTTTTCAATTTAGTTGCAATTAAATTGCAACTAAATTTGGAAACATATGTCGCAATTAAAGCTGTTTTGTGGAATTGAATAATCACCTCATTATTTACATTATCATGGAATTCCATCATGTACCAACTATTGTAACATTAAATTATATTTATAGCTATTTGAAAATACACTTTTTTCTTCTTAAAATCTAAAATATGCAATTTAAACGTTTTATTCTTTTAAATATTCTTATAATTCAATTTTAATTTCAGAAATATTAAATTTTTAAATTCCAGTAAATTTTGGTAAATGTTTTAAATGTAATGTTAAATAACTTAGTGCGTGATTTGATCAGCCAATCAATTTACTATTACAATTTATATTTTCAAAATTAAGATTTACAATTGATATATATAAGTTACGTTCTCTGGTTCGGAACAATAGGTTTTTAAAAAATAACTTTTATTTTTATAAACCTGTTTATTCATTATTACTAATAACATATGCACTGAAATTAATATAATAAAAAGTTTTCGGATACAATTGATTTGCATTCAATGTATACGGAGTGAAAAGCTTAACTACTTGATTAAAATTATAATACATTAATTCTCATACCCACTGAGAAGAACAGTTTGGTTCGAAAGTCTGCTACATACTAACTTAACTCGGCTCTGTAACAATTACAATAGAAAAAGATGAATCGGCTTAAAAACTACTAGGATCATCATTTAAACTACAAACTATATTATATATATATATATATATATATATATATATATATATTAAAAGATTTGCCTTTTTATTTGACAAATTTAAATTTTAAGAAACTAAGTTTTAGTACTAAGTACCAAACGTAAACATTTACTTCTGATGGTTCGGACTTGTTTTAGTTCGGACAGGGGTCCTGTCCGGAACGAGAGGGAGTTTACTGTATTAGAAAATGATGTAAGTTAAATCAAAGTTCAACAAGCACTTATGTTTAACACATGCTAATGCTTCATGACTTAAACTTTTGTTTAAGAAATATTTGTTAGTTCAGAATCTGTTGATCGATGCTTGGAAGGTTTCACAGGTTGTAGATTGAAACATTAGACTACCCCAATTCTGGGACCAGTGTAGTTATACACTTTAAAAAAAAAAGAAATAACAAAAGTATTAATTTCTTGTTTTAAATTGTTGGTGACACAAATAAATGTGAAAAAATATAAATTTCTATGTTTTAATTAAGTAGAAAATTGCATTTTCATTTAATGTGGATTTTCAAAGTCTTAAATATTCAAATTGATCTATACAGATTTTTATCGAAGTATTAAACTTATGTATCTTATTTATAATTACTTTAAAAGATATTTTATAATTATAAATTTATAAAAAGAAATTACAATGTTCTTTTAAGAGAGTTGTTTGTTACAAACATATCTATTAGTCGATAGTTAACTAAACACAGTTCTATACTTGTTGAAAACAAAGTAAGTTTATGTAATTAAGTTTGAAGTTAAATTTCAGTAGTGTTATAGTCAGAAAATTATACTAAACAATTTTTTTGAACTACAGAAAACTAATTTCAAACCGCTGCTTGGTTTTAATTTATAAAACTACTACAAGAGTAAAGTATTTATTTACCTGGATGAGTTGTTTTAACGTGTAAGACACAGTTACTATGTTAGACGAGAGTCAGGATGATTTGTATGTTTTATATTTGCACAGTTGGCTTTTATTTATTCAACTGGATAAAAGAAATAGGCCCATGTTCAACGTTACATGTTTAATTATTTAATTTTGTTTAAGCTTTTGAAATTTTAAGATATTGACATATCTACGTCCGCTTTTGTTGAACGCGAGACTAAATCTGAATTTTCCTGTTTCATACACATCACATGAGATGTACTAGTGGTGATTGTTGTCTGCAGCGATTGCAAGTGAAGCTCTGATGCTGTTAACAAAACAAAAATGTATGTAGTGTGCATTATGAAACACTTCAAAAGTGTGTAAAATTAATAGGAAAATCTGAATATCCCACTTTAGCAGCAAAAAAAAAAAAAAATGGTTATAACTCTGGGAATTACTGGACCCATTTTCAAAAAAGTTTTCAATTTCAATTATCATTCAAATCATATACCATATTTATCATTGAAAAAATATATGTCTGTCACTGATAATTGTAAGAAAACCTATAAAATATGTTAAAATTTTTCCATTTCAGGTAAATTGGCAAACAAAAATGAACCTTGACTAAAAGCTTGATTTTAATTTTTTTTTAATTTATGCTGAGAAATTCTATATAGAGAGCAAAGCAAATTTATGCCTTTTTTTATTTTATAAATATTTTTTCAGGCTGGTTCATTTTCACTTTTTGCTTGAAATCTACTGAAACATGATTAATTTAGTTCGTTACTATGTGATTTTGGAGAAGGGTAAGAAAAAATTTTGGGCATGTTTTTTGCATTATTTATTTGTTTATACTTTATACTAAGTTCTGTTAACTCGTTTCTTTGTTATTGGATAAAATTGGTACTTGTTATGTGCTCATTATTTTTTTTTATTATTTGTTATTAAATTGACAAAAGAAATAGAATAAATAAATTGTCATTTTCAACTGTAACATTGTCAGTTAATGGACAAGTTTAATCTTTTATACGTGGCAATTTAAAAAATTAATAATATGTGATAAGTATGCTGTTTGGGAAGATCAACACAATTGGGATCTCTAAAGCTAAGAGATACAAAATTCTTAAAATGAGGAACTTTCCCTATTTTTTATAGGATTTGAAAATATACTATTCTAAATTTTTAAAAATCATTGCCATTTTCCAATATGGCTGACAACTTAGTTTTTAAATAGCTACACTATAAATTTTATTGTTTGTAGGTAGAACATGTAATTTTAAGACTTTTGTTCTAGATATTTTGTAAGAATCTACAGCCTATAAAAATTGAAAAGTTATTATTTACTCAATATTTAGTGGCTGGTAAAATGTTTAAAATTTGGGTAGTAATTTTTTAAATCCTATAAAAAGTATGGAAGGTGTACTTATTTGAAGTTTTTTATATCTCTTCTAGTTTTTTTTTTTAATTCCAATGGTGGCCATCTTAAATTGTATATTATTAATAAACATTAAGATTGTTTATCTTTATTGCAGATATAAAAAAAACTACAAAAGCCCGAACAAAAAGTGATAGCAGCAGTGGGAGTTGTAAAGATCCTATCGCAAAACTGAGAAGGTCAGATTCATTTCGTTGGAATTCCACTGCATGCCTGGAAAGCACAGGACAAAATGAGAAGAACAAAGTACAGGACGACGTTGTAGATTTTCTAACTTCTGAATTCCCAAATCGATTATCACTTGGAGTCACTTCAAATGGGAAATCTACAAGACTTAATAATGATCTCATTAACATTTCTTCATCACCTACATCTAATTCTGAGGGTAAGCCGTTAGTCAACATTAGTATTCTGTTTCACACTTCGTTGGCAGAGTTCAAAATGTATTGACTATGTAAATCAAATAGTAGTGTCAGGATAAGTAGCCATAATGACATGGTTGGATTATCGTACAATCTTATGCTTTTTACTTTTTCTCACATGTATGTAGGATAGGGGAAGTTATATGATTGGTCAAAAGTTGTATGTCAATGTTTTACTGATATATCTGTTTTGAGGTTCCCTGAGTCCAAAAAAATAGTTTTTAGAATTATATCAGTCTGTTGCTTATGCATTGCTCTATAGTCGGAAACGCATGGGCTGATTTTAATCAAATTGAGTATAATGGCAAATTTTGACATTTCTTAGGACTAGTTATTAAATTAACATGTCTTAGGACATTTCAAATTTTGAGTTATAGTTTGATTGGTGTAGCTCGTGTATCACTGAAGAGGACGACCTTGTCGTTGAAACGCGTCTGATACTTAGGCGTATTTTTTGTGAGAATTGTGTTCTGTTTGTTTGTTATCCTGTATTTCTTAGGACTTTTTTTCATTTTTTTGCTATCTCAAAATTTGGGGATAGCTGCCATAAGAAAAACAATTCAAACAATCCCAAAAAATGTATCCGTTGCTAACTATCCAAAAAAGCTGGTTCGTAAGTTATAAGTAAAAACCAAAATATCACCCATGGAGCTGTAATTTATCAAAAATTCTTCAAAATTGAGTGAAAAGTGAAGCTTAATGACTTAACCCAGAGTAATGACTATAAAATCACAATTACGGTTCATACACAATAAATAAGCCCCTTTGTTTTGATAAATAAATATTTTTTCAAAGACAGTATCAACGATGCACAATTTTCACTTATTGATCGACAATTACTAAAATGAAATTTTTGGTACTGATTAGTATTGGTGTTAGTTCGTTTTTATTTGGTTGAGTGAAAGAGTTTATCCGATGTTTTTGCACCATTTATATGATCGTATTATATTTGAATGCACGTTTTAAAGCTGCGAAAAATGAGATATTGTGAGACATAGTTACAAGTGAAAAGTTATTATTAAAACTCACTTTTTTTAAAAAATTTAATAATCTGCCTCTACTTAAAATTTACCAAACAATATTTCAGGATTACAAACTTATCCAGTAATTCATAAAACAAAACTAAACTAAACTGTTTGGCAAAGCAGCCCGTAAAGAACCTAGGTCTGTTTAGATGGCTTTTCAGTTTGGTAACGTGTAATTAACACTTTGAAATTCCCTTCCCCATTGTTTTAGTATTTTCAACCAGAGTTTGATACCAATTGTAGTTTCCCAACTTTTCTCACGATAATGGGTCAACATGTGAAACCCTACATGGATTGAACACACAGCCTCTGACTCACGAAACAAGAGTGTTAACCATTAGATAAATTCGAACTTCATAAGACCAAGCTACCATACCAAGTTTAACAAAATTTTTGAAAAATTTGTAATTATGGATTCTAGACCCAGGAATGTTGTAGAGCCAAGAAAAAAATATAATAAGTAATTGTCTCATGCTCATTTTTAAATTGTATTTACAATATGATATTATATAAAAACGTTCCTTTTTAAATTGTTTTGAGACTGGTGTGTTTAACATACATAATGAACACAAAGTCTTTTATAACCCCCTCCTTCCACTTTTTTCACAGTTTTATCTTATCGTATTCGGACTAAATGAAGCTTGTAGGCAGAGATTTTTTTCATATTTAAAACTCATATTTATTTATTATTTATGATATTTTGTGAATATTGCATTATTTTGAAATAAATCCAATAAAAAAAAAGGATTTAAAACATTATCTGGTGATATTTCTTGGTTAGATGAATGTTTTTTTTTTGCTTCTACCTTAGATTTTGTATTCAAATTAGACAAGCAGTCTTCAAGGCATGGTTTGAAGTTGTATAACTATTCAGCTTCACATTATGTAGGGTGTTCGTTTTTAAAATACCACCCGAGTTTATAAAGTTTTACAACTGAATTTTGTAATGATTTAGTCCTCAAATGTTGGTTAGGCAAGCTGTATATAACTGAAAGTCTATCAGCTGATTGATTGCTGATGCAGAAGGTTCATATTGATAGGGTTCTTTGTTTTACTTTAGTGAAATATAGTTTATTTATTCATGACTATAGTTTTGAACAAAGAAGAAAAAGCATTTATTTTTAACACTTTAACCGTATCATTGGTCCCTGAGACTAGACGGGAATTTCGGCTCTACAAAATTGGTACACCTGATAGTTTGATTGACTTCTCCAGCTCAGTAGCTGTCAAGTAGCTTCTGGCCAATAGTTATTTTTAGCCTTCAGTTGGCCTTGAGCTGTCTCCTGTAACGGACGATACATTTAGTGTCAGGCGAGTCCCGGCCTGCGATACTGGATGATACGCATTACGTTTGAAATTTTGTGGGTGTATCTACCAGTATAAATATGATTGCACATAGTTTTTGTTTTTGGGTTCTCTATTTATTTTGTGTTTGCAATGGCTCATTCCCAGGATATAAGAGTGAATGACGCTGACTTCAATGATCATATTTTGCAACTCCTTTACAACAACGTAGAGGAAGAAAGTGACGAAGACGTGGATGTATCGGATCAAGATCCTGATGATTTGGTTCCTGATGCTGACAGGGAAACTAGTGATAGGAGTAGTTTATAAATGACGAACCCTGAATAGAAGATGAAAATGATATGCATTATATTGTTGAAAATTTTGTTCTTCCGGAGGGGGAGTCTGAATTCTTTTGGGTAAAGATGACAGTATTTGCTGCAAGAGAGAAGAAACAAACAAAGACGAACGCTCCAACACAACATTTTGAGAGGACCACTTCCCGGTCCAACAAGAAGGGCTAGAAATTGTTTTGAAAATAAATAGTGTTTTTTGTCGAAAACATTTTTTTCCCTCCATTTCCTTATACATATATACAGATTATTTACAAAATAGTACAAATTAAAAATTTTTAAAGCACTGTAATGCCAAATTTTAATTCATACATACATGTATTATGACCTAAATTGAAATAAATCTTGAGATTCAAGTAAAAAAAAAACTTAAATGGAGAAAAAAATGTCCGGTCTGAGAGACCGGATGATACTGTTGGTGAATGAAAATTCATGATACGGTTAAAGTGTTAAGCATTATTTTTAAAAAAATATTATTATTTTTAAAAATAATCATGCCAGGAAGAGTATCATAGGCAGTTTCATAAGAACATTTCCACATAACAAGACATCGATTCACTGTCTGATGCTCAAATTTGATGAAACTGGCTCCAAATCTGATCATCAACATGTTCGAAAATTCACAGTAAGAAGAATGATGAGCCATAAGAAGACATGCTAGTAATTTTGCTACCTTCTCAAAAAAAGTCTTTAAGGAAATTGTCACAACAAAAAGAAATGTTCATTGGTAATGCAATCTATGAAGTTAAAAATATTGACATAAAAACGATTCCCTACTGTACTGTTTGTTTAGCTGGCTAACAAACTTGTCCAACGCACGTAAAAAAAAAGTAATGGTACATAGGCTAAAGTTATACAAAGTCCATTTGTCATAGAGTTAATTCCAAATGATTATTTTACCAGGCTCTACTATTGTCAGTGATTTAATAGTTTTGTTTGGGAAAGAATAACAGTCATGAACAAAACTTTTTACTCGGATGAGGCATAATTCCTCATTGGTTCTGTTTTTTCTTTAAATCACACTCGATGCAAAGCTCTATCAAGATATTGTTATGCATTTCATTGCAATGATAGAGGAAAATGATGCTTTTTCATGGTTTCTACTAAGGCAGCGCCACTTGCCATACAGCTAACTCAACAATGGATATACTAAAAGACTTATTATAGCCAGCTAGGTCTCCCAATTTTCTTTCCAGCGGACTTATTTAAAGAATCGTGCATTCCATAATATTCCTCAAACTATTGAGGAACTAAAGGAAACATTACTTGGCTATAATTAAATATTGAGCTTGATATGTGACATGGTATCCGTATAAAATAAAACTTTTAACACAAATACTAATAGTACATTTATTTATACGTTTCGACGACATCACAACTTTCAGTGATGCACGAGCTGTTAGTTATAGCTTAGTTATTGTGGCTCGTTGTTCACTAACGATGGTGACTTTATCTTTGAAACATGTTTGAATAAATAAATGTACTATTTGTAAGAATTTGTGTTCAAGTAATATAACTCATCTGAATTGGTATTAACACCCTTTGAAGAGTAGCTAGAAATGTGTGACGAAGAGTACAACTTTGTAGTTGTGAAAATGGATGACATTTTTAACATTTACTTTAAAAATTGTAGTGTTGTTAAAAGCAATATTCTGTAAAGAAACATTCTGATAATTGAATTATCTTATATACTTTAGCTCATCACGGTTGCATTTTAAAATAGAACATACTTCTCGTAGGTATAAATTCAATTCTTTTATGTACACACTGAGGCTGGAGTAAGGGTTGTTCTCTCCTGCAAGTTAAAGCTATACTACTATCACTTGAACTATTGTATTGTCAAGAACCTTTGCTCTATTATAGGATGCCAACAATGTGCCGATGTTAAAAGTCAAGACATTGGCTCTTGACAAATATATTTCATTTGTGGATTACTTTCATAATAGCTCCCAGTTAACTTTTAACTACACGGACTCCTTTTTGTAACACAAACATTGATGTGGCGGTCTGCCAGTCTCCAAATAAAAAATCTATACTAAATTACCTATTGTGTTTTTTTTTAATAAATTAAACATATTTACTTGATTTTAAACACTTAAGTTGGCATTTTTATAAGATTTTACTATTACGTTATTGGTTGTCCGCAAACTGTTAGTTGTAGGCGTTACTACATTACTTTACTGTTTCACCAAAGATAGTCAGCTTCATCAGGCACAGTACTAATACATCTACAAACAGTGTTAGTATTGTACCTGACAAGCTGACTGTGTTCGACGAAACAGCGCTGTAGCTTCACCTACAAGTAATGGACTGCCGACAACCTATAAGGTATTTATAATTTTATTAATAACCAGTTCAAAGCTAAACAATGATTTTACCGTTTATTTATTTTTTTTTTATTATTTATTTTAATAGGGCACATTCTGTTATATTGTGTAGATTCTGCGGAAAATTATCAATGTAAAATTGTTATAAGGTATTTTGTTTTATTCTCAATAAGTACTAAATTGATTAATAACAAATATCATTGCAAATATTTAACAAAAACAGTTCAAATCCCCAAAAAAATAATAAATAAAAATATGTACTGATTTACTCACTAAAAAGTTACACTCTTGCCTGGAAGTCTAGTGAACTCGATACACACTTTGTCATGATTGTACAGATCACTTACTCATCAAAAACTGACAAAAACCAGTTGAGTGGATGACGCAGGTTATTATTAGAAAATACTAAATGGTCTGTCAGATTAACCAACAGTGGGGGGTGTGTCACAATATATTTGTTCACAATTTTTATGTAACATTTTATCATTATAGTAAAAAATAAGATTTTAGTGTGTATATTTTCAAAATGATGGGAATTTAACTTTTTTTTAACAAAAAACAGGCCAAGAAAAGTATTACTGGAGGGGAATAATTCACAAACACTCAAAAAGAGTCAACAAATTGACCTCAATTAAATCATCTATATACTACTTAAACATAAATATATGTACATACATAGTTACTCACCCCTATCCAAATACTTACACATACATGAAACATCAAAATCATGAATTCTCCCAGAAATAACTTGTTATAAAATAAATTTCCATCTTTATAACCAAGCAATATTCTAAAAAAAATAATGGACGAACACAAAATAAAATCATTCAACAATTTGAAATAATTTTTCCTCACCTACCATTATGGAATCAAGAAGACACTTCTTTAATTTATAACTTAGAGACTGTAAATTAATATTCTCCTTAACATAATTTGGTAAATTATTATACAACTTAGGGCCCAAAAATAACTATGTTTTCATAAATAAACTATTATTAGGTTTGGGTAATTTTAAAAGATCAGCATACCTGGTTATTTACTTTCTGGTTGCCCCCCCCCCTCTCCTCTCCCTAATACATTAGCATTCATCATGCACAAATTTACCTACCGATACTTCAAACGTACACATACATGTTTCTTAAAAGGAGGATTTTTTAATTTACAAAAAGAGGAAAAGAACTTTCATTTCTATTCTGGCCACAGAGTAATCTTATGACAATTTTCTGCACATTGACTATAAATCTCAAGTGAGATTTATATGTAATGTTTCATTAACTTTACATATAAAGATTGCTTATAAGAATTCCACAGAAAGCAGACATTTGTATGTTTCTTTCCCATCTCTAGTTGACATATTTAGAACAAGTAAGTTATGCGAGTATTTCTAATGTTATGAGCAGGTGTCAACTTGGATAGATGTGAGCATGGTGTTTATTTTTAGCTGCAAGTCTATAAATACTTGACTGGGCTGCCTAACCCACGCTGTCTCTTGTGTGCTTAGTGTACTTTCAACTCATTTCATAGTTAAATCTACTTTTATAATTTTATCTTGTTTTCGGTTTAAAGTAGTGTACAGGTTTGAGAACTATCTTTTTCATTTGTTGTTAGTGAAATCGATCAACTAAATAATTAAGTTTATTTAAAATTATTATTTAAAAAATATATATATTGTTAAATAATTAAAGTTAATTATTTTAATTCTAATTATAATTAGCTTATACCAAAATAATACATGTTGCACAACTCATTATTGTTAAATTAATTGCATCATTTTCTCTAAATTTACTATTATAATTAAATTTTTCTCTGATTTAAAAGTAAATTATTAAATTAAAGTACCGCACTTTGTCAAAACCCTTTCAATATTTCACAGCAGTTTTTGTAACATAAAACACATGACACTACCGTTAGGCAATTATGTGTTTCATGATGATATACTATACTTAAATCACTATAATTAAACAAAGAGCATTTTACTAACCAAGGAATTGCTTTTGAAAGCAATTAAATATAAGCAAGTTATAATGTACTTTTAAAATGAAAATTTAATTGAATTATTTTAATTCCTATTATAATTCGTTATTACCTAAAAAATTGCATAACTCTCCAACTATGCAAATAGATTTTTTTTTTCACAGATATACAGAAAAGTTTTAAAGAAAAGAACATAAATTTTGATATAATTTATTCAGACTTTTTGTCATCATTTGCGTATATAAAATCTAATGCATGACGTTTCAAGAATATGGATCAATTCTTGTTGTCAAGTAAAAAAATCTAGACAGTGACAAACATTAATAGAGTCAACGTAACCTAGTGGTATGTCTATTTTGAAAAAAATTGTCATATTCTAGGTTATGAGAATTGATCCAACTATATCAATCTATTGATATCTAATAACGTGTTCTTCACTGTATTTAATTTACTTACTATTTTAAAAGAACAACAATATAACCGGACATAGAAAAATATTTAAATATATTAAAACTGAATAACTGCGTGTAATGGTAAAGGTTTTTGTGATCAATTGTGTTTCAAGGCTTGTGAAGCTTCTAATAATATTACAAGTTTACAAGATAAGAAACAAATAGAATAAAATATGAACACAAATAATACATTTATTTTATTCAAACATAATAGTTATAGTTTTAATTATTGTACCGGTACCTCGTCCATCACTGAAGATGGCGACTTTGTCGTTCAAACGTGTTAGAATAAAATAAACATACTATTTGTGAGAATTTTATTCCATTAAGTGTACCATCTCACAAGTCAAGATCGGTATTTATTTATAAGATAACAAACTAAATTAAATCAATCATGATCTCCTTTAGAATCAAGTTTTGTAAATCTTGATTGTACTGACGTTTTTCATTGAAATAACTCTGTTATTATTTTAAACTAAAAATGTTCAGCTTTGAAATATTACTTGTTAAAAATCTGAACAAAATTATTCTTACTACAAATCACTGAATCCCCTGCCACAAGTTTGGTACAATTAACACAAACACAAATAAAATGAAATATTTATTTGCCCTATGTTATTGTAATTCCCTGATGTACATTTCGGTAACCACGTTACCATCATCGGAAGGATCTGAATATATTTCATTTTATTTGTGTTTGTGTTATTGTACCAAACTTGTGGTAGGGGATTCGGTGATTTATAGTGTTCACATTCACCACGGTGCTCATTGAACATCTAAAAATTATTCTTAATGGAAGAAAATTTGTTTTCTCAATTTTTTTTATATAGTGTTATTATTATGTGATCATTACAAATACGATGTGCGGAAAATAATTATTAAGTGATATATGAAACTGGTTTTCACAAGACTGTGCATAGAAATGAATTTAGTTTAAAGAGTCAAAATTTTGAAAAAGTGAAAGTATTAAAAAGTAATGAAAAGTCGTAGGATGACTGCAATTTTGGATAATATACCTGTGTTTGTTTTGGAGCACGAGGAAAAGTTAGCACGGGAGCGTCTGTTAGCTGAACAAGCATATAATGGTATGTGTTGTGTGTTTATATAATATATTTATTATTAAAAACTATTATGTTTTAGTATTCAAGTCACATATACGAATCGAATATGATTACTATTTATTCGTTTTGTAACTTTATTACTTATTCATAGTGATGCAGCTATGAAGATTTTAAGACCTAACCCTTCCAAGGCTATTGGCTAGTCTAAGATATTAATGTAACTATTCATTGATAACCTCATGTGGTCCAGCCAAGGAGCCCACCAAATAAAAACTAGAATAAGTATAAATTAGGATGTAATGGGAAGGGATTCTAAATAATAAAATATCAATTGGCACTTGCAATTTTGTTGAGCAGTGCAAGATTACGTAGTAGGGGGGAGAGACTTGAACCAGCGAGCCGGAAGAGAGTCTGTTCCGAGAGCCGCGAGAAGAAGGTTGAACGGCAGACCGCTACGGGACGAGGTCAGTCCATTTTTCGGCCACGTGCTATCTAAATTAATCGGTATGCTTTTCGGCCACTATTTTAAGGCCTTTATCTATCCGTTATGTCTTTTTATAAATTATAATTATTACTGTATTCTTCTAATTCGGCGCTAAAATAAAAGATAACATTTAATTTAACTTGCGTTGTTTGCATTCATTTAGCGTCCTAACCCGACTCCTTGGCCCATCCTGACAAGATTCGGCTAAAGTGTACGCGGTCTCCAGCCAGCCGGAGCTTCCAGCTGGTCAAAAGAAGTGGGGACGGTCACATTATGTAATTTTTAAAACTTGAAGATATCTTTTCAGATATTTGAATTGATATTATTTATTTATTATTATTTTTAAATTTGTGTAAGCAACCAAAGTAATGAGGATGTAACAGAGACATCATGGTACTTACCCTGCCCATCATATCTATACTAATAAATCCGTAGGGTGGGTCCTCTCAAGTCTTAAAAACTATTAAACTGATTTTAATAAGTTGAGTTATCTCAATCAAAAGTTGATTTATGACAATAAAAAGGTTTTCTTTTATATTTTTCCCATAAATAAATGACAGCCATAAAGGTCGATCTTTGTTCCCAGTAATCACAGTAACTGCTGGATCGATCTCAATGAAACTTTGTAAGTTTATATACGGTAGTATTTTTGAAGAAGGTGTTAGACTTTGTTTCATATTGATATCTGAAACTGAGTTATTAAAAAATATATATTTGTAGCATTCAATGTTCGCGCATGCACAGTAAATAACTCACAAATCAAGTGGCAACTATGTTTGAACAAATCTAATATGTGTCAAAGAAACATTTTAGTTTTTTAAATTCAGTGCGAGAGTATCACAAGTTAATCTTCTTCGCTATTTCAGACTGAGCAGATTTTTAATTCTATACTAATAAAGCTGTAGGCCTGTTTTTGTTGGTAATACTCATTTATAACAGCTGTTTAATAGTTCAACACAAAGCTAGGTTAGGCCTAGCCTTGACGAATATGAAATATTTTACTTGTAACGCTTATTAGATACATCAGCTATAATAATTATACACAAAGATAGGTTAGGCTTAGTCTAGATCAGTGTGAAATTTTATGAAAGTGTTTTAAACTTGTATTTTTACATAAAATCTTAAAACAGCTGATTAGGTCCATCAGCTTTAACAATCAGCACAAAGCCTAGCCTAGACCAATGTGTAACATTAAAAAAAAAAGTTATTAACTTGATTTTGGCCAAAGTGTTAATGTTTTATTATATTTTTTTAATATATATGTGTATAAAAAAAAAGTTTTTCAAAAACTATAATTGTCTTAAACTAATTTAGATTCCCATAATCTGTATTATGTAGCTAATTTAACAATCAATGTTGAATCTGAAATATTCGTGTGCGAAGCCGTGGATAACACCTAGTAATGTAATACAAATAAATTCTCTAAGTGTAATGTCTCTATGTTGGTTTGTTAGGTCTTGTAGGAAATGTCGGATTATATTGGTAGATCAAGGGGTAAGTTTGTTTAAAACAGTTGTAACACAGGTTTTTTAAATCTTGTAATTGGGTGCCACCAATTTCTCGATGTTAGCTAACCCCTAATGGGCATCTTAGTATATATATTAAAACATCTCCACTTACTTTACTCGTGTCTATGTCTCAGCCTAGTGAGCCTCGAAGCTGTACATATGGTGAGGGACCTCCACTCGCTATGTTTCCATCGGTGATTTGGGCTCTACTGGATATCATAACTATACGAAAACCATATTTTCTTGGGAGGTCAGGTTTCGAAATTAAATTATTTTGGACAATAACTTCACTATTTGTCATCGTAGAGAGTTGGATTTAGTTCTTTATCTAATTTAGTGTATTATAACTTGAATAACACATGAGATATTAACAAAAAAACTCGTTAAAATGCCGCCTAATTTGACAATTTCAATTAGATTTTGTGAGATTTAAAAGGATTTTGTATGAGCTTACTATAGTCCTTTGTACCAAATTTTGTGTTCCCGTCTTAATTTTTGTGGCCACTATCGTGCTTACATACAGACGACAACCGACGATGACTTGACAGCATGGCAAAATCACTTTTTCGCTCATGAAACGTGAAGATCAGTCAAAAAACGGAGGTTGAATTTTTGTGATTACCAAACTTTGTATAATGGGTAAATAAAATGACAGCACTCTTCTCTACCTCTTAATGATAATCATTTGTAATAAAAATAAATATTGTAAAAAGTAATTTATTTTATGTTTTGAAAGAATTTTGTTGCCTTTCTTAGTTTTTAAATTACAGTAGAACCCCTCAAATCCGTCACCTTCGGGACTGGGGGCATGGTCGAAACGCAAAAAAGGTCGGATTATCCGAAAAAGTCAATATTTATTACATATTATATAAAGAGATTTTTTTAAAAGTGAAATAAGTGATATATAAACTTTCAAAAGTCTATATAATAAAGTCTATATATAAACTTTGCAAGTACTATAGCAAATCAATAGAAACAACACGAGAGATGTCACAGCACTGAAGCGGGATGACACAGCACTCAAACGGGAAAGTGATAACAAACCGGAAATAATGGCGCCAGGCGCCAGACGGGCCGTGAGTCATCGACAAGTCGGCACAATATCGCGAGCTCTAGCATGGTCGGATTAACCAGAGTAACGAACCACCCGAGGGCGGATTAGAGGGGTTCTACTGTATGTAATTTTCTTTTTATTTTAGAAAGCAATATATAATGGCTAATTCCAAATTGTTGTAACCGGTGTTTTTTCTGTACAGATGCAGTACTTTCCGGCAGTAGTGGGAGTGATGGGAGCTACTACGATACTCCAGAACCCATTACACCAATCCCAACATTAGATCTAGGAGTTGGATCAGTAGTTGAGGTATTAGTACATGATGAACCACATTATGGAGTTATACGTTGGATTGGATATGTTCATGGTGACAAAAAACCTCGGAAAGTTGCAGGAATTGAAATGGTACATATTGATTATGTTATACTATACATTAATAATAATAGAAAAGTTTTATATAATGTAGTCATAGTAGTTGTTATTACAAAATTTCTTACGATAGTATCATATTAATAGCAATAATTCCTACGTTGTTAGTATTTGTGACAGGTCTCATAGGACATCGACAACATGTTGCATATGTACAATCCAGCAGCTACAATTAACAAAACTAGTTTTTATGTTTTACAGTGCTAATAAAGTGGGTGGGCATATCTGGGAAGAGTTTTTTGATTTTGTGTATCTATGTGCAGTCTAGAATAAATATGTTGTATTGTCTCTGGTTCTTATGAATAGATCTTGCATAGAGAGGATTCTGTACCAACTTACTCATTCCTAACTTAAGGTGTGCTTAAAAATAAACAAAAATGTTTAAATACTTTGTAGGACGGCTACATCCATTGACTGTTGTTGGTTATCCATGTTTAGCATTGGTTGGAGAGCATTGGTTGGAGAGCATTGGTTGGTTTAGCATTCTCCATCACTACTCAACTCTACATGTAATAGTTAAGTGGAAGCACTTGGAGAATAGTGGATTATAGACAGTTAAAGATTTCTGATGACAGATCTGTTGATGGAAGGTGTAGATGACTTGAGAGGGATGATAAATATTTTAACACTTTCAGGCCTCCCCTCTTATGTGTATACTTGACCTAGAAATCTGGGGATATATTATGGTTTGGAAAAAAAAAATTTAACAAAAGTTTTATATATCTTTTTAAATCTCTAACTGTGTACTTTCAAGGGTAGTTATGTTATGTACAAGCTGACTTGGAAAAATCCCTTGAATTGTGTTGATAAAGAAACTGCATGATAGAAGGGCGATGACTGAATGTGTTTATTTGTCTAGTAAACCACTATTTTACTCTTTGTAAGTATAAATCATATTCAAAAAATCAAATAATTGTTTACAAATTCATATATATATATAACAAACCACACTTAAAAATGGGTGTAAAATTTTGTTTTTAAAGAAAATGTATATATAGCCGGTACCTCAATGAATGATAAAGCGTTATCATCCTTCTGAAATACATGTACTGTAAACTAATAAAATATCTGTAAAAAGACGCTGACAACTCACATCAGTTGTCCGAAGGACTACTACACATGATGTGATAACCTAATAATTATTATATGCTCGTACAAATTTTCTATAGATTTAAATAGGAAGGCCTAAGCATAGCCAAGTAGGCAGTCGGTCTATACTTGGGCTTAGGTTTGAAAGCGTTAATAAGAAATTGTACTTTGAATAGGCATTGTGGGGATGAGAGATTGTGATCAATGTGGGCTGGAGGATCAATGGCTGACCATTTTGTTGTTGTATCCTGTAAAGGGTACAGCAAAGTAAGATATGAATTGCTAAGTGTGTAGTATTTGCAAGAGATGACCTTCTCTGTGATGTATGTCAGAGAACAGATAGGCGAAGGTACTGTTCTCTGAACATACCTTGTCATTATAGAAAAGCTAAGTGGTCTGAAATGATGAGTACGCTTAGGTTGAGGATCAAGCCTCGATTAATGCTGTACTATGTTTATTTTTTTACTATTGTGGTTTTTTATCTTCATTAGTCTTGTTTGTATTTATTCCCAAATGCAATATATTTTTGAAAGAAGAATTTAAAAAAAAAAAGTAAACTTTTCTATTAATTTCTACCAACCCGTTATCTTGTGTATGTTTGTTCAGGAAGAAGAACATTCAGGGTGTAGTGATGGAACATTTAATGGTCGTCGGTATTTCCAATGCAATCCTCAAAGAGCGTTTTTTGTGAGTCTTAGTCAATGTCGTAAAGACTCTCGCTTTCAAGAGACACAACCGGCTCTTGTAGAACCAAAAATAAAAGGTAAGATATTAGCATAGTAGAATCATACTTTGTGTGTTTATATGTAGTATAGAAAAAGTTATGGAATGAATCATAAAACGAATGTTGGGTTTTTCCTGATACAGTAGAGTCTCGCAAACTCGGCACTCGATAACCCGGCAGTCCGGATTACTTGGCGACCCCGACAGGGAAAAAATATATTGCTAAAAACAACGATGTTCGTAAAAGTTCGGCAGATCCCAAAGCGGACATTAACTTTGATTGCTATAATCGTTGATGGTACTTTTCCCACATTAAACTCGTCACAAAGCTTTTTTACAGATTCCCCTCTGTCAAGTCTTTTTAACACATTTAACCGTGTCTCAAACGAAACCAACACACGCTTCCGTTTTCATAACTTGCTCATTTTTATTTACTGTATATACTGTGCGTAGATCATAACCAGTCAATGAAAACTGAAAAGAAATATTATATTTTCCATAATGTATACTAAATTGATTCGTGGAAAAGAAGCGGCTCATCAAACGTTTTTGCAGGTGTATGTCTGCTATACCGACGGGTGCCAATGCCGCGGTGTTTTTTCGCCGCCGACAATGGGATACCGCTTTCGACAAAGTCGTTTGACTCGCCGCGGTGTTTTTACACCGCCGACAAAGTCGTTTGATATCGCCGCCGCTTTGGTGTTTCAATTACAATTTTTTTTTGCCCTTATTCCCGATAACCCGGCATTTCACAAACTCGGCACACTTCCGGTTCACATTACGCTGAGTTTGCGAGACTCTACTGTATATCTGTTTTGAGGTCCCCTGAATCCAAAAATAATGATGTCTATGTATCATCTCTGCAGTGGACCAATTTTAATGTGGGCATATTTTGGTGGATAGCCATAATGAATTTCTTAAAATTAACTCTAATGATTTAAATCTACTTTTGCTCAAGTGTGGCTTCTAAGGACCAAACAAAATCTCTCCTCAAATGCCGGTCTGTCATATTATATGCAGTGCTTCTACAGCCCATTTTTGTGAAGCAATTTGTGTTTTTAAATTTGGTATTTTATGTAGGCATAATTTGGTCATATCTCAGGGACTTTTTTCTCATTTCTCAGGAGTAGCTGTAATTGAAAACACAAAATTACAATTTTATTAATATTGTCTTCAACGATTTCGATCAAGTTTTGCTTAAGGTGTAGTCTCCAAAAGCCCCAAACAAAATGTATTGGTTGTTATCTGTCCAAAAATATCAGTAAGAAACAACAAAATTGGTCTTATGGCTGATAAAAGGCTTATTTTTTTTCAAAATTGGTTCTACCAATTTCTTTTAATTTTAGTCTAATAATGAAAATTAACCCAAATTGGAATGCAAAATTGCAAGTAAACAAAAATATTATTGTTCAGGAATACTGTAATTGGCACAAAACAAAATGAACCTTGACCACCGTAATTATAAGCTTGATTTTCCACACTGTCATTGATATGAATCTAGAAATTACACGTCGCAATATTAGAAAAGCATAATGAGGTAATTGTTGTGTTTTAACTAGTGACTTTGTGTAATGTACATTTGTGTTGTGTTTGTAATTTCTTAATGTGAAGATGACCTCCATAGAGCGATTTTCTAATGATGGAATAGAGTTCCGAAACGCGTCAAGAGTAAGTACATAGGTATAAGTTCACATAGACAGAATTATTCTCGATTAAATTACTTATCAGTTGTGACTTGGATACAGATATCAATGAATATTATTATTTATTTATTATTGACTGGTTGGATGATGTCCCATACGTAAGTAAACCACACTAGTTATATGTGTTTAATAAGTCAATTTTTATGTAATGAACAAATTTTTGACTGAATGACTAGCACAATAGACCTAAAAATGTAAAAACAACTATAATAATATATATATATGGTCTTGTAGTATACAGATTAAAAAAGCGTAAAAAATAGCTATATACATAATTAAGTAGTAATTTTACATCACCAAGAGTTCGTTGGAAAAAAAATTACTCAATTTAAAAATAAAGTAAGTTGTATGATGAATATATCCAAAATAAGGTGGTTTTCTATTCCTAAGAAGTGAAAGTTCCTGTAATGAACTTAATAATACTATAAAATTATAATATCTTTAATATTATTTTTTCAAAGATGAAATTTAATTGTTGTGTAAGCATTCCTCCCGTCCCCCCTCTGGATCATGGACTATACATACGGGAGATTTCATGAATGTGCTTGCGAAGGTGAAATCGATAAATGTACGGCTATGGAAATGTGATTTGAAGTTTTTGCCAATTTATAAAATGTTATTCACAGTGATAAAGTGTTCCGCTCTTTTATTGGAATGATTAGAGTCAATGATAACTCCCTATTTCTTCCTTGACAATTCGTTGTATATACTTTGAATGATATTTATATCTTTTTTTAATTTGCACTAGACCATCTGATATAAGATACTTCTTATTCCTTGGTGATGTACCTTTGTGATATTCTGTTTGTTCTTGAACAATTTCTGTATGGAGATTTCACTAATAACCGAATGTTATCAAGTTTGGTAAGGACACTGTAAGCCTTTATTCGGTATAACCATTTTAATGTCTGTAAATCGGATTGTTGTGAGGTTAGTAACCCCTGGATGAAATTGATGTTCTAATAGCTTATCTTTATTACCTGGATACTTACTTCTTAGTACGGGCGTCCAGCATCAATCGTAGCCGATGGCCTGATGTCCAATGTACGCAGCACAAGCAAGCTGCCAATGTTTTTTGTAACTGGATTAAACTTCTTTAAAAGTGTATTTAATTTTCTAGATAAAATAATTTTTTTTCCTTGAACTTTTGGTTCAATCGTACTATCTATTTCATTAAACAAACGTAATAAAATATAAAGTAAAAATAAATAAAAAACTTTAAGCATCCTCTGTAAAAATGAATCTTTCATTATTGATAAGTGTTGAAATTCATATTTAATTTTTACAGCCAATAAGTATCATATACTGTTAAATAAATGTAAAATTGACTACAGTTTAATTATACTCTTGCTATATTATATTTATTTAACAAAAGTAAATAATAGTTTGTTGTTTTGTGTTTATGTAGAGTTTGGGCAAGTAGATTGTCCTGTCATCCCTGGTATAGTACAACCTTTATGTAGAGATGGAGACATCGAATCATTATGTGGAAAGTTCAGGGGCATTCAAGGACATCATAATTCCTGTTACTTGGATGCTACACTCTTCAGTATGTTTACGTTTACAAAGTAGGTGGTTGGATATTATTTATTTTTTAATTTTAAATCTGTTGTACAGTAGCCTCAGACTAGGATTGTGTCTGGTGTAAGGGGCATGTCCTCCCTTCTACTTGCTTCCCTAGCCTTGGTACAACTCATTCCAAGAAAACTAGGTACACAAATAACGCTAATAATGGTCAATGTCAACACCAGTTAACGTTGAGCGTGATTAACTGTTGAAAAAAACTGCTAACGTTAACCTGCCTGACAGAACAGAAGACCAAGCGTCTTTGTTTGTTCAGTGTACAGGTGTGCAGTGCACGTGTTCAGTGAGAAGTGAGAAGACTCTAGTCATCAATCGAATGTCGCCTGTTTCTTAGATAAATAAAAACTGATTATTTACAAAGGAATAAGTTTGGGAGTTATTTGTATTACTATTTACTAGTTAATTAATCAGTTATTATAATCAATTATTATAATAATTCCAATGTGTGATAAAATAAAATCACGTTGGTTAATTTAGACCACACTATTTTCGTATTATCCAGTCATTGTTTTATACAGTTTTAAATTTAGTAAAAAACAAACAGTAAAATAGTAGGCTATAGCAGAAACATACGTTGATTCAGTTGATGAATAAACGTTGACGTTAATTGATTTGCTTTAGTTGCTCAACTAAACTAACGGACGACTGAGAGACGTATGTGTAACTGGGTGAGCGCACATCGAGTGGGCCGCTGTCGCTAACAAACAACCACTGATACGTCACCTGCAAGCACTAAGCAAATGATGAACGTTAGCAGTTAATGCACTTCTTCGTCAACTGCGTTGATCATTGACGATGGTCAACATTGACGGTTAGCTGTTACCCGTTAACGGGCATAGCCCTAATCATAAACCCAAAAAAGGAGTTTTTATAATGATATCTGTCTCTTGTTTGTGCATTACTCAACAAAACATTTGGGCCAATTTTAATCAAATTTAGTATGTCAGCATATTTTAATCATTAAAAAATTATTTTTTTTACATTTTTCAATAGCTCAAAATTTTTGGGATAAAATTCAGATCTGTTGTTTGCTTGGTAAATAATAAAATTGTTTACGCCTCCAATTTAAAAAAAAAAAAAAAAAAAAAAAACTAATGTAAAGGCTACCTTCTTGTGATCCTTGCTACTGAATATGTCCCTTTCATTTCATCCAACATAACCACGACCCTTTTTGTTGTAAAAGGTCATAATTTCAGTTTTAAGACCACCCATTGTGTATCAATGTTGTCATCCTTATGCATTGATGACAACAGGAGGTTTAGATTTTTTATTTATTTATTTTTTTTTTTTGACGTAAGATACTAATGTCATGTGCTCAATAAAGGCAAAAAGATTGGTTTGAGGTAACCTTGGTTTGGTTTCTCTGAATATAATTGGAATTTCCCTCTTATTCTTCCTCAAAGTTCCAAGTACAGTTAAATTATGCTGGCTTTTCATTTCTTTTACCAGAGGGACCGGACATAAACCAATTATATCCATGGATACATTGTGACTTGTTCCAGATATTGGTCTTATCATTCGTAACACAACTTCTTATTTAATGTATAGCATACTCTTGCTAAGTTTTTTTTGCTATTTTTTGCAGGTTTAGATTTTTGATGTATTGTCAGAAGCTGCATCTTCCCCTAAAGGGCTCCAACATTTCATCAGTGGTTGTGTATTCACCTACACTATAGTCAGCCTTACAGTTGGGATTAAATTGCTCAAATATCTCTCTAATTGGGGTAATTTTGTTCTGAGCCTTCCGCTCCTCTCTTGTATTTTGATCGTCAAATCTTAAACCTTGAAGTAAAACTCTAAACCATTTCTTAACCAATACAGTTCGATTCCTGTCCCATTAGTGGCATACAAGTCATCAACATTGAGATATGAAGACCATAAAACTCCACCCAAATACAAAAGGGTTTTTATTTCTGTCAAATCTGTCGAGCAAGCATCCCTGTCCTGAGAATACTTCTTTTTGTTTTAATTCATACTTTAATGTAGTCTACAATAGGTGGAATCATATGGTCTGGGTAAAAAAGCTTATAAGATTCAATGGGAGTTTTGGCATTGCGAGCAACCCCTTTCACACCCGGTAAATGAGTGACAATACTTTGCCACATTATTCTAACACAACCAAATAGGTTAATTCATCCTTGCCCAGAATATGTGGCTTATTATAATTTGGCGCTGTTGTCCGCTGAACTGCTGGCATCGGTGGTGAGTGTCTCTCAGCAGCGAGACTGTATTCGCCTCCCGACATTTCATTTTCCGTAACAAGTACACTTTCTTCAATGATGTCTTCCTCTGAATCGGACGAATTATCTCAGGCATCAGGCTCACTTGGATCTTCATGTTAACAGTTGTAGAATTCTGATTTCTTCATTTATATCCATTTTTACGAGATAGTAATCCTAAATATCACAAACCATGTGATCACAAATCACTTACACCAATAGTTGTACATAGAATGTAAATCAGGGTTTCTAAAACACGAACTCCGCACACAGAATTACAGACCAGGTGTGATGCAGTGGTTAAAAGAACAAGGACATATACCTCAAGGTCACATGCCAAACAGAAGAAAATATTGGGGATGGGGAAGGGGGAATGCAAACAGAAGTTAGACTCGTCAAGATCGATTAATGCCGACATAAAGAGAAATAGTAACCAAATTTCCCTCCACCAGGACTGTGTGCGAGCAATGCAGGGTTAAACAAAGCTAAATCAATCCCTTTATATATATATATATATATATATATATATATATATATAACATTTTAATATGTTATTAATATTAATATATAACATATATATATATATATATAGATTGGTTAGATTTTGTATGGACAGGAGACAGGCTTACCTTGGAAAATGGTCCTTGGTATTACCTAATAGTACATAAGTAAGAAAACACACACAAAAACACTATAGTTTTGAAATATTTCGTAATCACTGTTCACTTTCTCAATCAGTAGAGTTAAGAAGAAGACTGAAGACTGAGTGTTGAACCACAGATTTTTTTTTTTTTTTAAGCCTGTTGGGAAAGGGAAAAGGATAAAGGATGATTCATCTAAGGTTAAGATTAGGAGGTTCTCTTGATTTTGTGACCAATTGATGAGACAGTTCCCATCTTCTTAGTTCTGAGGGGTTACATTCTGAAGGGAGTAATTTTATGATTTTTGTTGTGAAGCATTCATCAAAAGTGACAACGTTGTGGATTGCTGCATGTTGTGCAGTTGGTCTCTCCATATCCAAGATTTTCACGTCATGTCTGTGGCCATTCATCCTGGCCATTATAATATATATGTTAACATATTAACATATATATATATATATATATATATATATATATATATATATATATATATATGGACGTCTTTAAACGGAAAGGAACCAAGCACCATTTTTACGAAATTGAGTTAGTGGTGCTATCTTGTAGAGAGCTATTGAATTTATATGGTCATAAAAAACAGTTGAAAATATCTGTTGTAATTTAAGCAGTAAAAAATAACAAAAAAAAGTTAATTGCTGTATCCAGTATGCTGTAATAAACAGAAAGGAACCAAGCAGCAGACTACTTTACGTTTATAACAGTATATTATCAGCTGTAATAAGCAGAAAGGAACCAAAAGCCATGGTTCTCTTTTCTCATTGGCTAACTGGAAACATCCTACATGGCAAGAGATTAACATACCTTGTTCTTCTGAAGCTGTTTTCTTCTGACTTGAATCCTCAATGGCCAAATGGTAAAGGAATTTCTAAGCCCAAGATGAAGGACTTGAAGTCTATGCTTAGTTTAATACCGAAACCGTATGCAAAACCGTTCTACAGAAACTTTTTTGAGGATCCCAGTGTAATTGATGATATAGAAGGGTTTAATGAAGATTTGGATTTTGATATTGAGTTTAATGATGCTTAGCCCCTTGCAAATTGTATTTTAACATGTGATATTGACCAACACATTGGGTACCATAATATGTTTGTTACACTATACAAAAATATCTAAGTTTTGTATGTTAACACAGTTACCTCTTTAATTTATTCAATCCTTACTCTATTTTGACTTAGTCTTACTATAAAGGGTGGCATTTCTATAGCAAAAAGCTATAAAACTAACTGATAATATGGACTTAGTTCCTTTAACAAAAATTGACAATTCAACAGCTCTTTTAAACAGAAAGGAACCAAACACCATTTTTCTTAATAACTATAAAAAAACACCTCCATTGCCATGACAACTGTTGATTTTTAAAGAAAATATAAATCTTTCAATATAAGCAATATCCAAAGACTTCACATAATTCAGGAATTTTAGACTCACAAAAGAGTTTAACCCTCATTTTCTCAAAACTGTACTGATGGCGCTTGGTTCCTTTCCGTTTAAAGAAGTCCATATATATATATATGTTAACATATATATATATATATATATATATATATATATATATATATATATATATATATATGTGTGTGTGTGTGTGTGTGTGTGTGTGTGTATGTGTGTGTGTGTGTGTGTGTGTGTGTGTGTGTGTGTGTGTGTGTGTGTGTGTGTGTGTGTGTGTGTGTGTGTGTGTATGTGTTAATATGTTTCACATTCATGTTTCATTTTCACTTTACTGGAAACTACCAAACTGATTTTTTCGGTTTAGAGATGGGTAAATGAGAAAGTTTGTGCAGTGTATTTACATAATTTATTTTTAATTGTGATATAACTTTAAATATTTGTTTATTATTTAAAAAATTTAAATGCATTTCAGTTTCATTTGGTATTTATAACAATAAAGAATCTGTATCAATATTTTTTTCAGTGTGTTTGATAGCTTACTATTCAGACCTGCAACTGAAGCTGATATAACAGACTACGAAGAAGTGCAAAGGGTGTTAAGAGAAGAGATTGTGAATCCCCTTAGAGAGAACTTGTATGTAAGAGCAGACAGAGTCATGAAACTACGTACTTTGCTGGAGAAGTTGAGTTCTGTGACAGGGTTGACTAGTGAGGAGAAAGGTAAAAATAAAATAACATTTGTTTTATTCCTCCATACTAATTTTCATACTATTTTTATCTACTGTAACATTTATTCCTTGTATACAGATAGTTGATATTTTGGGTCTATTTTATACCTTTAAGAGTTCAGTTATGCAGGGTATTACTATAAATAAAATCATTAAATTCATGTGACTGTGCTCCCGGCTGGCTTAGTGGTTAACACTCTAGTTTCATGAATGAGAGGTTCCAGATTCAATCGCTTTGGGGATGAAACATTTATTGAGTTGACACAGCTTCGTGAGGAAAATTAGGAAGCTACACTTGAGAATATTATAAAAACAGTGACGGAAATTTTGTTTGTGCTAACCACATATTACTCACCATCCAGCAAGTCTAGGCTTTTCCAGGAGTGTAGGACCATTGAGTTTAGTTTTACGACTGTGTGCTGAATAGATTTAATTTTAATTTCAAACTAATAAAAATTTTATTTGTGATATACAAATGTGTTAAATTATCAAGTCATTTGTTATTATTATTTAATTATAAAATATTTAATCAGTTTATTACAATTGCTCTAATGTAATTTAGAAATATACTCGTAGGTGGATTGGATTTGTCTCCAAAGAAGTAGAAGTACTAAGACTTTGTTATCAGTTATTGGAGTATTTTTTAACCCACTATTCATAAAGTTTTAAACTATAAAATAGATAATAATCCATTAGCAAAATTATATTAAGATTACACGATGTTTTTATTAATAACTCGCCCTTTAATTTATTTGTATCACAAATGCTTGTCCCTTTAATATAGTCCCCATTCACACTTACATCATGCTTACTCACCGATACAAGATTTTTGCATTACTCAAAGGCATGGAACAGATCGATTTGTATCAGCTGTTTCAACATATCTGCAATTTTCTTCTTAATTTAATATACAGTATAACAAACACACAGAACACAATTCTCACAAAAAATAAGCCTAAGTTTCAACGACAAGGTCGTCCTCTTCAGTGATACACGAGCTACACCAATCAAACTATAACTTAACCAAATAACTATAACCAATCAGTTACTTAGGCGTATTTTTTATGAGAATTGTGTTCTGTGTGTTTGTTATACTGTATAATTTTTCTCATAAGTCAAGCTCAACATTTAATATTAATATTAATTTAATATGTCAACTAACTCAAATCATGTTCAGGGGGGAAAAAGACACATGGTGCTATTTCATTCAAATATGGAGGATTTGTCACTGAACTGGTCATCAAAAAACTGTTTCACAGAAAGTGCTATGTGTGGTGCATTGTCCTGATGAAGAATGTAACCATTTTTATACAGTTCAGATAGTTTTTGTTCTGACTCTTGCTCCCAGCTTTGTCAAAACTTCTTTACAATAATGTCTGGTCTCTGTTCATACCTTCTGGATCCATTCGTCCAAAATTTCACTCTTTATATCAAAATACACAGTGAGTATTGTTTTGAATTTTGGTTTTCTTTTACAAGCTTTTTTCATTCTTGGTAATGACAGTGGTTCCCTGTGTATTAACTGTTGTTTCATCTCAGGATCGTATTTAAAATCCATGTTTTACCACAATTGATGTGGTTTTGAAAAATGTACACATCAAGTTCTTGCAGCATGTCAACGTGCAAAATTTCCAATGGCGTTCTTGTTGCTATGGTGTGAGAACCCTAGGAAGTATGAAATTATATTGTGGGGAGATTTTTCTCTTCAGAATGTGTCTAAAGTGTTAATTTGTTCTCCAAAAGAAAGCCATTAGGATAATTGTTGGAGGACTTTCTAAAATTCAGTCATGTAGAGAAGCATTGAATTCTTTTCATTCTCACTCTACCTTGAATTTATATATATTTTAAACTTAAATGTGAACACGTTCAAGATAAGGACTTACCACACTAGAATACCTTGTAACTATCATGCTAAATGGCACAGATTAAATTTATTTAGAAGTTGTCTCCGCAAGCTGGTGCACTATTTATGAATAACTTCCACTAGATTTGGTGGGATAAATGATTATAAACATTTTTAAAACAACCTGAGACCTTTACTTTTGTCTGGACCATGTTATTCTGTGGTGGACTTTGTTCAGCACAGAATAACTTTGTTGGTTATGGGGATCTTATTGTTTCAAATTGTTATTGTTAGATAATGTATTATAGTTTTCGTGTGATTTATTGGTATTGTTTATGGATATTTATTGTATTTTATTATATTTATAATATGATTACAAATCTAGTACAATAACTGTATTATCTTCAAGACTAATAAATAAATTGAAATTGAATCTTTTGCGCCACTCAAACACATATGTATAAGACATTCAGTTTTCCCCGTAACCCTCACTAATGATTAGAATGGTGTTTCGTGATCAACTTCAAGAACTTAGTGTGGTATTGGTTTCACTAATTAGTTCATCATCAATGCAAATAGACCAAGGAAAGAGGATATATTTTTTCAGCGCAAAATTAATGCGGTTAGTTTTTTGTAATTTAAAAAGAACTTGTTACACCGAAGCGATTGTACTTAACTTAAAAATGCCTAATTGCATAAACATCTTAATATATTCCTCAACCTTACGCAAGCCACTGTTTACTTTCAAACTGTCTACGTATATTCAAATCACTACACAAGATAAATTTGTCTTGGTCTTTAATCAACTCCATACGGCTAGATATTTGTTTAAGTAAAGAAACCTTAATAATACAATAATCATTCAATGTACTATTGTGGATGTGTTTTGTAGATCCCGAAGAGTTCCTAACTTCTTTAGTTGCACAGATCCTAAGAGCTGAACCATTCCTTAAACTGAGCTCTGGGCAGGAAGCTTATCATTATCAGTTATTTGTAGAGAAAGATGAACAGCTAACATTACCAACAGTTCAACAACTGTTTGAACAGAGTTTTCTAACTAGTGATATCAAACTGAAAGAGGTAAGAGTGTTAGGTTTTAATGTTTGATTACTCGTAATGTTAGAAACAATAGTTAAACTAACTAAAGAGCCACAGAGGCTCCATATTTAAAGACTGAATTTTCCAAAATCAGTTTGAATGATTAACCAATAATCTAATGGCGCCAAATCTATGAAATGGAAATATTTGGAATGAAACGAAAATAAACTGTGGCTTTTGTCATATATAACAACAAAAGAGTGTAATTCAAGCACACAGAGATAAATTCCGTGCTACAACCGTTTTTAAATTTTAATTTTTGCCTTATTTATAAATAAACTGGCTATAAATATTGTTTAACTTTAAAAATATTTGTTTTTCTAAAGTTGTTGAAACTGGGGAAAAAATCATGTTCACTGTTTCAGAAAACAGAATTTTATAAAAACAGGGACATAATCTAAAACATTCATTATATTGTTATTGGTCTTATTGCATGTGTGCAGAAGAATCACTCCAACTTGTTTCTGCGATCCCAGTATAAAGTGTTCAAATTCCCTTCTTGCCGCAGTGTTGGGATAAGTTCATTTTACAACAGATGGTGCACTCCTGATAATTAATTGTAGATCTTTGGTTGAACTAAATCCGCTACTAGACCAGTCATAACCTTGCTAGTCTAAAGACTAGAATGTAATATAAAAAACTGCCGTTTTTAATTTTAAGTAATGCAAATTGAAAATTTTGTAATTTTAGACTATATTTATTGTCACTGTTCTAAAATTACATAGTTATGAGATTTAATTTTTATTAACCATCTTCAAATAAAGTCCACCTGAAATAACACTCTCTCAACTTGGATAGTCTTTGCAGTAATTGTCTCAAAGCTGAAGATATTACTTAAATCTTCGCATTAATACTTGTTTTAATTTCTTCAACTGAAACATAATGTGAAAAAAGGTTGAATATATTCCCGCACCAGCTACATGACCTGATAAAAGATACGTGTGTAAATCCTAGACCATTTATGAGATGGATACCTTTCTTCTTTAGTGACTACCTACTTTAATTCAGTTGGATTTATTTCTTGTTTCTTAACTTCAGAGAGAAGGGATATGTTGATCTTGAATTACTGATAGCCCATTGGATGTATAATTTCATTTAATTTATCAATAATGATTCGAAATTTACCCCTAATCACAATCACTGGAAACTTTAAAATAAAACACAATTATTCAATTAATTGTTGTTTATTTATTTTTTCCACTAAATGCCCTGATGTACATTTTGATAACATGGTTATCATCATCGGAGGGTCTTGCTTATAAACTAAATCTAAACTTACATATCTACTAAGTAGTTTGAAGTTAAGATTAGTAGATATGTAAGTATATGAATGGTTATAAATACCTTGTTTGTCAAACAAGAATAACTTCTTCTTTTTTAGTGTTGATAAATGTTGTTAACATTTAGTGTCTTGTGTTTGTAAAGTGTAGCTTGATAATGCCGTCTGTGTAACGGCGAAACATGTCGCACAAAAAATAAGGATTGTTTGACAAACAAGGTATTTATAACCATTCATATATAAATGTAACAATCCATTAGGCTACAATGAATTCTATAGATATGTAAGTTTAGATTTAGTTTAGTTTAGAAGCAAAACGCTCCGATGATGATAACCATGTTATCGAAATGTACATCAGGGAATTTAGTGGAAAAAATAAATAAAGAACAATTAATCGAATAATCGTGTTTTATTTTAAAGTTTCCAGTGATTGTGGTTACGATAAATTTCGAATCATTATTGTGAATTACACCACAGTGCTCAACAAGATTGTATTTCATTTATGAAATCAGCACATAACATTAAGTCTTTATACAATCTGTAACACTATATTTAATAACAGATGCTTTGTCAGGGTTGAACTTAACATTAATTACAATCATTATTAAAATCCACAGTTAAACAATACAATAGGCTATAAACAATCTCAAAACTAAGCACTAAGCTACAGTTTCAAATGTATTTATTACTTATTTAGCTACAATTGTTTCGCCTTGCGGCATCTACAGGCTAATGGTAATAGCCCGTAGATGCCGCAAGGCGAAACAATTGTAGCTAAATAAGTAATAAATACATTTGAAACTGTAGCTTAGTGCTTATTTTATCCTTATTATGGAGTTTCAACAAGTAGTTACTGCTGTTACAGTTAAATTAATCTCAAAACTATTGCAATATCTAATTTATAGGGTCTTCCATCAAATATTTTACATTATAAGATTTTATAATTAATTTTTACTCTAAATTGATCTATTTTTAAGGTCTAAGCATGTCATTATATAGTTTTAAACCCGAATAATGAGGACTTTTACAAATAAATTCAGGCGGTGTGTTGGGAGTGTATGATATCTTCAAAGCGTTATATAAGTGTATGTTGTCAAAGCTGTGTTTAAATAAATTTATTTATGGTAATTTTTCTTTGTTTTGATAAACCCAACACAAGGTTTCAAATATCTATAGACCAGTCAGAGTAAGAATTTCTAGAGCCCTAAAGAGAATTTTACATGAACTTGGTGGCTAAGAATTTGTCATGATTCTAACTATCCTCTTTTGTAGTCTAATAATTGCATCAATGCTTGAAGCAGTCTGTCAAAGAACAATGTCAAATCTTAAAATAGATTCTAAATAACTATATTACACAATTTTATATACATCAAAAGTAACACTGTCTCCTAAGTGCAGAAAAACAAATTAAATTGATTGTTTTATGTTTTTAGTCTTAGCTATTCTGAAAGATTTTTACCTTCTGTTTGAAGTAGGAGTTTTAGTTTAATTGCTGAGGCTGCCCCCTTGTTGCTTAACCTCTCTGGATTGATAGGTTACATCTGTAATTTCGCTATTGAGACATCGTTTTGACTATTTCTGTTATCGGCCTGAGTACATTATTGTGGACTTTTTCTAACCTCAGTTTTCTCATATTTCAAGAAATGTTCTTTATGAAATTGTCACAGATGGCTTACATCTGTGCTCACATTGGGTGCAGAAAATACTTTGTTTACCATCTGAATCACTAACTAACCAGCGCTATGGTGATTATGACGAGAGTATAGAAGTGTCTAGTTCATGTGGTTATTAAGTATATGGTGAAAATTGTGTAGAGAAGTAGTTTAAGGTACACCCTTTCTTACAAAAATCAAATTAATTTTCTCCAAAACGGTACTTAAATTTCTGAACACGCCTTGTATATTTAAAAATATTACTTTTTAGTGCACAACTAGACCACTAAAGGAAGATATAGTTTTACAAACACTCAGAAAATCAGCTGTTTGGGTTTTAGAAATAACCACAGATTTGGAAATTATCTGTTATCATTAAACTCGCACTGTTTTTTTTTATATATTTGTTTTTAGAATGATCTGAATAGGAAAAATACCCAGTTTCAATTAAAAACGTTAAATACGCACCACAATCCCAGAAAGCAGGAACATAAAGTGTTAAAGTAATATATAATAGCTGAATCTTAAAATGTATATACTTCATTACTAGTGGCTGTATTTCAGGATATGTTGTTTCTATGTATGTTCAATGTTTATTTGACATTTGTGTTGAAGGTACCTTCATGCTTAATAATCCAGATGCCAAGGTTTGGCAAGTCATACAAGATGTATCCCAGGATATTGCCATCACAACTTCTGGATGTTACTGATGTCATTGAAGACTGTAAGTTTATACAATGTCATTATTAATAAAATTTTAATATTACATCACTAGGCCAGTTTGAGTGATCCCAGCTAGCACGATGTGACGGTGTGAAAAGTCAGATTTTAATATAAGACTCATTTAAAAGACGCGGTTAAGCCAAAGAGATAAGAGATTCAAATAATAATTTAAATGTAGTAACTTCATTAATAAAAGAAAAATGGATTTTCAAGACAACAGTATGAATAACCATGTTTAATTTTAATATAATTCAGTTTTATTGTTATGATAAGTAAATCATTTGTATTTTACGGCAGTGTGGTAAAATGTGGGAACAGTAACCGGAAGGAACGCTTTCGGAAGTAAGAATTTGCCTCATGGTAACAGCAGTCTAAGTCCAGCGTTAGGAGTGACAGGTTGTTTCTAAAAATTCGATGTCCAGCGATTGAAGGGACAAGATGTGTTTTCTAAAAGTTGAGTTTACCGCTTAAAATGGACAGGTTGTGTTTTTCAAGTAATAATCCAGTGTTTGGAGAAATAAGATCGTAGAAAGAGTTTCTAGGTTCTATTAGAACAATGTACATTTGATTTTTTATCTCAAATAGAGATCGAAAGTATCTAAGAATCCATGTTTAGCGTGTTTCAAAGACAATAACGTGGGAACGTAAAAGACAATAGTTTATGTACGCGAGTTATGAATATTCTCAACAACTGGAGAAAACAACTTCTGAACGAGGGAGAATCCTCTACAAACCGTAGAACTTCAACGTGTAGGACATCAGTTTTCCATTCGGACACAGACAATGTTTTTTATTTAGATCGGCGTTGTGGTATAGACGCTATATATTATCTGTTTGATTAATAACCTGTATTATGTTTTAAATTAATTTTTTGTAAATGTTTATCCATTTAAAGAAAATTTGTAGATTATTACTAGAAGAGATACTAGTAAAATGAAACTTTTAAATAATGAAAATAGAATTTTTTCATTTTTCTTTTAGAGCTACAAAGTTACTAAAAATAAAATTTCATAGATTAAATTCCTGTTGCAACAATTTTATTTGTAGAAGCATTTTTGAAGATAAAATTAATTAATTTGAAAGAAAGAAATAAAGGAAATATAAATTCATAATTTGTTATTAAAACTAAAAGGATAACTAGTATTTATAATATGATTTTGTGGTTAATAATATTTGTAGGATGTTTCTTTGAATGTTTAATAAATGTTTTCTTTGTAACATTTCAGCCAAAGTGTTCTCATTTAAAACCAAAATCCACTGTAAGTACACTGTAAAAAGAGCCTACGACCCCAGAGATTTTATAAATAATTAAATTCATTCTTTTTTCTAAATTGGTATGCTAAAGCAAACCTGGCGCCCTAAAGTCGAGCAAATTAACAAATTATTAACATTAAAAGTAACTTCAGCTAAATTTTTAAATTGTTACAAATGTCGCCGCAACTGTGGGCCTTTTTAAGTCGAAAAATACAGTGATTTTGGTAATGAGAACTCTTAAAATCAAGGTAAGGACTCTCTTTATAATAATAAGAAAGATTCTTTTTTAAAATTTTTTGTGTTAAATATAAGATAAAAAATGGAGTCAGAAATTGTAAATGTTAATAATAATGATGAACAGGTAGGGTTAGAAAATCATAATTTTTTAAACAATTTAGAACCAATGGAGTATACAGAGAGTATTTTTGGAAACATAGGGCAACTACCAATAGAAATAATAAAAAGTAATGAAGAATTAGATGAACAATTCGCGCAAGATTTTCTAGATCAAGAAATAAACAGTAATAGTAATAGTAGACGTTCAAGTATGAGTAAAATTAGTAGTTCAGGTTCGGATTTTAATGGGTTTGATAGTGATGGGATTCTAAACAGTAAACAACAGTGTGAAGATATGAATAAAAAATTAGTAGAAACACCAGGGGTAGAAATTGTAGAAGAAAATTCAGATAGGGAATTAGGAGCTGAAGAGGTTAGGGTAATGGAACAGGTTAGTGTAATTGAGCAGGTTAGGATAATGGAACCAAATAGGTTAGATGAGAGTAAAAAATCTCAAAATGAGGCGTTAATGATAGAAATGCTAATTGAAATGAAAAAAGATAACTTAGAATTTAGGAAAGACAATGATAAAAAATTTGAATGTATAAGTAATGACATTAAACAAAGTAGATTAGAAACAAATAATAAAATTGATCAGGGTAGTCTAGACAGTGATAAGAAATTCGAATGTATAAATAATAGGTTTGATCAAAACAATTTGGAATTAAAAGAAATAAGTAACAAGTTTGATCAAAACAAGATAGAGATCAATGCTAAACTGGAGGTTTTTAATGTTAGACTTGAACAAAATAATGTTAAACTGGATAAAATAGATAATGACTTGAAACTGAGTAAATTAGAGCTAAGACAAGATAATTTAAACTTAAAAGAAGCAATGTGTAAAAAATTTGAAGAAATTAGGGTTGAAATAAAATCAGATTATGTAAAATTAGAACAGAATCTTAAAATGGAAAGTAATGTAATGGAAACTAATAATAAAGTAGAAATTGAAGTAAGCTATTGTGAGAAAAAAGTAGAATTTGAATGGATAAATAATGTAGAAGGTGTTTTGATAGAAAATGTTAATAATTTGGATAACAATTTAGATCAAGCAGTAGCTGAAGTAGAAATTAACAGTTTTAATGAAACAAAAGAGATGTCAGATGATTTAATAATAATTGAAGACAATTGTGTGAATGATTGTGTTCAAGAAATTTCTAAAATAATGAATAATGGGTTAGGTAACAAGGTAAATCTAGAGATAACAAGTAATGTTGAAGTGAATAAGTTTGGTGGGGTTGGAATAGGTATAATTAATTCAAAAAACAAAGTAAAGGTAAATAATCTAATAATAAAGGAATCAGCTGTTTATCTTAAAAAACGAGTTTACCATAAGACTGTAGATTTTGAAAAATACACGATGTTAGAATTTAGAAATGTTTTTAGAATACAAGAACAGATAATTAAAAGTTTTTGGGAAAAGAGTAGCTTTGAATACAAGTTTAAAAAAGAAATATTAAAAGAAGGCTTTGTGATGATGTATAAGAATGGTGGGGTTAGAATTCCTAAACTAACGGATGTTGAAATTAGGTCAGTAGATTCTGAGTTGTTTGAGAGAAGGAGGGGTGATGGTATGCCTGAGAGGGAGAAAGAGAAAGGTATTTTGTCAACACTCCGAGACAATAACAAAGGGAGATCTTTTGTTAGGAAAGGGTCTGTTGTGATGACTAGGCAAGACAAACTGTCCATGTGGACAGAGGTATTTAACGCTAGAGATATTTACAAAAATCAAATCATGTATTTTAAAATCTTTCACCAATTTGGGAACCATCGTAAAAAATATATAATTCATAATTGTTGTAATAGTTTGAGATTTGGAATAAATGAAATAATAATGTAAAGACATTTTTATAATGACACGGACTTGATTTTGAAAAATAATTAATAAAAAGTAGTTAAGATTCTGTTAATAAGTAGTTTTAAATTTGAATAATGTATAGTCTATAGTTTGAAATAACAATAGTATGAGTATTAATAAATAATAATATAAGCCAAGCGTAAAATATTAAGAGTTTAGTTTTAGAAAACGTTCAGATATTTGTTAGAGTTAAGACGGAAGGTTTTATCAGTTGATAAACGTGAGTGTTGGTATATCCACATATCAACATTTACATTACGTGCCTACGATAATCTATTGGTTTGAAAAGGAATCATACGACTAATATGGACAGAGTTAATATTGAATATTGAGAACGTCAATATTAAATATTCAATAAAATGTGACGAGAGAGAGTTGAGATTCATTTGCAGATCGTATTGGAACCAAAAGGGTTTCATGTCTTATCAGTAGACAGATAAGGATTGTCTCATATCGAGGGGACTTGTTTATGCTTAAAGCAAGCCTAGAATTCCTTTGCATGACATTAAGACGAGATACAGCGTGACAGAATTATTGTTCGGAAAATAAAAAACTTTTGACGTATAATCGAAAATTAACTTGCGTTTTCAAATAAAAAACTACTTAAATAAAGGAGAATTGGTTTTAAATAAAGTAAATAAGAACGAAAGTAGATTACTTAAATAACTTTAATAGAATTAAAAGTAAAATTTCTAAGTAAAAAACTTAGAATAAGTTTTAAAAATAAAATTTCTTTTTGAATTTGAATAATAACATCTAGAAAGGAATACATAAACAGAAAATCGACGATGCTAGTAATAAGATTGGTAAAATAAACATTATTTCAACTTCGGATGATACGATTTGGATGAAATTTTTTATAAATTTTAAAATTTTCTTCGTGTAGATGCATTTAAGGAATACATGAACATCTTGGGAGGATGGCAGGGTAACGGTAGTCGAAAACATGTCTTATTCTTAGAAATAAGGCATGTAGACAGCATTAAAGGTGTATTGTGGTTGTAAGGTTGTGAGGTGGGCTTTATTCTGAACTGAGTAGGAATTTAGCATTTCAACCTTCTCACATCTGAAGATCATAATGCAGACTTCAATGTAAGTGTCTAAAGTGGTAATCAGAAGGATACAAAGTGTAATTAAGTCGACAAGAAGTGTCGTGGATATTGGAGATAATAGGAGAAAATACAAGGGACTACTAAATAATTAAAATTTGGATAAAAAAGTAAATTTTGGAAAGTGATGAGTTAAAATTTGTAAAAGTTTTGAAATTTAAATGTTAAGTAAAATTGAAAATTTTTTGATAAGATGATGGAGATTTTGTAACAACGGTTAAGACAATAATAATTTGATATAATATTACATAGAATTTCCATGTAATGATACTTTAGACAGATGATAGAAGAAAGACAAAGAGTAGTGTATACAGAACTGATCAATCTGTATATACAAGATTAAACCGGACGTGACATTATTAGGGAGTACTTTAGTAAGAAAGATAGTAATTATTAAAATGTATATAATAGATTAAGAGTAATAATGCTTGGCTTATATGTAAAAAAGTATTTGATATTTGTTTACAAAAGTTAAGAATAATAAAATAAGTAATCATATGCAAAATATTGTTAGATTTAAATAAATTTGAGATTTGAAAGGTGACTTGTAAAGGAATTGAGTGGTTTTCAAGAGGTATTGCTAAGATGATAATAATATTGAAGTTTTTTGTTTTTTAATAATGAAATGGTAATAAAATGAATAATGGAGTTAAAAATGTTAAAGTTTTTGTTTTTTAAAGGAAGGAGATATAATTAATAAATAATATAATATGAAGAGAATTTATGTGAGTTTTGCCAAGACAGATAATAATTAAGTTTTTTAAGTTTTTGATGTTAAATAGTGAATAAAGGAGGTTAAGTTTTGTTTTTAAAGGAAGAAGTATAGTAAAATAATAATGATAAGAGAGAATTTGATGAAATTTATAAATGAAATAAATAATTAACGATTTTTAATAAATAATGTTTGAATTTAAAACAATAGATGATTGTGAGAAGTTATTTGATAAAGATGTCTAAAACATTTTTGATGAAATACGGTGTTAGCTGGGAAACAATGTAAATTTCATTTTTTTTTGAAGTTTTTGTATTTAAGTGGTTGATGACAAGGGAGATTTTAATGAAGTAATTTAAATGAAAGAATTTTTGAGCTTTATAAGAAGATGATGACTTTACAGAATTGTTGAGTAAAGTGGTATTTAAAATGAAGTTGTTCTGTTAAGAAGCTTTTATAAAAAGAGTAATTAGGTTGCATTAATGGTAAATTTTTAGTTTTTAAGAGGTTTTTTGAGTACTGCGATGAAATAAAGGAAATATACGACGACTTTAATGAAATAAAGGAAATATACGACGATTTTAATGAAATGAAGGGAGATTTAAGGAATTCTGCGGATAAACGACGATTATTATGATTTTTTAAAAGAAGCTACGTTGAAATAAGGAGATTATTTATGAAATAATATATGGGTAAATAATAAGGAGTTTTTTATTATGAAGAATTTGTTTGGGGATTAATGCAACTTTAATTATTAAAATATGAAAGATAAGATGGAAATAATTTTAAGATAGGATACTGAGAGACAAAACAATCGTAAAGAGGTAATTTTGAAATAAATTGATGAGTTTTGTAAGTAAAATTTTTTTTGATGATAATGATATTATATTTTTGAATTTTAGTTGAAGAAAAGAGTTTTTGGTAATTGTAGAATCAGTAGTTAACATGTTATCCCAGCAAGATAAAGGAGAATTGAGATTTTAAGTAAGAATAAATAGTTATTGGATTTAAACTAAAATAAATAATAATGTAAAGTCTGAATTGAAAAGTTTTAAGCTGAATTGAAGTAATTTTGAATAATAAGTAAATAAATTTGTAATAATGTTAATTAAAAATGAGAGGTTTTAAAATTTAAATTGTGTTTAATTGAAAAATGATTCAGATGAATATCTAGAGTCAAAGGTAGATTTTCAAAGGATGTAGAAATGTCGTCTTGGCAAAGAGGATGAGACGAGAAAAAGTATATAGACGGCTGTCTGGGAGATAAGATTTTGAGTGACAGAATCCGGTCAACAAAAAATGTTGATGGGAAAGTTTCAGTCAACTGCTGTTGAAAAATAAAGCGGATGTAGGGTTTTCTTTATATAAATAGAGATAAGGTTTAGCGCTAATGGAATTATATATAGTTTTGATGAGTTATGATAATGCAAATAAATTAAGATAGTAAAGTAGGATTTAGTAAGTAATTTTTTTTAGTTTACATGAAAAGAGAATCTTTCTTAAACGAATACTAGAGGTATTTATTTTTTATGAAGTCCTTAGCTTCTGAAATGAAATGTCTTGAACATCCATTAAATTTTTTTTTCGATTTGAAATATATATATATAAAAGCTTTGTATTACAATACCTGTATTGAAATACAAACCTTGTGGGGTTTTGTGACGGTGTGAAAAGTCAGATTTTAATATAAGACTCATTTAAAAGACGCGGTTAAGCCAAAGAGATAAGAGATTCAAATAATAATTTAAATGTAGTAACTTCATTAATAAAAGAAAAATGGATTTTCAAGACAACAGTATGAATAACCATGTTTAATTTTAATATAATTCAGTTTTATTGTTATGATAAGTAAATCATTTGTATTTTACGGCAGTGTGGTAAAATGTGGGAACAGTAACCGGAAGGAACGCTTTCGGAAGTAAGAATTTGCCTCATGGTAACAGCAGTCTAAGTCCAGCGTTAGGAGTGACAGGTTGTTTCTAAAAATTCGATGTCCAGCGATTGAAGGGACAAGATGTGTTTTCTAAAAGTTGAGTTTACCGCTTAAAATGGACAGGTTGTGTTTTTCAAGTAATAATCCAGTGTTTGGAGAAATAAGATCGTAGAAAGAGTTTCTAGGTTCTATTAGAACAATGTACATTTGATTTTTTATCTCAAATAGAGATCGAAAGTATCTAAGAATCCATGTTTAGCGTGTTTCAAAGACAATAACGTGGGAACGTAAAAGACAATAGTTTATGTACGCGAGTTATGAATATTCTCAACAACTGGAGAAAACAACTTCTGAACGAGGGAGAATCCTCTACAAACCGTAGAACTTCAACGTGTAGGACATCAGTTTTCCATTCGGACACAGACAATGTTTTTTATTTAGATCGGCGTTGTGGTATAGACGCTATATATTATCTGTTTGATTAATAACCTGTATTATGTTTTAAATTAATTTTTTGTAAATGTTTATCCATTTAAAGAAAATTTGTAGATTATTACTAGAAGAGATACTAGTAAAATGAAACTTTTAAATAATGAAAATAGAATTTTTTCATTTTTCTTTTAGAGCTACAAAGTTACTAAAAATAAAATTTCATAGATTAAATTCCTGTTGCAACAATTTTATTTGTAGAAGCATTTTTGAAGATAAAATTAATTAATTTGAAAGAAAGAAATAAAGGAAATATAAATTCATAATTTGTTATTAAAACTAAAAGGATAACTAGTATTTATAATATGATTTTGTGGTTAATAATATTTGTAGGATGTTTCTTTGAATGTTTAATAAATGTTTTCTTTGTAACATTTCAGCCAAAGTGTTCTCATTTAAAACCAAAATCCACTGTAAGTACACTGTAAAAAGAGCCTACGACCCCAGAGATTTTATAAATAATTAAATTCATTCTTTTTTCTAAATTGGTATGCTAAAGCAAACCTGGCGCCCTAAAGTCGAGCAAATTAACAAATTATTAACATTAAAAGTAACTTCACCTCTTTTATAAATTGTTACAACGAATTGAACAATTTGGAAGGTGGAATTAATTTATACCCAATAGTAAGCCTGTAATAAAATATTTTAATGGAAAACCGTTTAAAAAGCTTAAAATCGGGTAAAATACTAAGCTCGGGATTAACAAGGGAAATTTAATGTTAATAGCTTACTGAGATTTTACATTAGATTAAATTTTTGAGATTATCATCATTATTTATTGGCCTTTTCTAACAAATACTATTTTTTGTATATGACAAGTCAGTATAAACATGATTATTATATTAAATGACAAAATAAGTTTGTCAAAAATACAAACATAGTTTTAGAGTACATTTTAAAATAATAAATTTTCACAATATATGTTACAAATAGATAAAATTAGGAAAAGTTATGATTTATTAACAGATTCCGTTATAAAGCAACTCCCATATAATAATAAGTATTAGATTTAATTAAACACACACACAGCATTAAGGGGGTCAATTCGCCCTATCTTCCTACATGTTAACTAATGTTCCTTTTTTATGAGAATGGAAATATATATCCCAGTTCTGTGATTATATTTTGAAAGTATAGGTCTTCTTACACTTCTGGAATCTAAGAAAAAGAAGTTTTACCTTTTTTAATTATTTTTTGTGATTTTTTTGAAATATGTCCAAAAATTTTAATAAAAAAAATTACAAAAATTTTTTTTGTGAAAAATATTAAAACATTTTGATAGTTTTTTGAGATTCCAGTTGCTTGTCTATGTTAGTAGAAACTACACAAAAAAATTCAAGAAGATAGCTTTATTACTTTTTGAGAAAAAGGTACAAATATGTAGAAAAACAGGAGTTTCGGAAAACGCCAATAAACAGAAAAGTAAGTAAAATAAAAAAAAGGATTAAATATAAGGTGTACTATAAAGTGTTATATATCAGATTAAAGAGGAGATTTCAGGCTTAAAAATTATGCAATAAAATTTTTTTTTCAAAAAATTTTTTTTTCATGAATTGACCCCCGAAGGGGGTCAATTCGCCCTATCTTCCTACATGTTAACTAATGTTCCTTTTTTATGAGAATGGAAATATATATCCCAGTTCTGTGGTTATATTTTGAAAGTATAGGTCTTCTTACACTTCTGGAATCTAAGAAAAAGAAGTTTTACCTTTTTTAATTATTTTTTGTGATTTTTTTGAAATATGTCCAAAAATTTTAATAAAAAAAATTACAAAAATTTTTTTTGTGAAAAATATTAAAACATTTTGATAGTTTTTTGAGATTCCAGTTGCTTGTCTATGTTAGTAGAAACTACACAAAAAAATTCAAGAAGATAGCTTTATTACTTTTTGAGAAAAAGGTACAAATATGTAGAAAAACAGGAGTTTCGGAAAACGCCAATAAACAGAAAAGTAAGTAAAATAAAAAAAGAGGATTAAATATAAGGTGTACTATAAAGTGTTATATATCAGATTAAAGAGGAGATATCAGGCTTAAAAATTATGCAATAAAATTTTTTTTCAAAAAATTTTTTTTTTTCATGAATTGACCCCCTTAAACAATTTTAATTAACAAACATGATTTCAATTAAATAGTCATTTACTGGATAAAATATGTTTGATGAAGCAAATCTTTCACTTTTTTCCTAAAATTTGGATAATGGTTTTTTACAATAACATTTGTTTTAATAGTTCACGTACTCCTTGGCCCCTTGGTATGATTTTTGATTTTATAAAACTAAATCATAAGTCACATTGATAGGGTATCTTCATTTCTTTTAAAATATTGAAAACAAAACAAGACATTCACCTATTATTATTTAGCTCATGCTTTGAATATAAAAGGTTATCAGTGTTTTCTCTATTGCTCTCAGACCATTCCATCATGTCACTCCCCCCACCCTCTCCACAATGACCTCAGTTAGTCCAGAAGGTTCAGCAGTAACCTTAAGGTAACGCAAGTTACCTAAAGTGTTCAGTTAATTGTGTAATTGACTTATACTTTTTATTTGTTTATTAATTTGTTTGTATTGCAGCTCCACGTCAGTGTACTGTCTGCGGTAAGCTTGCCGAATACGAGTGTAAACAATGTTTTGATCAAGGCATTCATGATGAAGGATTACAAAGTATATCATTCTGTGCACGCTGTTTGGATACGGTGAGTCAAATAATACTGTTGAAATAGCAATCTAAAGCCCAGTTCAATTCACTTCGGGCAGTCTTTGTTACCCAAACCATTTCGGCCATTAAGGCTTATTCTGTTCCCGGAAGATGATGTGCGCCCTAAGTTATCATCCTATAGGGAGTGATTCATGACAATAATTATAAAATCACTCCCTCCAGAATGCAACCCTTCAGAACTATGAAGATGGAAACTATCTCACCAATGAGTCACAAAATCTAGAGAACCCCCTAACCTTAATCTTAGATAAATCATCCTTTTTATCCTTTTTCCTCTCCCAACAGGCTTACTTAAAATAAATATAATTCATTTTTTTAAATGGAATAATAACAATAATAATACATTCGTCTGTGGTTCAACACATGATACAGTAACTTAGACAGAATATTACATTTATCTTTAGTTCTAAAGTACTGGACCATTTTGTATAACTTGTGTTGAGATGGTATGAAAAAAGTTGCAAATAAATAGCTTTTATATTTTAATGGCTCTTCTAACTATATATACACATAAGAAATTTAACGGTTTCTCACGACACATTTTCTGTTTTAACAGAATCGCACCATAGCCACGACCTGTATTTAAACCCAAGCTGCCCAGTGTGTCCTTGCTCTTTCTTGATCAGAGAACCAACGTCTTTAACCCCATGGCTTCCACAACACTTAGGAATAGTAACGTTTCCCTCAAAATATAAGTAGTAAAACTGTTTACTTATATTTACAAACTAAGAACACATTTAGACTATCTATATTTAGGGATTGTCCATACTGAACTAATTTATTTATATGTATCTGAATTAAACCATAATTTACTGACCAGAAAAATCAGTGGCACAAATGAGTTATGTCAATACATATTAATACATTATTAATTAAATCATTGTCAAATTTCATTCAATTTGGAATAAAGGTTTCATAACATGGAAACATTGTGTCCATTCCATTGGCAGTTGTATATTTAGACTACTTTTATAAATGTAATGTAGTTGTGATAGATCTAAATATTAACTGTTAAATTCAGGCTCACAGTCACCAAAGAAGAACAAAACACACCTGGCGTCAGCTCCACGTACCAGCAGAGTTCTCAGTACTTCAAGATCATTGTGTGATTCCTCGTCTTTTCATGGAACTATTTGCAGTAGTATGTATTGAGACATCACATTACGTAGCATTTGTCAAGTGCGGGACAGGTTCTGATGCACCTTGGTGTTTCTTTGATTCCATGGCAGACAGGAAAGGTGAGAAATATTTATTCAAATAAAATCAAGCAAGAATGTGTATATAGGACCCACATTAGCATAATACTATTCTCCGAACCCATATTTTGCAATATTCAAATTTAAAAACAAATCAAAGCTTGAACATCATTAAAAAAACTTTGATTATAGTTTACTTTTGAACTTAGGATGTTTGAGTACAGTCAAACTTTGATCACCTGTCATCCTTTTAGCCAACAAACAACTGAAATATTCTGATTTTAAAGTTGTTTGATAAAGATGGACTCTATTGATATGGTTTTATCATCATTTGTGTTTATAAAAACTAATCCATGATGTTTTGAGACTATAAATCCAACACCTGTAATCAAATGATAATCGCCTAGACATGGAAACCGTGATAAAAGCCAACATAACATACTGGCCTAAAGCCATGTTGAAAAATAAAACTTAAACTAGTACTCTATGAAAGCAAACCAGACCTATCCCCTTGAGCTGTCATTCCTTGTGTTGTGTAATTCTGTAACTTTAAGCCTGAGTTTCTAATTTGGCTTTACATAGGTGGCTTTCTTAGAGTACTGGTTTTAGTTTATAACTTGGTTTTAGGATATTGGCTTTATGTGAGTTCCTTTCTTAGACTACTGGTTTTAGGATGTCGGCTTTATGTGGGTGCCTTCCTTAGACTACTGGTTTTAGTGTCTAACTTGGCTTTAGGATGTCGGCTTTACGTGGGTGCCTTTCTTAGAGTATTATTTTTAGTTTCTAACTTGGCTTTAAGATTTCGGCTTTACGTGGATACCTTACTTACTTACTTTCTTCTACAAGCTTCCAGAGCTGTCTCCGATGGCTCGGTGTCTCCTATAAACCTCCTCCGCCAGTTTCCAAAATTTTCTGTCTGTTAAAATTTGGTCAAACCCTGAGCGAGCTTCAGTCATACATGTCTTCAGCCTATCCCTTGCGGAGTTGTCCGACACAACGTAGGAGGATGTTGTGTTCAATTGTTTCTTCCTCCTTCTCACCAGCTAAACATCTGGAGGACTCCACCAAATGAAATCTGCTCAGGTAAGCCTGGGTAACAGTGTGACCCAATCTTATTCGAGCAGCAAAAGTTGCTGTTGATCGTGCAATATTCCTGTACAGTGAAGGTTCGGAAGGCTTTTTTTTGGATTCTGAAAAAAGAGCGCCCCAGTGCACCTACCCTCCATCGCTCTATTCAGATATCTTCAAATTTTTCCTAATTTGTCGCAGACATTCACCAAGAGATGTTTGTCTCTAGGGTGCAGGTTGGAGTTTTGTCGCATGGTTGGCCAGGCAATCAGCTCTTTCATTGCCAGAAATACCACTGTGACTTGGTATCCACTGAAATGTGACATTTCTTCCTGATAATCTCTCCAGCATATTGTGAATTTCTTCGATACAATAGTGGAAACTTGTTGGCCTATGCTTTTGTATTATTTGTAGGGCCGATCTAGAGTCAGAGAAAATGCACACATTATTGACAGGGAAAGAGTCAATGTAAGCAAATGCACCACTAATTGCAAGCAGTTCAGTATCTGTACTACAGGTAGATTCCGAGGGCATTAAAAACTCCGTGTCTGGTGTCTGGTCGTAGAAGGCAGCCCCAGCTTTCTTTATAATGCTTATTATTTTTACGATGCTAGTGAGCCAGCATTTATCAGCCATAATAAAATTAATAAATACAAGCATCTACGTGTAATGTTAGAATATGTTTCTTTATACATTACTAGGAAATATAAAATATTTATGTTTGTTTTTCAATTAAAGATGAAGTTAATACACCTGAAGTCTGAGAATTCCCCTATCTGAAATCACAATGCCATGATTTGAAGCAGATGTAGTATGAAAAGATTTTTAAAATATCTACTTTTTTGTAACTGAAAAAAAGGTGCACAAAGTTTTAACATTGTTTTAGCCTGATTGACAATATATACTTCCAGTAGTGGTGCCAGTACCTATTCTAGGGCCCCAATCTAGATGGATAATCAAATTTATATTATACCCCAAATGGAGTGCTCGTTTATATTAGTTATACTGGGTTTTGAGGCATTTTTACCACCTCTTGTCACCACAACACTGGTGGATTATCCTACAAATAACACAGCCCAGATCCTAGTTTCTTATGAGTGTTGTAGAGACTTCTATACCTGTGCCACTTTGATCTTTATATTCTAATGACTTGCAGTGTTCCGTCTCTGTGGAAGTGGCATACATCAGTCTCAGCCTTGTACATATGTTTAAAATGGTAATGCACTGGGCAGTGGACCTATTCTGAATGACTTCATTCTTTTGCTAGAGAAAGCAATAAACCTTTTGGATTGCTTGAGTCCAGGATGTGTCCAATGAGCGTATTTTTGGTCCTGTTTTCAGGCTTTTTTCGTTGTGTTTTTTTTGCATGATTATGTATCTACGGAACATTAGCTTTCCAACACTATTTTTTTTTTTATTGCGATAGGACGATTCTAAGTGGGCGAAAATGTTGAATTGCAAAATACATGTTTTAGAGTCGGTGAACTAAACCATATGTCATTCATCCACCCGGTAGCGGGTGGTTCGCAAGATGGAGGGTTAACACTGGAAATGGCAACAGCATACAACACACTACACTTTTCTGTCCTGTAAGTGGCAACCGACTACAACGCACTATGGTCAACATACATTTTATAATTCAACATTTTACCCACTAAAAGTAGTCTAATCACAATAAATTTTTCATCAATGTAAAGCTAATGATCTGGCCTTTTATTTTCATATAACGAAAATACCAATAATAGTAATATGTAAAATGATTAAAATCGATAAATTTAGTATTTCTCGTTGCGTCACTTTGCAAGCACTTACAGTGTAAGCATTTTGTCTGAAATGAATGTCATATTTGTTTATTTTCAAGAATTACAGGTCAACTACTCTACTTTTACACTCCTTTGTAATATTTTTCTTCCTCTTTTGATCTCTGCTTTCAAAATTATCATTATAGGTTCTGAGTTATATACACGTTCTTCTATGGGTCTACCAAGTGTCACTGCTATTTTTAAATGACGTCAGAAGTTGTCAAATATCAATTAGTAATATTTGGATGTCTGTAGCCATTTTTATATGACTGAGAAGTGGACATTCTGTGCTTTCTTTTGATGTATACTTATATATATTATCTATATATTATCTCTATATTCTAAATATTAACTTTATGTTTTTACATGAGAAAGTTGGCTTTCTAAAGGAGAATCGTTCCTACATCGCTTACATTGTTTTGTAAATTTATTTACAAATATTTAGTAATTTATTAGTGGATTTATGTATTGTCTGTTGTTTAAATAATAGACCACACGGTTAGGGCCATTTTGTTATTTCCAACATATTAATCCAAAAAATTTATAGCTTATATATTTTTTTTATTACATAGATGAATTTTACTTATCTTTCTCAAAATAATGATATACTGTATTACAAATTGAATTTTACATTATTTTACTATTTTTGTGAATTTTGAAAAATTAGTCCACTCGCAATTTTTTCCATAAAAACGGTTTTTTTTTTCAAATGAAAATTTTGTAAATTAATATAGTTATTTTACACACTTGTAAATAGGCCACAAGACTTTAGTATATCTTGAAAAAAAATAGAAAAATAAGTTTGTATTGTATATTTAGGTGTTTTGAGGAATTTTTCCTTCTGTTGGAACAATTTTTTTCATTCCTGACATACCAACTCCAAAGTCTTTATATCTAACATTTATTTTTATTACATAAATAAATTCTATGGACCTTTCTTTAAAAAATGATATGTTACAAGTTGTGTTTAGCGTTATATTACTATTTTTTGTGAATTTTTAATAAAACTATTGCAAATTATACTAAAAAGAATAATATATAGCCTAGGGTTAAACAACAAGGAAATATATATATTTATAAATAAATAAATATGACCGAAACACGTATATTGTGTAAGAAATTGGCAGTCATTATCTCTTGTTTATTGATAACCACTTGTAAAAAATAATTACTTTGATTAAATAAATTTAAAATATAAACTATGTTTTGTTTTAGGGGAACAAAATGGCTACAATATCCCCGAGATGGTTCCATGTCCTAACCTGCCTTACTGGTTGTCAGAGAAAGGTGCTCAGACACTTCATCAAGTGAAAGACGACAGACAACTTCCTGAACACGCTAAACGTCTTCTCTGTGATGCGTACATGTGTATGTATCAGAGTTCAGAAGTCATGATGTACAGATAAAACTTGCATTTTTATTGCATTAACTTTAACATGTTCCAATCACATTAAGTAGTAAGAGAGAAATAATCCATTTACTTCTGTACCTTTTAAATTATTTTGTCTTTGTATAAACGGTCTTTCTACGTTACGATACTTAATTTATTTTATTTAAATGGAGAGTTTTTTAAATAATTTTACAATTTGACACTGTTTAATGTGTGTCATATGTGATCCCCCCCCTCCTTTTTCCTCTCATTAAATAGTAGTAATAAAATGTATTTTATTTTGAATATTCTTTTCGATATTTATTATATCAAAAATTCTTATTCTTTAAAAATTCTTAAGTAGAATTTCAAATGTGTTGATTTTCTAATATAAAAATGATGGCTGTTTACGATCACTGTCATTGAAATGCTGACACAATGACATGTTCACAAACACAATAACCACTTTATTTGTGCGCAACTACTAAATCATCATCCTCAGCTATTACATGTACTCACACTGGACTGTCACTGCATTTCCACAGTTATGTTGGTTTTTTCTGATTCTTTCTCTTGATTTTATCAAACCTACCGTATAATAATATTGGTTTGTTGTGTTGCCTTCTGGAACTTATTCTGACAAAATTACATCCTTGGCATAAAAAAAAAAAGGTTTTGATTTTGGACTTCTTTGGATAATTTTTTTCATCTTCCATTTTCATTGGAAGATGGTATTTTTTAGTATACATTCGCTGACTTTTCGTCTCAGGATCATACTGGAAGATACAGGTTTCATCGTCTGAAAAAAAAAGTGATGAATTTTTAGAAAGATTAGGGTTGGCATCAAGTTCTTCCCACATAGCAGCACATTTCCCAGTGGTATTCTATTTGCTCTGGTGTGAAAATCATCTTGACACAAACTTTTTCCATGTTGAAAACTTCATACAAAATTTGACACTTAATTTAATTATGTTCAAGGTCTCCACCAAATAATAATTTACAATCAGTTCTCAGTTCTTTCTCTAAATGATAGAAATACAGTCTTGTTATTTAATAGACACACCTTGAATATGATTATTATTATTACAAGCCGTGAAGCTTTTAGCTACCAAAGTAAAATATTTAATTCATTAAACCCTCGTCTATCTAGTAGAAATGTGGGCACCCGGAAGTCTTTTCTACATAACCTTTTTATTTTGGCAACAACACCTGACTCTCTCATTAGTTAATACTCTTCTTCTTTGATCATTCATTGAATCAGTCTAAAACTCTTTCCAATTATCTTTTATTAGAGATAAAATTCTTAATTTATTCTGTTCTTATTTATTATGTACCCTTATCTATATTTAATCAATAAGGGATTCCAGAGTACTTACAATAGGAATATGTATAACCTCAAAATTTTAACAAATCTGTTATAGTAATTTAATCATGTTGGTCACCAGAATTTTAAATTGGTTTCAGTCAAATTTGGCATGTAAGTAAAGTTATGTAAGTAATGTTTGTTTACTGGGAAATGTAGGTCTATAAATTTGACAGTGGGTATTTGAAAATGTTTTTCAGAAGTTCCTTTTATCTATAGCCTATAATAACACATTCCAGGTTGACAAGAAACGAACCTGTAAGTAACAAAGAAAGAAATACTTCAATTGTGTGAAGCCTATGGGAGGAAAATTGAAATTTCTAAAAGCGTATTTAAAATGAGGGTTGATTGTCAGAGAGTAAAGTTAAATTAAACTCAGCTTAAATGGGGGTTTTAACCTTGCGTACACCAGGCTTGACAAAATTTTGTGTGACATTTTCTGTGGTGATTTGTCACTGTTTCTAATTCTATGAAAATTCAAAATTCTACTGTGCAAAGAGTGTCTTAAGGACATAAGTTCTTCCTATTGTTTCATTTTGTTTTTATTTTTAAAAAGCTCGAATTACAAATTTAAGTCCACCAAAATATACTTTCAAAAAGATGAAAACAAAAATTTAAGTATCATTTTAAGCTATGATGTAACCATAAAATTAAATACAGTAGACTCTTGATAATCTGACAGATATGGGACTGAGAGGGTGTTGGTTTACTGAAAGTGATTTTTTAAATGTCCAAGATTAGCAGTAAGTTATGGGAATTAGTCATTTTTCATATGTAAAACCATTTAGGACAGAAGGCTAATAAAACAATTAATTTAATTTTACACAGTGAGCACAAAGGAATTATGAAAAAATATAAGTACATGTATTAGAAACATGAATTGTGTATTACAAAATTTGTAAATGGAAGGCATGCATACAGTACAGTATTTACACATTGAAGAAATCTGGGATAGTTGTTTACATTTTGAACTTGTGCTCGCCATTACAACACTAATGTATACAGTAATAAAATAAAATTGCAATAGATAAAACTTAACAACAACTCACAACACTATAAAATTATTCTGAACAAAAATAATGGCTAACACAAACGGTTTATGCTTTGCAACGAAACTGAAATGAGATGTCTAAACAAACAACGTGAGTAGGTACACGGTAGGATAGGAGAGGTTTTCATGGTATAACAGGCAAACTGTATGGTAAACAAAGCGCTCAGATTACCTAGAGGTTGATAACATTGCACAGTCGTATTGGACAGATTATCATGTGTCAGACTATCACGAGTGTACTGTAAGAACAAAATTTAACTAGAACTCAATCATTTAACTTGGAGTTTCTTAATTGTTTATTTTCATCTTCATTTTCTTCACTTAAAGTAAAAATTAACTACAACTTTTAATTGAGTATGAATCAGATTCAGAACTTTCGTAATCTTTTTTCTTCAACAACTTCTTTTTTTTGAAAAAAAAAAAAAAAAAAAAATCTTTTGCAACCGTAGTCTTCAATTTTTTATTTTTTCTCTCTAATAACTCTGCTTCAATTCTCATTTCTCTCAGGTATAGCTGTGAGTATTGTTGATTTACCTCGCTTACGTCCTTTTTGTATACACGGTGCAGCTTTTGGAAATGGGTTTATTATTTCAGGTAATATAACTGTTACCTGAAACAGTTATAAATTATGTTATAACTGTTAAAAAATTATGTATTTTGTGTTGTAGGACTATTATCAGGTTGTTGATTTTTGTCTATTGTTTTTGATGGAGTTACGTACAAAGGAATGTTTTTTTCATAGAGTCCTAACGATGTAGAAGTAGTGGATTCATCATTGCCGCAAAGAACAGGTCTATCTGTTACAAATGAACATAAATATTCGTTATCATTAAAAATAAGCTCATTAAAAGGTACAATTCCAGCCACTTGAAAACCACTGCAAATGTTGTTTTTTTGTTTTTGGAGTGAACGCCGAAGGAAATGATTTACCCAATAGATCAGCTATGTCGGTCCGGGGTTAGATAGCATCCAGTCATTGGCTGCAGCATTATAAAATTGGTTTAGTGGACCATACACAGGTCAAGTGGCTGCAGTGAGTAGGAAAAGTCAATAACACTATTCCATTGTCTTTCGCAATATGGCTATCATGGTTGTCTATTAAAAGTAACAATTTTTTGTTTACACTACAACGAGTATAGTTGATAAAATGTTCTAAAAATAAAATGGCCACTAGTTATCCTTCCACTAAGGTGTGCAGCACCACATGTTCCAGGAGGCGTACCTTTTACAAAAACCTTTTTCATATTAACTCTAGGAAATGCCATGAATGGTAGAATAGAATTGTCCAGCCTCAGTTACCAGTGAACCTCATTCAGCAGAGGTAATCCACCCTACTTGTTTCAATGACCTTAGGTGGTTTGTGGACTGGTGTTAACCCAGTCTCGTCTACATTCCAAATATCAACTGCAGTAAACCCTTCTTTTTCCAAAATAATTTTCAGGTTATTAAAAAAAAAACATTGATACATTGGTTTTGTTAAAACTATTTGCTCTTGAAAAGGCTTGTAGATTCAGGCGAACGTAGTGACAAGTCTTGGTTCCGTTTCATGAACCCTCTCAGCCAGTCAACACCAGCTTTTTTTGTTTACATCCTTCAAAGCTGCTATTACCGCAGCTTCAAAATCATATGTTAGTTGGTTAACACAAATTCTAGTAAGTCCATGGTGGAGCTTAGATGATATAATCTTTTAAAAGAATTTCTTCTTCGTCCGTAAACACCTGGTGGATATTATAATTTACTTTGAACTAATAGTTTTTTTACATGCCTCAAGAGTGTCATTTTATCGAAACTAAATTTTACATCTATTACCCTTAATGTATCATCTTCTCTGCAACTTCTTTCACTGTCTATTCCATGTTGTCAGGTAGGATAGAAACGATTTCTTTTCTTGTTTAAAACTGTGGTATCTGACTGTAAAATAGATCATAGCAATATTATAGGCTATAAATTTTATAATAGTTTTAAAAAAGTTAATGAAGGCAAGTCCAATATTATGTATTTAGTAACAAATTAATAACTCACAACAAAAATAACCTAAAAAATCTATATTGTGTTTTATTGTTTAATGACAACATAGTTATTTTATAAAATAAAGGTATACTTGATACATATCAACTATCCCCAATTAACTATTTATCAAGTATCCCCAATTGGCCATTTTGGATATTTTTACTAATACCTTGGTTAGGAATGAAATTTAGGTTTTTTTTATACATTGAAATGGACCCAATAGCTTATTCTTTTAAAACAATACCAAAACATTAAGATTAGAATGAAGTACAAAAATTGCATAATAAACTTTTACTTACCTTAAAAATTTACTTTCATTAGCCAAAATTAACAAATTTTCTTTTACTCCAAAACTATGATAGCTTTCTAGATGAAATTCACATAAGTAGTTGCTGGTAATTAGCTGTTTCATTGGGTGCTGTTGTGAATATTACGTTTTCTCCTATATTTATATTCAAATAAAATAACATATTCGGTGGTTCAGATTGTTAATATTAATTTATTCCTTGTTCCCTTATTGTTGTTACAATTTATCAGGAATATTCTTATTCCTATCTGATATTTAATCCTATAAAATATAATTTAAAATATAATCTGTCTTAATCAGACCTTTAAGACTTCAATCCAGAACAATGGCAAGTTATTGAATTTAACAAATCTTGTTTTCTAAACACATGAATCTGCTCACCTTTTCAACATAGGCCGTGAATAAACTGCCAGTGAGTCCCTTTTGTAAGTACGTTCCTGGACCACAACTCTCTGGTGACCAGCAGCGTCTCTCCATCCCCGCCGACGTCTTAGATACCACTCCTCCCCTGGGCTGGTCTCTCTGTTGACCAGCAGCGTCTCCCCGTCCCTGCTGACATCTCGGATGCCATCGATCCTCTTTCTAGACCCCTAGCAGTTTATATAGAGCTTCAATATCCATGTCATACTAATGACCTGCAAGCTATGCAGTTGCGACACTTTTTCAATTTTTTCCCAATAACTACCACACGTCTGATATTGAAGATTTAACTGGTGCTAACATTTGACTATTAATTGTTAATAAAATATTTTCTAAACTTATAATAAATATTTTCTTATCCTAAATTCTAAGTGCCAACTTTAGCACTGGAAATTATTGTATTATTAAAATACCATAAGTGTATCAACTATGCCCACTTTCCCCTAATTATCAAAAAAAGGTTACATGAGCTTAAACAAGTATATTTATGCTGACATTAATTTTAAATTTAATTATGGTTTTTACATTTATATTTTGAAGACAATCTGGCCAAATCACATTTGTATTGACATTTGAGCTGAGTGTTAGCAATCAATTATTTTTTTGGCCTTATTCCTCAAACACATGTTTGAAACTTAATGTCTCAAAAATAAAATCATTGCACAAAATGTTTTTTGTTTTGTTGGATCCACCGTAATATTTAACAAATTATATACTAATATGTTTTACATTAAAGATTAATTCATTTCTTTTCTTGTGTGTCACCTGAAGTATAATATTATTCATGTTGATTTTAATTCATATTGTTTATATTTTCTACTACTTTTTACTCTTAGTTTTGTTGTTAGCTTTTATTCTACACATTTACCTGTTTTAATTGTATAGTTTATATAACCTAAAAGTATTGTTGCCATTGCATAAATTCATAGCTTTCTTTATAGCAATTATTTTAAAGAATGTTTATCAAATTTCCAGAGGAATAATTGTTGTAGCCTTTATAGACCTGGAGAGTTTGAAATGTGTACTAATAATAATTCTGAAAATTCTTTACACAGGGGGGGTTTCACAATCAGTCTGCCAAACTTTGAGAAGTGATTTTGAATATCAAAATATATAAATTATCCAAAAACACCTTGTTTTCCTTGTATCTCCCAGTTTGTCTTTTTTCAAAGACAAGATATAATTTCAGAACAGATCGGGATATCAATAACAAATTTTTCAGAATTGTTTATACCATTATATTTTACTGTAAAACCAAATCTTATAATTTTTCACTTAGCTGTTTCAAATTGTCTTTAATTAATAACAGTGGTACACAGGAACTAATAGTTAAAACATTTTCAAAGTTTGTTATCGATATCTCAGTCTGATCTGGTTTTATAGCTTTAAAAAAAAAAAAAAAACTTTTTTTGATACCCTGAATTTCTTCCTAAAGTTTTTCAGACTGAAAATAAAACAATCTTCATAAATGTATATTTATGTCGGTACTTCACTAAAATTTTTTGTTCAAAGTTGGCATCTAGTTATTTTTATCATTATTTGGACAAGTGTGTTAACCAGTAAAATGTTTCTAAATTTTACCTGATTCCCCTTCCCCTGTGGTTTTGCAATAATTTAATTAAAAATCCTTTAAATTCTGCCAAAATTTTAATTTTAGATCATGAACTCTCAAATTTAATTCTAAATAGTGGCTACATTCAATTTATGAAACAAATACTTGTTAGTAATTGATAAAGAATGATAAACCAAAAATTTTAAATCATACTAATCAACTGAGTTTTCAGTTAAGGTATTCTATACAACTACCATGCAACTGTTTTTCCCCACCTATAAGGAAATTCGCTGAGCTTCTTTCTGTATACTTTCCTCAAATGATAAGCTTTTTTCGACTATTTGCAGAACATATTTACAAAAAAATTTTCTTCTATAAGTTTCATTTGAAGAACATGTAGATATAGTTTTTTTTAATTGTTGTTCAATTTATGATATATATCATCCCCTCCCCCAAATATACAAAATGTTGTTAATAATATTTTAGTTGAAACATAATAATAATTAACAAAAACTTGAATGTACAAGAATCTGGAACAGAATCAGTCGGATGTAACAGATGTGAGTAACAACTCTCCAATAACTCTTAACAATGATCCACAAGGGTCTGAAGATAATCACTATAACATATAAGCACAGTGTTGTTGGTAACCATTGTTTTGAAGCAGTGTTCACACAATAGCCAACCTAGACAAAAAAACTATCAATTTGAAGTTTAAAATCTTATCTAATAAGACCAAACTTGACTCTTTGTGCCTATATATTCCCCTATACACTTCAATACAGTATCTCATCACTTCTAGAGTTAAAAGGAAATATTTATCTGTAACTCTGTAGAGTTTACTAAGTTTGTTAAGAAACCATTAATAAACCACCGTTTAAGCTTGCCTCAAACCAAATACTACGTTTCATGTTTAGTTAACAGTGAGGCTATTATACACTAAAAATCATCAGCTAAAATAAACACAACAGAGATATAAAACTGTATTACGAAAGAAAAAACCTAAACAGTAAAAATATAACATGAAACAAACCAGTTACCTTCCTATTTAAAAGTGAATATAAAGTGTGTGAAATGAACTTTTTTATTTGGGTAGTAGTGTTGAACTTGAAATTCACATTTGATTTAAACAGTGAGTCTATTTCATATACTGCCAACTAAATATGAAACAGAATATAACTGCATCTTTATCGTGGTAAAAAAAAACTTTTGTTGTTAAAATTAAAATCAAAATTGTATCACGTATGGTTTTTTATAAAACTACATATATGTAAACCAATTTCCAAATTTACACCAATGATTCACAGTTTAGAGAAAATCATACCTAAAGTTGTAAATAAAGTTTTGGCAATTTATTGTAAGAAAAGAAGGCGTAAAAGTTGTTGAAAAGGAATATTTGTATGAAAAAGGTTAGTGAAACAATCATGATGTGATAATGGAGAAGATATTTAAAATTTATAAATTATACTTGTTTTTTGTTAGTATTTAAGTTATTTGTTGTCAGAGTATAAAAGTCTAGATTATATGTAAAAACAGTATTTTCTATTATATACGAATAAAAATGTAATTATTTAGTAAATAGTAATATACTAGTAAACACAGGAATATATATATTATATATAATCTATTTACTGCAACGTTATATATTAAGCATTGTAAATTATGTTTATATCACAAATAAAACATTGTTTATTTTTTATTTCTTTGTATTTACTAACTGCATTTAGTGGGTTACTGACCTATTTTCAAAAATCACTTTTCTGCCTTCTAAAATGTGCAACAGGGGTACCTTACTATTTTGCAAAAGTTGAAAATTGGTCATTTTTAGCAATTAATGTCTCGGAATTTATAAAAGATATTTAAAATTTGAAAGTACCCAATGAAAATTTGAACGTTCGTCTTTACGAACAAAAATACTCAAATCGTTCAGATTATTAGTTACTGAGATATAAACGTTTTAAAAGAGGCTTAAATGTTGTGAAAAAAGTCTGTTTTGTCAATTTCAAGCCTTTTTTTTTTTAACATTTATATCGCAGCAACTCTTAATTGAAATGATTTGACTATTTTTGTTCATAAAGAAGAAAGTTTAATTTTCATAAATATTTTCTATAGATTCCGAGAAATTAGTTGCTAAAAATGACCAATTTTCTACTTTTGCAAAATAGTAAGTTACCCCCTTGACTATTTTTTAGGCCGAAAATAAATTTTTCTGGTACTTACGTATTAGCTGGTGGCCACCCTTATACAGTGCACTGCGGCGGTTTTGGTTGTTTCAATGACTAAGCTAGATTGCTATTAACCTGGCTAAACCTTTGGTACATTTATTGAAGTTAATAATTTGTTTACTTTTTTTACCCTGACAGGTTGGCCAGGTAGATATATATATAATAAATAAACACTTTCGTAAGTTTATTGAAGTTAATAATTTGAAATTAGATCACGTATAAAATCTTTAATCACGGATATTATAGAAATATCTGGTACTTACGTATTAGCCTACTGCACGGCAATAAATCACTCGGGACACTGACCTAGACACGCCGAGATAGACAATGCGCGAGAAAGTATGACTGATCTGGTATCGTTATATTCGTAACGAACTGAGGAAACTCCGACTGAAATATTTATGACAACCAAAACTGATCTGGTATCGTTATATTCGTAACGAACTAAGGAAACTCCGACTGAAATATTTATTACAACCAAAACAAACAAAACTGCCGCAGTGCACTGTATAAGGGTGGCCTCCGGCTAATACACAAGTACCATTTTTCTTATTTTATATTTATATTAACATCTAAAGATGCAATATTCAATTTGGAATCGAACTGTCATTTCAGAAATTGAAAATACTAAAAGTATTTATAGGTTAGTAGCAATTTCATTAGTATGGAGTATGGAGTGCAGCACTGCCTTCACCTGACTTGCTGTATACTTACGGTGACCATGCGTCCCAAAAAAATCGGGACAGTCCCGATTTATAGAGCTTTGTCCCGGCGTCCCGAAATATAATATATTTGTCCCGATTTTTGAAGATCTGAGGAAAAAGTAGTAATTTTTGTAAGAAGATATTTTGCACATTTGTTCAGCGCATAGATCACGCACACAATAGTTCTCTAGCCGGGTTTAGGCGCTACTACCCTCTCCCTCCACTACTACCCCTTTCGTTGATTAACAACTTTTGGACGTCAGAGAAGAGTCAAATGTCAATTGAATGCGTAAAGGCACTTTAATCATTCAAATGAATTGTAATCTTTCATGCGTAGAAATGTATGATAAAGTAAGGAATAACAAGACCTTGTTGAAAGCTTTGGCTTCTACAGAAAAATATGATTGGAACAAAAGCCAGCCTTCTTGTTAGACCCTTATTGCTTAATTACATGTAAATATTTTTTTTCAAACAGTCTAATTTTCATAATTCTTTACCTGAGTTGTATTTATAGGTACATTATATAAATATTTCAAAGTCTTGTGCAATAATGTATAATAAATAATAATGTAAAATTGTGTTTTTGTTCGTTATTTTCCAAATTTACAAATATGTATAAAAAAATATATAGGTATTGTGCAACAGTAGGTTTGTCCCGATTTTGATTGGTAAAAATATGGTCACCGTGTGTATACTGTATAGGTAACAGGAACAAATAAATAGCAAGGTTTAAAATAAATAAAGCCAAAATTTAGATACTTTCATTTTTCTAAAAGAAATTTGTAGGTTAATTCATTAGTATGCCATGTAGAGTGCAGCACTTCCATTACAAGATTTACTGTATGTAGGTAACATGAAGAAAAAAATAAGAAAATTATTATTTTTATATTTCAATGATATATACATCAATAGACGCAGAATCCAAAGTACATCATTCACTCAAAAAATCATTTCGATATCGCTACTAGTTTGGAAGAAATATCAGTTTAAACATGAAGAAAAATGTCCATTTTTAACAAAACCCGTTTTGTCACTTTTAAGCCTCTTTTAAAACGTTTATAGCTCAACAACTAATAATCCGAATGATTTGAATATTTAGGTTCAAAAAGACGAAAGTTCAAATTTTCGTTAGGTTCTTTCCAATTTTGAATATCTTTTATAGTTTCTGAGATATTAATTGCTAAAAATGACCAATTTTCAACTTTAGCAAAATGGTAAGGTACCCCCTTGACTGTTTGTTAGGCCGAAAAACGCTTTTTTCGAAATTTGTATTTATATTAACTTCTACAGATGCAGAATTTAATTTTGAACCGAACTGTCATTTCAGAAATTAAAAATATTCATTAAATTCGAAATTATTTACATTTTTCTAAAAACAATTTGTAGGTTAGTTCATTAGTATTCCATGTAGAGTGCAGCACTTCCATTACAAGATTTACTGTATGTAGGTAACATGAAGAAAAAAATAAGAAAATTATTATTTTTATATTTCAATGATATATACATCAATAGACGCAGAATCCAAAGTACATCATTCACTGAAAAAATCATTTCGATATCGCTACTAGTTTGGAAGAAATATCAGTTTAAACATGAAGAAAAATGTCCATTTTTAACAAAACTCGTTTTGTCACTTTTAAGCCTCTTTTAAAACGTTTATAGCTCAACAACTAATAATCCGAATGATTTGAATATTTAGGTTCAAAAAGAAGAAAGTTCAAATTTTCATTAGGTTCTTTTCAATTTTGAATATCTTTTATAGTTTCTGAGATATTAATTGCTAAAAATGACCAATTTTCAACTTTAGCAAAATGGTAAGGCACCCCCCTTGACTGTTTGTTAGGCCGAAAAACGCTTTTTTCGAATTTTGTATTTATATTAACATCTACAGATGCAGAATTTAATTTTGAACCGAACTGTCATTTCAGAAATTGAAAATATTCATTAAATTCGAAGTTATTTACATTTTTCTAAAAACAATTTGTAGGTTAGTTCATTAGTATGCCCTGTAGAGTGCAGCACTTCCATTACAAGATTTACTGTATGTAGGTAACATGACAAAAAAAATAAGAAAATTATTATTTTTATATTTCAATGATATATACATCAATAGACGCAGAATCCAAAGTACATTATTCACTGAAAAAATCATTTCGATATCGCTACTAGTTTGGAAGAAATATCAGTTTAAACATGAAGAAAAATGTCCATTTTTAACAAAACCCGTTTTGTCACTTTTAAGCCTCTTTTAAAACGTTTATATCTCAACAACTAATAATCCGAATGATTTGAATATTTAGGTTCAAAAAGACGAAAGTTCAAATTTTCATTAGGTTCTTTCCAATTTTGAATATCTTTTATAGTTTCTGAGATATTAATTGCTAAAAATGACCAATTTTCAACTTTAGCAAAATGGTAAGGCACCCCCCTTGACTGTTTGTTAGGCCGAAAAACGCTTTTTTCGAATTTTGTATTTATATTAACATCTACAGATGCAGAATTTAATTTTGAACCGAACTGTCATTTCAGAAATTGAAAATATTCATTAAATTCGAAATTATTTACATTTTTCTAAAAACAATTTGTAGGTTAGTTCATTAGTATTCCATGTAGAGTGCAGCACTTCCATTACAAGATTTACTGTATGTAGGTAACATGAAGAAAAAAATAAGAAAATTATTATTTTTATATTTCAATGATATATACATCAATAGACGCAGAATCCAAAGTACATCATTCACTGAAAAAATCATTTCGATATCGCTACTAGTTTGGAAGAAATATCAGTTTAAACATGAAGAAAAATGTCCATTTTTAACAAAACTCGTTTTGTCACTTTTAAGCCTCTTTTAAAACGTTTATAGCTCAACAACTAATAATCCGAATGATTTGAATATTTAGGTTCAAAAAGAAGAAAGTTCAAATTTTCATTAGGTTCTTTTCAATTTTGAATATCTTTTATAGTTTCTGAGATATTAATTGCTAAAAATGACCAATTTTCAACTTTAGCAAAATGGTAAGGCACCCCCCTTGACTGTTTGTTAGGCCGAAAAACGCTTTTTTCGAATTTTGTATTTATATTAACATCTACAGATGCAGAATTTAATTTTGAACCGAACTGTCATTTCAGAAATTGAAAATATTCATTAAATTCGAAGTTATTTACATTTTTCTAAAAACAATTTGTAGGTTAGTTCATTAGTATGCCCTGTAGAGTGCAGCACTTCCATTACAAGATTTACTGTATGTAGGTAACATGACAAAAAAAATAAGAAAATTATTATTTTTATATTTCAATGATATATACATCAATAGACGCAGAATCCAAAGTACATTATTCACTGAAAAAATCATTTCGATATCGCTACTAGTTTGGAAGAAATATCAGTTTAAACATGAAGAAAAATTAATGTCCATTTTTAACAAAACCCGTTTTGTCACTTTTAAGCCTCTTTTAAAACGTTTATATCTCAACAACTAATAATCCGAATGATTTGAATATTTAGGTTCAAAAAGACGAAAGTTCAAATTTTCATTAGGTTCTTTCCAATTTTGAATATCTTTTATAGTTTCTGAGATATTAATTGCTAAAAATGACCAATTTTCAACTTTAGCAAAATGGTAAGGCACCCCCCTTGACTGTTTGTTAGGCCGAAAAACGCTTTTTTCGAATTTTGTATTTATATTAACATCTACAGATGCAGAATTTAATTTTGAACCGAACTGTCATTTCAGAAATTGAAAATATTCATTAAATTCGGAGTTATTTACATTTTTCTAAAAGAAATTTGTAGGTTAGTTCATTAGTATGCCATGTAGAGTGCAGCACATCCATCACAAGATTTACTTTAAATAGCAAGTTTTATAAATAAAAATATATTTTTCAATTTCAATGATATATATATATATATATATATATATATATATATATATATATATATATATATACATCAATAGACGCAGAATCCAAAGTAGATCATTAACTGAAAAAATCATTTCTGTATCGCTACTAGTTTGGAAGAAATATCAGTTTAAGGTGAAGAAAAAAAAAATGTCCATTTAACAAAACCATACAACACAACATCTGATTAATACAGAATACCTCTGTCCCTAACTCAAGACAGACCTCCTCCTTGTCCTGTAATTCTCACCACATTCTTTGTACTATGACCATTTTCTAATCTTAATGCCTATATCATATCTGTATCAGAAGCAGTAGATCCATGAGATAAGACCTTCTGTAGTCCAGGAGCCCTCTTTAATACAGTGAAACTTCTCTTAAGAGACACATCTAATTAGGGGACACTTTTAAAATGGGCAATGTTTTATTCTCCGACTGGGGTCATGCTTTTCTGGCGGCCTGTGTAGTGTTTTTAAATAATGGACTTTCCCAAAAACAGACAAGGACATAAAATCGATGGCCAAAGTGAGACAGTCGAAACTTCAGAATAGCAGACAGCCAGTGGAGCATAAAATATCACCCTTTTTTAAGAAATTGTAGATTTCTCAAAACACACATTGCAATGACTGTGCAGTATTACCTAGAAGTTGACTTCCTCGAAACTAGTTTTGTTTTGTTTTTATCTTTTATACAGGAGTCATCAGTGTCCTTCAAGTTCCCATGAGAGCAGTGTGTCTTACAGTTGTGTATTGTAATGTCTCTCAAACAAAAATGTTTAACTTTAAACTTTACATAGTGTGATTTTTTCTTTTTTTAAATTTATATTTCCCTAAATTTCCTATTTGTTTATTCGGTACTGTAGTACAAATTATACTAAATATTATTACTGAAGTAATAAAGAATATTATTTAATTTACAAATTTGTTTTTTATTGTGAGATTAAAACCATTATGCCTGTTGTACTATAAAAACTTTGATAATACAGTAGGCAGTCGTGAAACAATACCAATGTTTAATTTATTTCACTTTTATCAACTGTATATATGCTTTATTATACAATAGGTTAATGAACATATAGCTTAGATTCACCATTTAAATTTTCCGAATGTGTTCAATATTGTTACAAGACCCTATCATGCATTATCAGCCGGCCTATATAAACTGCATCTCTCCTGATAGCAGACACTTCTCAATCGGGGACATTTTATGTGGTCCGAGGAGTGTCCGTTATTTGGAAGTTTCACTGTACTTTGTGTTGTAGGCGTAGCAAACAGTATGTTGTTGCATGCAGCTCGCTTCTTTTACCTTTTTATTTCAGTTTTGAGTGGCAGCATAAAATGATGCATGCAGGGCAGTCCCATATTAAAATAACAAAGTATTTGTAAAGTAATCCCCTCCTTCAGCTACACAACACTTCACCGAGGGTTCCTGGATATTCTGTCACAAGGTTATCATTGCCTGGACTCTCTCCCAGCCATGACTTTACCATGCCTCTCTCTTTATACAGTTACATAAAGTTCTGCTATTTTTCACTGTTTTCTCAACACGTCCATGGAAAGAGCTTCTCTCAGTTTGGTACATGGATAACCATTCCTGAATCCTTGTCCTACGCTAGAAGGAAAGTGGTTTTTAGTAAGTAAGAAGTTAAAACTTTGTCTTCTGAAGATTTTCCACCTTTTCTAAAAAAAAATAATAAATATTTTACTAAGTTTACATTTTTGACTTTGTAACCTTCAAATTTGAATTGTACTGGTAGGAGGGAATAAATGTTTTTATCAGAAAAAAAAGAGATTATTTTCCCTGGGGAAAAAGCCAAATCTTTTAAATTAAATAAACACCAATAAACGATAATTGCTAGTACCAGAAAAGTTACATTATGAAATTGAATTGTAACTTTTCAACAAAGTAACACAAGTTTTAGGCACCAAGATGGTTTTTCAGCCCTAATATTCACACTTTACAATTTTTGGAATAATGTCCATTTGTCTAACCAACTTTCTATACTAGACAGTATTTTTAATAAACATTAAATCTGAAGGACAAGTAATCCGATTCACTAAAAATGTTAAAGTTTTATGTTTTATGTGGGGAGAAATAATTAGATTTTGAACCAAATTCTGAATAGTTGGCTGGTTTCTATGTAAATCAATTAAATACTTTTATATTAAAAATTTTCAAGGCAATGAGTTAACATTTAACCACGATTTCGGAAATTCAAGTCATGGCTACATTTTCTAATCATTTTAAAAAACGTTTGTACTGTACAAGAACAGTTGTAGCTGTGATGTTACACACACTCAATTTTAGCCAATCAGACTTCTTTTCCTCTTATCACATAAGAATATAAATATAAAAACACACTGGAAAATGATTTTAATATATATTTTTTTTTGAAAATATTTACTATAGGTACATTAAAGCAACATCATTAAGTCTATACATTTAAAATTGCACATTTCCTAAGATAACACTATAATCAGTTTTGGTGTTTCTGTCGTAGATTGAGTTTAGTTCCAGAGATATTAAACTGAAGTCTCTTCTCCATTGGGTTTGTAGCTTCTGCTATCAGTTATGTTTTTAGTTCTGTCAATCTGAAATAAACAAAGAACAATATTTAAACTAATACAAGATAATAGCGAGCTCTCTAATAATAGTTTGTTCAGGAACAATTTTTGGTGAAATTTTATATTATTTTTACCTGGTTTGGCCACTTTGCCTGCCGGCCTACTTTAATATTTTAAGTAAAAATGACACAGCTGAGGAGTGGAAAAAATAATCAGAGAATATAAAACATGGGGCTTTTTGGGTGCTGGATTTTAAGACTAAGATAAAAGGAAACAGGCAGCCATTGAGTCAACTACATGTTTGACAGGATCAGTTTAAAGGGGGGGAGGGAATATGAAATTTATTCCATGTAATTGAACTTCCTATTTTTTAAAAATAAAAGGAAAGTCATGAATTAAATTCAGTTTTAAATATTCCAAATTGGAGAGAATACAATATATTATATATTTTTTAGAAATGAAATGACACTGGGGATATTTAGTTTCTAAAAAGATTAAGCTTACCAACCTGTGTCATTTAGAAATATTTATAATGTTGTGAGATAAACAATTATTTCACATTGCGCTTATGGTTTGTGGTGGAGCAATAGGAAAGTTGGTTTTCAAACAAAAAATAAAATCTCTTGGATAAAACAAATTGGCAAGATAATTATTTCCTCGTCACTTTTTTCACTTGGTGTGGCCTAATACGATGCAAAAATTACCCTAACACTATCCACAAATGATGAAACGTTAAACAAATATTAAAAATGTCTGTTCGCTGTTTTTGAATATAACTTTTACCCTGACATATTATGGATATTATTCAGTATACAAGCACGCAATAAGCAAGTGAATTAGTTTGATGTCACTATTTCTATTTCTCTGTTCCTATATATATATATATATATATATAATTAATTTCTGTCTTTGAGTAATTCAACTTGATGTGTAAAATATTAAACCTAGATTATACAGATGGGTGCTCTCATAGCAATAAATTATTTGTCACTGAGAAAGTAAGACTTAGGTGTACAATTGAGAATCTTGAAGAAATTCTGGTTACGTCGTGTATATCATAACGTAAAAAGGCTACCCATTGCCAAACAAAAATAAAATAAAAATAATTTCTTGACTGCATATTCTCTGACAGTACAATGGCATTACCAATTATATAAATTACAGTTATTGGCCTAAAGGCTAAAGCATTTCAAATATAACCTTCATTTTAGACTTTTTGCCTATAAGACTATAGTGATCATGGGAATTGCATAATCAAGTAACAAAAGAACAGTATAGCCTATCACCATTTCTGCTGTAAACTAAAAAACTGGTTGAAAGAGATGTTCTCTAAAATTTATAACTTTACCGAAATTGATAATCTGGAAAGCTCTGCAAATTAGTTTTGTAACAACTTGTAGGCAAAATGGACAGTCTAAAGAGGAAATAAATGGTTCTTTTACCAAAATTCCCTCATTGTTTTCACTAAAATTTTGACCAATCGTGATAAAGTTTTCTTTTGTCAGATTTTTATTTAAAAATCCCTCATAAAATTTAGTTATTGATCAAGTGATTAGAAAGGTATGGTGAACAGCCACAAAGATGAGCACTGTTAGGACTTTAATAGATTAATTTAATACAAACAATACCAAATTATAGTATTTGTTGTTTTGTTAACAGAATAGTAATATTTGGGCCTAGATTATAAGAGAATTGTTTCATGTGAAGAAGTGGCGACTTAATTTCAAATCAATGTATATGTCTATCTCAAAAATGGAAAGAAGAGCAAATATATAATTATATTTGTAAAAAACACAATAAATGTGTAGGTAAAGAGATTCTATACCAAATAGAAAAGAACTACAGCACTTGGATAATTATAATTTGAGACTTATACAGGATGATTATAATAAATGTGGGAAACTGGTACAGTAGTTCTAAAACTGTAATTTGTCTGGCATTTTTCCAATATGGCTAACAACTTTAGTTTCTTTTAATGACAGCCTGTAATTTTTTATCATCAATTTCGATATCAAATGGAATTATAAAAAAAAAATGTAATTCTTGATATAAAAGTGTTGATGAAAATACACTACTGGCTACCAAGATTCACAGAATAATGCTCCTTGTCTGACCTGATAACGCATTTACAGACAAGGTCGGCACACGTTAATAGGAGAATAAGGCACACATATCATGGTCGAACAAATATAATGAGCTACAAGTGGACTCTTGTATATTTCAGTTAATTTTAAGGTTCTGGGGGAGCTGATTTGAACAAATCCCTTTGCTTTACATTTTGATTCATTGCGTGCAAACCATATATCTATCTTATTTCTTGATTTAGGTAAGGGAACAAAGAATGTTTTCTAATTTGCAATAGTTTATTAAGTTTACTGTTCAATTAGACTGAGTCTTGTTACTTTGACAAGCTTTATCATCAAAGTTAGTGTCCATCTCATTCCCAGGTTGTCACGACCCTCTAGACCCTATTGTCTACACAACCAACAAATTGGATTCCTAATGTCAGTAAATGATTTGTGTTTCAGGCTTCTCCTATCAAGCCTAATCAAAGATTTGGGTAATGTTATTCCCATCACAACAATATTATTAGGAAATTTGTAATATTATATATGAAAAGTATTCTTATTTTTTACAAAATTTAAATACATAGTAGTTTCTAAAATGGAAAACATCTGTGTTTACATGTTTTAACTGTTTTATTCTGTGTAAATTCATCTTCAAAACTATGTAGATTGTAAAACAAATTTTAGCAACATTATATTTTATAAAGAATAACCATTCTGGCACACCTTTAACAAATTACTCTCTCCACTATCGTCGTTTATCAAACATGAACTACATTTTTGAAGAATGTCCTCAAATTCTTCAAGTGATGAAAGTGTAAAAAACTAAATTATTTGGATAAACAATAACATGGAACTAAAAGACGTATTGATTACTTTGTAATTCATAGACTGTTGACATATTGACTCAACTATTTAAATTCATATATGATACGACGAAGGAAAAAAGGAAAATTTTGTTGTTTTGTTATAAATCACTGCACTCTAGTGTAGAATATGTAATTAGAAATGAATTGCCAAAGCCTATTGCCATCGTAAAAGTGACAGTTTCAATAAAAATAAAGTAGAACCTGGGACTTTGTTGAATTTAATGACAGACCTATACATTAATCTTCCTTAGTCGTATCAGACATGACGGCTGTTCCCATAGTGTATAAAACATAAATTATAATTACGAGATGAAAAATATATCAATACAATGTTTAAAGTTTAACATTATTCTGAAGGGCAGTAAATCCAATTTGACAGAAATGGAGCCTTAAATGGATAAAAATATAGTTTATACATTGATTGCAACATATCTGAAACCAAGAATCGGGTTAATACTTTACAACTACCAGTGATTTTTAATGGACGGTATTCTTTGAAATTATAAGAAATGTTTTGTCGTTAAGTTTCCCCCCTTGTTAGTTACACAACTTACAATACAAGCATGTTATGGTGGAGGTGAAGTAGGGGATGTAACCCCCACCTTGATTGTCACTCCCTCGTCTTCCTCTTCTTCCGCCATCGTGGATAATCTTGTTTTTTCTTCTTCCGTTAATGCATCTTTTTTGCTTCCACGTTTCTTTGCCTTTGTTCTGCAAAAACAGATCAACTTTTTATATAAAGGTAATATTATTGTTAAGAGCCTTGGTTATTACTTTTTTCATTATAATAATTTCACAATATGCTTAATAGTTAAAATTCTTTCAAAAATTACTCATAAATGTACATATATATATATATATATATATATATATATATATATATATATATAATTTGGATATTTTTAATAAATTACAACAATAAATGCAAAATCTATGGAGCCATGTAGTGCTCCATCTACTATGTACAGTATAGTGACAGGCCCTGATTGAGATTAAAATCCCTAATAGGGAAGAAAACACTGCAAGCTTCTTTTAAATTAAATTTGTTGATGTTACATTAAGAAGAGACACTGTTGTATTACTTGACTTTGTATTGTAGAGTTATGAATTTCTCTGTTAAATGCATAATTCAGTTGATAAATAATAATAATAAAATGGTCTCCAACAAATAAAACAATTAATAAGTTGGGTATTTTATTTAAAGTCCTCTTAATATGAGTTTAAATAAGACATGTAGATCAACAACAAGCCTGATTGCAAGACCGAATACCTCTTTCTTATTACTTCACCTGTTCCTTCATACAAAAAATCTGCATGTCATTTGTGGTGGGAGGTTTTCCCACTTTCTTTTTTCATATTTTTTCTTTGTTGTTGTAGGTCTACAGACTATTGGATTCTTCCGAATTTAAAAAAAAGAGTGTAGTTCAAGAAGAGTGTATCACTTCCTATTAAAGGTTTTAACAATTTACTCAGAACAATATCATTAATGAGGTTAACCTGACTTATTTGGTTGTATTTAAATGGATATGTCAATAAACAAAACACCCTCATTTTGCCTAGTTATAGTCGGAAACTAGGCTGTGAACTATGGATCAATTTTATGTGTTACAACTGTAACCTACGTTTATCTAGCCTATGTATACATCATTTTGTAGTCATGTCATTATGCCATTGCTGCAAAAAAAAAAAAAAAAAAAAAAAATTTTGATAAAGTACTATTTTTACATGGGAAAACCATTCGGGGAAACCGAAGAAAATGATGCTGAGTTCCCAGGATAGGTGAATGAGTCACAACTGAAGAGTAGGTCTAGATGACCATTGACATAGCTAAGATAGTAAAAATCTCAGATAAATATCGTGGATGAACATTTGGGTATGAGAGAGCTATTCGACAGGATGAGTGCCATGTTTCCTCATAGCTCACCAAAAATGGAATTGAGCAACCATTTTGAAGTTATGTTTGCACATGTTACGCCACAATTCAAGTGAGTTTTTGAAAAATTACATAATCGTGGATGAAACATGGAACAAAAGAGTATAGATTTCTCCTGGTGGATATTTGGTCCAAAGAAGGCAAAAATGATTCCATTGGTCAGAAAGGTTATGGCCACAATTTTGGGGAGGATTTGTATGGAATAATCTTCTTTGATTCCCTAAAAAAAAGAACAATCACAGGGTGTTTTTATTGGATCAATAGCACAATGAATTGATGAAAAAGTGCCTTATTTGCACTTCTCTTCCATCACAACAACGCACCAGCTCATACATCTGAAATGTAAACCAGCCCACCAGAAGAGAAAACTATTTAAAGGTATAAGCGTCGAAGACTTAATGTTTATAAAAAGCTTCGTTCAAAGGCTGGAGTAGGATTCATAAATAACTTCCAGAGAACATAAAATTGGAAGAAAATTTTAACAAATTTAAAAACAGCCCACTACAACTGTAGACTTGAATTGGACCATGACTCACTCAGTGTGGCCTGCTTTCAAATAAATACAAGAACTATTTTATTTAGTTAAAATCATAAATATTTATTTTGTTAAATTTTGAAATTCTTATATTGTTACTGATATATATTTTTTAACCACAAGAATTTGTTTAATGTTTTAGTAATGTTGTGGGTGTTTAAAGTTTGTTATATGGTTTTGAACGTTTTGTTGTATCTGTTTTGAAATTTTAATTTATTATTTTGAATTTTGTACTATTATTATTAATTTTATTTTAAAATATTTTATGTAATGCCAAGGTGATAACTAGAGCCATGCAATGTATATTGCTCAGTGCAATCTGCATTTTTATTATTTAAGCATTGGTAAAAGGAGGAAAGTTTGACGTATCTTGTTGAATACTGATATGCTGTAAATGTATTTAATTAATTTTGTTTTTGTATTATTTGTATCTATTATAAGGTCGACTATATTTAGAGGATTTTATAGAAATTGTTTTATTGCTGTTTTAATTAAGTATTGTTGTTTCTTTATTTTAGGGTTTACTGTATACGATATTTTGTATATTTTAATGTATGTAAACAATTGCATTGTTTTATCCTTGACATAAAGATGTATTTTAGTCCACGTGAAAATCTGAAACTTCCATCTCAAAAATTGTTGTATTGCACTACAAATTGCTCCTTCATCCAACCTATTCCCCAGGTATAGTCAGTCCCTTGAGATTTTTCTCTTTGCAAACATGAAGAAATGACTCTGTGTAAAAATATTCATATTAAATGACAGATTCACAATAACAAAGGTCTATTTTGCGGAGGTCAAGAATCCATGTTTTTGGAAAGGCTTAAAGAAGTTGGAACACCATTGGACAAAGTGTTTAGAGTTAAAAAAAAAATCATTTCAAAAAATAAATCATACTTTGGTAAGAAAAAGAACTCTTTCATTTAAAAGTCACTGACTTATCGTCATAGGTCTTATGTCTGGGTTACTGCGAGAGTAGCTACAACAGCATCGGAAACACTAAAATAAAATAAAAAATAAAATTTTCTTACGTATTTTTCGATGGACTTTTCTTCTTTTCATTTTTGCTGCTGTTGACTTGTTTCCATATTCCAGTTTTGTTTACTTCTTCTGTGATGTTGATAGACGCCAGTGGTATCTTCATTATATTTCCATTAGCTAGAGGTATTTGCAGATTATCAGATTCTATCCCCTTCTCATCCTAAGTGTCAACATACATTTGTCATTAGAAGCACCATTACCCTGACATTATTAGCACAACAATGATATTTATATGTTTCAAAATTAATTGAGTTGGTGATGAAAACAATATCAGATATTATGTAGAAGATACTTCTATATCTGTTGTGCAATACTGATTATTGGTCGTTACCTGAGTAAATAATGTCTTTATGAATATGTAAATAATTATAAAAATTCCTGATTTTTTAACTTCAACCGAATCAAAAAATAAAGACTTACCTCGGGATCCAGTTCATTTTCGTCCTCTTCCTTTCTCTTGATGGTTTCAGGCATAATATCATCCAGGATCTTCAATTCTCTTTTGGTAAAAAGTAAATCCAAAGATTTCCTTATTCCAATCATGACTACCAACTGCAATCAGAGGCATAACTATTAATTGACAGTAGTGTAACAGCACTGACAAGACAAGAATTAATAGAAGTCATTTTAAAATATTAAATTTGGTTTTAGTTACACCAAAAGAGTGTAGGGTTTAGGATATTAGGGTTTAATATCCTAAAAAGCATAGAAAGACCACTTCAAAAAAAAAAATCTAACACAAGATTTCACAAAAATTATATATAATATTGTAGCTCATGTATCACTGAGAGTGGCGACTTTGTCGTTGAAACAGGTTTGATTAAAGAAACACAATTTTTGGGCGATCTTGTGTTCGAGTTTTTTTACTATATAATTTTAAATAATTCTTCACACAATTATAAGAACTATTAAATCATCGTAATAAACAGTGCACCAAAGTTTCACATCCAATAAATAAGGTGCATATGAAAACACATAATTGATAATTAATTACATATACCTTACATAATTGATAACTACTAATTAACTAAAAACAGAATTCGGTATTTGAAATTATGTTGTTCTTGGTCAATACCTATGAGGAATACACCTAAATGAAACTGTCTTTATAACAGTTTTAAATTATCACTATCACAGTTATGATCAATGATCAGAACCTGAAACTAATGTAGCCACTGGAAAAGTAAAAAAACACTTTAGGTAAACACTTGTAGCATAAAAAAGTGAAATATACTGTACTTTGTACTTACCATTAGAGGAAATAGAATCGATGTTTGGCTGAATGATTTAATAACCCACAGCATGATGAGGCAAGCCAATTGGATGATTGTAAACAAGTGGACCCTTTTAATAGGTACCTGGAACAGAAAAAATGTATAGAATCAACAACAAACAAAATTATACATAAATATAATGAAAAAAATAACTAAAGGAGAATTGTGACTTCCAAATAAATTAAACCCCTCCTCTTAAAATATGTTTACTCAAAACTTATAACTTCATGAGACACATAACCATAAAGTTTATCAATTAAACAACTCATTTCTGAGATAAAAATGGCAAAGACAGAAATACAACATTCCAATATAGTACACTGTCCAAAACCATGAAGTTACTTCTTAATACAGGCATGCGATATCAAGTAACGCCAATAGCTCGATCTCCATTATATACTGCCATTGTCATTGTCCAGAGCTACTTATTTGTTAGGATAGTTCCTCTATTCCCTATCAGCTCCTTCAGTGAGTCTCTTATTGGGTTTGGAGTAGTGCAATCCAAAAAAAGTATGTGTTCCAATGTCTCTACATCTCTGAGGGAGGCTCTTTGAGTTTATAACTGTGTATGTACTATTTTGTGAAAATATGCTCCGTTCTAGCTCTAGCTGCAAAAGTGGATCTGCAAAATACGGTTCTGCTTGTATTTAATATAAGTATCTTCCCTAATCGGTAGCCTGCCCATTCTTTGCAAATAACAACAGTTGTCAAACTCTTATACTTTGACAACACATATTGAGGTGCCCATACTGGAAACAGTGCGCCATCTCATTTTCCGCCACACCATAATGAGTTGGTATTCCAATGGAAGATAATATTCTTGAGTTATTTTTCAGGTGTATTATATCAGATGAGTAAGTAGTCGTTAGGACGAGACTGAGACATGACATGAACACCTCAGAACCAACTCACACTACTTTCCTTACTTATATAATACATTTTGTTTCAATGACGGTAAAGGTCAGTTTTTGTCTGTGAAATACAGTTACTTTAGTACATTACACAGAAAATTCAATAAAATCGCTACATTGATAACAAATTTCCTTCGATAATGTTGTTTTAAAGTATTTGATTAATAACTTCAGTCTTTACAACTTTTGAAAATGGAGTGTACAATAAATTGTGTTTATGAGTTAAAAAGATTGATAAAATCAAAGTTTAAAAAAATTGGAATATTAGGTTTTTCCAAATAAATCTTCTCTTTATAATTACAATGCCAAATCATTACAGTAACATCAATTTTGAATAAAACGGTGTTCAGGAGTGGCACACATATACATACAATATAGAAAAAAAAAAAAATAAATAAATAGAGTATAACACTGATTATTCAAATAATGATCATCTGTAAAATCGATTATGCAGACTTTTAAGGCACAACATGTGCTATGACAAAACATAGGCAAGATAACATTAAAACAAAACAATTTCTTAAATTTACAATTATAGTACTTTTGTTTTTCAGTACAGTATCTATTGGATTTCGTACAATAGGACACATCTATATCCCCATTTGATAAAAAATATCAATGCTCTACAGTTGTACACCTGTTTAGACTCAGAGGTATCCATATATAATCTTTAAAAAAAATCTAAATAAATTTGGGTATGTAAAAAGTAAAAAATTGAAAACATTTCTAGCTTACATTACCTGTCGAAGATACATATAGTCAGGCTGATATTTGGCAGGCATAAACATGATGAGTATACGATCAAAGAATTGAAGACCTTTTAAAGAAGCAACACCCATGTATAAAAACACTCCAAACAACACAGGCATTGGTATATGACTAAGTAATGGTGTGATGGTAACAGACATTCCAATCATTACAAAGATCAGAATATGAGTGACTCGTTGTTCTCTGAAAACACACAAGTAGGAATTATTATAGATTTTACTGAATCAATTTTAAGGACGCAACATCCAGTTTATAATTTTTACGCATTTAAGCTGACACTATGTGAGGCATTGTTGGGGGTGGTGTATAAGAATTTGACAAACAAATTAATATCGAGTCAAAACCAGTTTATTTGTGTTATTCTACTTAAACAGAAGTATGAATCCACCTCACCTTTGTTTAAAACAACTATAGATTTTGTTCCTGAAATATTTATTTGTTTACAAAGTCTTAAAACTTATTTAAAAAAAAAGAAGATTAATAATGGAATTGAACAATTGTGCAATCATACAGGATAATAAACAAATGTGACCACATGTTATATAACAGTTATAGTTTGATTAGTGTAGCTCATGTATCATTGAAGAGACGACCTTGTTGTTGAAACGCGTCTGATACTTAGGCGTATTTTTTGTGAGAATTGTGTTCACGTTTGTTTATTATTCTGTATAATTTTTTTCATAAGTCAAACTCAACATTTAATGTGCAATCATAAATATAGAATCACAAGTGTAAGTAATAGACTATTTAGGAAAATTAAGAATACTGTTATATTAAAGAGCATTTTTCTATTTCTACGCCCCTAAAGTGTTACCAGGAAGGAAGCTGTGAAGCACTTAATATTTTATTAATGTGGTTTTTAGTTGGCTTCAGTACCAATCAATTGTCACATGTCAAGATATTTCATTTTTGAGTTTATAATAAATATAATTTTGATTTTTATTATTAAATCATTAGTAGAAATTTATTTGGTATTCTATATTTGTAAGAATTAAACAGTATATTTTATGTTTTGTGTTAGATGTAGAACTATTCATTCTGTAGTTTTGTAGATATAGAAAGTCAAAAGGGGGAAGGTAAATTTATTTATGGTTCAATTTTTGATTGTATAAATCATCAATTTATTTTATTATTTAGATAGAAAGTTGTATTATAAACATATACATATAGATTTTTCATAATTTTATTTAAGATTTGTGTACTTTGTTAATTATCTTTTTAGTTGTTTTAAGATCAACATTTTCAGTATTTTATAGTTATTTAATAATTAAGTACAAGTCATCTTGATGCTTGGGGCCGCTATTACTGGAGAAGATGGTTGTATTTACGTTTGTATTGTTTAAATAGGTTTATTTATTTTTATTACACATCATGTTAAATATAGAAAATAAATCGATAAATAGTTGAAATAGTTTCTTTATTCATGTAATACAAATTATTAAATTTTATTTAATTATTTATTTATTTGGTCTTCCATCTGTAAGGCAGATGAAACCTAGATTCAATTTTTATTTATTTTGCTTAGGATCGTGAGTTCTTTAGAAAGGTGTACTAAGAACTAAAAATGTAACTTTTGAAAAATTCATAGTTATATATCTTACAAGATAAACTCTGTAAATGAACATATAAAGTTATATCAAAATAAAATCATACACTAAAATATTAAAACATATAAAGAAAAAGTACATGTTCATATATATGTTAAGTTCATTCATTTAATTTTATCGAAAAGGGAGTTACACAAAATCTCTAGACTCAACTATTTCTAATTCTGATTTTAATTCATCACTTCTGGAAGAACACGCCCGGGTAAATACCTATATTTTTTATCTCATAAAAAATATATTTTATATAAATCAACACTAATCATTATTTTAAAGAAAAACATCATTCCATTGTTCTTATATCTACAATTCATTCTTTATACAATTTATCTCGTCCATACCATCTATCATTATATTTTCTGCCTTCACACTACAATTTCATCCCTAAACCTTACTTACGCCCTTATCATTTTCTCATGTGTGAAGAAATAGAAGAGAAGGAACGGATCAGCTGGGTTGAAGTGGCTGACGCATTAAACAAGTTTTTACTTTTGCTGAAGCAAACTCACGTTATAACTGTTCAGATATCATTGATTTGTATATTATAAGAAATAACTTTTTAAAAAAAATAAAAATGATTCTAGAAAATAGAAGGACATTACAGATTTTTTTTAAATGATACTTATAAATTTATAAATTATTGTAGGACTGAACTAAATTCTAATATACTGTATTTCAATTAAAAGTTCACTGTAAGGCCTTCTGTAGTTATGTCAACGTATTGCTGTAGTTGTACATACATACCATGGTAATTCTGAGCAATTACTTGGTCAACCTCAAACTTTTTCATATTTTACTACGGTCATAAGGATGTTCTCAGAAAGCAAGAAACATATAATTCAAGGCCCGCAAGGCCATTGTACAGGTTGCCGAGCGATAAGATGGTTCAAAGTCACTTCAATAAACGTACGGAAGGTTTGGCCAGGTGGTTATATATATATATAACAACCTGGCCAAACCTTTCGTGACATATAATAATACAGCCCTACATATTTACAGCAAAGAAAACATTATTTATTCTTATGAAACGAAACACCATTTTATTGGCCACCTTGCTGAGTTCATGTTCAAACGGAAACATAAGGATTACAAACAAAGACTACACCATTTGTTTCAGGCTATCGGTGACGTTTACAACGGGGAACCATCGCAACAGAACACTGATCCAGTTGCCGCTGACTCGGATGAGGACGTTGAACCCGGCGATTACTGAGGTAATTTCTATTTGTATATAGCATATGTTAACTTTCCGGGGCCTAAATTATGTTTTTTTAGTTTCACATACATCTCTACATTATCGTAGTAAAATATGAAAAAGTTTAGGGTTGACCAAGTAATTGCTCAGAATTACCCATACCATACTTAAAATGTAGTGTACAATAAAAAAAAAAGTTTTGTTCTATACTGTAGAGTACTTTCTTGAGTTGAAACCTTTATCCTTATGTTATTCCTGGTAAAAGCGACAGTTTTTGCTTTGTAACATCATGTTGCAACTGTATTCAGTGTATGAATTAAGATTCATCGATCATGCACGCTACCACCCGATATTCCAGTACCAGAAAAATCCCGAATGTCCTAGATTATTTATCTAAAACACCTTTTCTTTCACCAAAAAAAAAAAAAAAACTGTAAAACTAATTAAATTGAATAAAATCCAGTTATCATTTATTTTCTGTACTCAAGGCATGAAGTTTAAATGTAACAATTCCACTTTACATTTTCAAACCATATTTATCGTTGAAATATTCCAACAGTTTTGGAAATAACTTGCCTCATTTAAATCTACATTTAAACTCCCATAAATATCATATAACAATTGTTCATTATATAAGAAGTCCCATGATGACAAGAGAAGTTATGTTTATAGAGTGCTTTTATATCAAAAAGAATATGACATTTTTGTTGTTGGAAAGAGAAATGTGTGGCCCAGCCAAGGAGCCCACCAAACCAAAACTATAATGAGTATAAATTAGGATGTAAAGGAATTCTAAATAATAAAATATGAATTGGCACTTGCGATTTTGTTGAGCAGTGCAATATCACGCAGAAGGGGGGAGAGACGAGGAGTGGAGGGCTTGAACCGGCAAGCCGAGCGAGAGTCTTTTTCGGCCACTATTAAGGCTTTATCTTGCCGTTATGTCTTTTTTATAAATTATAAATATTTCTGTAATCTAATTCGGCGCTCAAATAAAATATAACATTTAATTAACTTGCGTTGCATGCGGTGCGTTCATTAGCGTCCTAACTCGACTCCTTGGCCCATCCTGACAAGATTCGGCTAAAGTGTATGCGGTTTCCAGCCAGCTGGAGCTTCCACCTGGTTAAAAGAAGTGGAGACGGCCACAAATGAGAGACCAACTCATAACAATATTGAATAACTAACCTGACACCAAGAAACTGAGGCTTATCTCCAGGAGCTGCACATTCTGTCTCTAACTTTAAAGAGTTGACATGATTGATAGAAAGTACAGTGGCAGCAACAAACCATGGCAGTCCCATTACAGAACAGATCAGGATTAGAAAAGACAATACAAACAGATCCAAGTGGTAACCGCAGCCTTTCTGTAATTAACAAACTGAACTATAACACAATCATTCTGAATACAATATATCGATGACATTCCTACTATCAAAAACATTAAATTATATATTTTATTAATAATATTACTATCGATATAAAATACTACCAATGATAAATTAAACCTTTTTTTTTTTTATCAAACAGCTATTTTACTTAGTTATTAAGAATAATTAATAGACAATGTGGTACTTACGTATTAACGCCACCGCAGCAGAAGTTGCTAATGCGCATGCGCCAATATTTGCTTACTTTGCGATATAATTATATATCACGACAGGTTTGGCCAGGTAGCTATATATATATATATATATATATATATATATATATAATCACCTGGCCAAACCCTTTGTAAGTTTATTGAAGTTAATAATTTGAAATTAGATCATGGATAAACATGAGCTTTAAAAGTGAAGTGCCGCCAATCTACGCCTAAAATTTTTGTGACAAATCATAAAATGAAAGTATATGAATCTCAAAGCTGAAAAAAATGGAATTCTGCTTCCCTTAAACCAGTTTGCTCTTTATTGGCGCAAGCGCATTAGCGCAACTTCTGCTGCGGTGGCGTTAATACGTAAGTACCGACAATGTTAACACTTAATATTGTTCCTTCATAGAACTAATTTTTACAATACATACAAATAAATAACACAATAATTATGTCTTAATTCAACTTACAACTATTTACATAAATTTATCATTTAAATACTCCTTGACACTATAATAAGCTTTTACTATAGAAATGCCTTCAGTGACCTCTTAAAAACCAAAAAACTATGATTTTTTTTTTAAATAAACTTTTAGAGTGAATTTCATATTTATATAGATTGGTACTTGTGCAAAATAGAAAAATATAATCATTTAAATCTATAATCATTTATATAATTATTTAAATCTAACACATTATGTTATAATAATGTCTTACATTATTACATTAATGTAATAATGACTTACATTAAGTTTATTTTCTTTGCGGTTGACAATCACAGCTGTAATTTGTTGATCCATAAATATTAAAATAGTGCCTAAAAGTGCAGGTAAAACTGCCAAAGGTATTGTCCATATTGGATTTGCAAAGGGTGGGATGAGCCAGCTGCGACTCGCAAGTGTGGGTTTGAACTCACTTGGAACCTGAAACAATTATCATTCTATAATAAAAAAGTTTCACATAAACAAAACAAAAACTTAAGAAAAAGAAAAGTATTTATCACTATCTGAAAATGCAGATACAAATAATAAGTAAAAAATATGACAATATATTAAGATTGAATATCTCAAAATTGGCCAAGATGATTTCAATAAAATTTTTGAAAAAATGTAATCCTAGAGATAGGAAATTAGTTAGTGGGAGAGATGAGACTAGGGGAGGGGTATGGTGTTGTTGGTAGTGTGGGGAAGGGTTACTGGGACGCCATCCTAGTGCTGTGTCCTATTGTAAATCACCTGTTTCATATGACCAATATGTTCTGACTGCAACCACGTGATTCTATTCACATTGGCCATTTTAGTAGAGTGGCTCCCGTAGCTTGGAAGTACTTTTGTACTAATAATAATATATTAATTTATTCATTACTGTTGAGACCGATGGTTCTTGGTGGAATTCCATGTTTAAAGATAATAAAACACAATTATTTATTTTGTATATCCACTTATAATTAGTCTAGCCGACCAATGGTTTTGCCTGTTAAGGCATTGACGAGGCCTCGTCAATGCCTTAACAGGCGAAACCATTGGTCGGCTAGACTAATTATAAGTGGATATACAAAATAAATAATTGTGTTTTATTATCTTTATTAATTTATTATTTGTTTTACAATGACAATGATTTTTGTGTTGTTTCAAGTGTTTTGTTTAGTGACCATTATATTTATTTTTATTGCATAACAATGATAAACTCTGTAAACAATATTTTAGCAACTGGTAGTTCAAGTTTAACTTTTAATAATAGACTAGAAAACATTGGGGCCTCCATGGCCTGATTCAGCATAAACCAAGTACAAACTGTTTATAAGGATAAAGTAGTTTTAAAAGGAAATTTAACCGCTCGCTGTACACTCATGCAGATTGGTTATGTGCGTGTGAAATTAAAAATCAGTTTCTCGTTACCCCTGTTTAGTTATGAATATAAATAACCCTGCATGGAGCATAGACGATATTTCAGACTTGAAACGTTTCGCTGAAACAGTGAAAAAAACATAAATTGTATGTAAAACACATAAATGCCAGTATTGAATATGCAGTTCTTGGTAAGGTTGATATAAGATGCCAGTTAGATAGTACTTATAGATTAAATATACAGAAAGTGAATGAACAAGTTTCAAAAAATGTTATATAGTAAGTAAATTGACGCCACAAAATTTTATGGTGTTTTTGAACTTGCATTGAGAGTACATGACAAGCGAGATACCTCAGACATTCATGGAATTTTTCGTGGTTTGATCAATTTAATGGCTGATTTAGATTGCACATTGAAACAGCACATTGAAAAAAATAAATAATTGCGTGACTCTATATACGCTGTATGTTTGAAATTAATTAGTAATGAAACAGATTATATTACTATTGATCCAGACGAAACAACTTAATGTAATACTTTGTCTCAGCTGGTCTTTGTTGTAAGGTATGAATTAAAAGGACAAATAAATCAATGATTAGTTTCGTAGTACCGAGGAGTCACACAATGTCACTAGAATTACAGAAGCTATATTTAGTGAGTTAGAGAAACTTAAAAACGATAAGACTCAAAGCTACGGCAGTACATCAGTAATGAGTGGACAGCACACTGGCATGCACACAAGGGTTAAGGCTATTTATCAAAAAGCTAATTTTGTCCACTGTTACGCTCATCAACTGAACTTAGTAGTTGAGCATTGTGCAACACAAAACAAACAAGTAAAAATCTTTTTTAATAATATAAAAGAAATGTCTTTGTTTGTCTCTCAATCAACTAAAAGAACGGCTGTTCTTGATGAATTGGTTAAGAACATTCCTAAAAAGGACACGACAAGGTGGAATTTTAAATCTAGAATAGTGAGTATAATATTTAAGTGTAAAAGTGAAATATACTGTATGAATGTCTAGAGAAAATACTGGATGATGACAGCAATGATTATTCCACAATAAATAAATAATTGGTTTAAAAAATCTGTTGGATGACGAAGATTTCATTTTTTGGCTTAGTTTTTTTAATAAACTAATGTCTCACTGTGACATCCTCTACAATGAACTACAGCACAGAATTATAGATTGTATCAAAGCTCAAAATATGTTAACAAGTTCAAGTCATTTGTTAAAAATATAAGAAATTCTCCTGATTTAGAATTCGTCAGTCGTAGTTGTCTAGATTCAGAAAAAGACAAAGTTTACCAAGACCAAAATGTGATAGAACCACAACCAAAGAAGAAACATACTTATGTTTAAGTACTTTTAAAACATACTTTCAGCCTTAGATTTTTCAAAACTTTTCAAACCTCTGGACCCGCTGCCAAGGGTGGGGAGGGAGGTTACTTCAGGAGCTCCTCCAACACCAAACAGTACCAGCTGACAATGGTTTTACTATGTACAAATTGTATTAAAATAAGCAGTTTATGTTATAGCATAGATGGACGATCAAATACAATTTATATTTATTTAGGAATCCATAAATTGGGTGTTTCTGGTATATCGCTACTATTTATAAAAAAATATTTTCTCTACACTAATGAACATTTGAAATGTAACATATTAAACAAAAGAATATGAAAATGGGTATGTTGATAAAAAAAAAGACACTTTAAAAATTGACAACTTTCATCAAATGTCTATATAATAAACACACCGACAATTTGATTCTTCAATAATTAATAGATATAGGGAAGCACTCACTTTAATTTTGTTACAATATTAAACCTTAATATTGTAAAATTAATAATTATGTCAAAACAAAAACACAAATAAATAAATAAAAACACCGTTTTTGTGAAGTATAGAGACTATCACTTCTTCAAATCCTTGATCATGTATGATCAAAGATTCTTAAGAGGCTAATTGTTCTGAATAGAGTATCTGAGTTGGAGTGAATGTGAAGGAGGCAGGACAATAACAAGTAAGGTGAATGCTACCCAATATTTATTAATCATACCTTCATGATTTGTTTAGACTATTCTTGATTGAGAAAGGCATAAGAAGAGTGGCACTTCCTGTTTAGACTGCACACCTTACTGTTTCTACTGAAGCACCCCTTGTGATCCTTCCCATTACAGTTTAGATAGAGAAATGAATTCCAAGACATTCAGGGCAGGTAGAATCAGCAGGAGAACTAGAAGATGACCACTTACTACCTGGGTAAATGGCAAGAGGAATGGACCCACAAAACTGAGAAAGCAGCATGGACAAAAAGTCATACACCTGACCTCAAACTGTGGATGGAAAGAAAACATAGGGGAACGTAGCTACCATCTGACCCAAATCCTCGATGGTCATGACTGCTTTGGCATCAGGATACCCTGTGCATATTGTCCTGAAGCAGACACAGTGTTGGTGTTTGTTTGCCAAAGATGGAGGCACCAACAGAAAGAAGACCTGGGAAGAAGTGTAATGGCTGTCAGTTTGATGACATCAATGCTGGAAAGCTCGGAAAAGTGGGGGTGTGCAGACCAGTTCCTTACACAAATAATGAGAGAAAAAGAGAGAGAGGGAAGATATTGAGGAAGATTCCTGGTAAAGAAAAAAATGTTAGAAGACAACAGGCCCACATCCTTACGTAATGTAGAAAGGTGGTCTCAAGATGTCACGCTTGGAAGTGGAAGGGTTTTTGTTTAGTATGGTAGAATCCCACAGTACCATCCATGTGAAAGTTGGTTGGTGTGTTTTAAAGGTTTTATCTTACCGTAAAAAAAAAGAAAAGACTGTTCTTATTGAAATTATTGTTCATAAAACAACAACAACTACACTAATGACTTAATTATGAAATATATATTATTAAAAGAACATTCTTTAACTCACCTCTAATTTTGGAGTTGGTATCTTTGTCAAATAGTCTATTACTGTCATTGACAAAATAGCAATAAGTACAGCAAAGTCACTAACAAATTGACGAACCTGTAAACATTGTAATCATGTTAGAAACATATATGTCAGAAGTCAGCATTTTGGTGAAAAAAAACAAATTGCCAATTTTTCAGAAGAAGTGTGTAAAAACATTTTCATCTACAAATTAATTTTTTTTTATCAAGAAATTAATTTTTGATTAAGAAATAAGTTTACATTTTAAAATAAAATAAAGTAATGTTTTATGAAGTACTGATCAACTTGGGAAATGCTTCAGTCTGATTGTGTGTTTTGTGCTTTATTTTAATTTCGTACATACTTAAATGAAACTTTGTCTGTCTACTATTGGAATTGTCAATGTTAGCAGGAAGGCAGTGAAAAACAATGTCAAATGACCGATTCCTATTAAAAAAAAAAAATGTAAGTTTGTTTCAAGATGGCTGTCAAAAATTCAAAACTGCAAAAAGTAAAAGTTTCTCTGCTCTTACAAACATTTACTAAATTTGAAGTTATAATTTTGAGCCATGCTCTAAATATTGGATGTGATTCACATTGAATTTTCTTTCTGTATATTATAAACTTAATTAAACCCTGCGGTAATCATATTAGACTGATTTTTTACAAATATATTGTGTCCATAAAATCATGGTGAAGGTTTTCCTAAGGAAGCATTGCATGTGCATGAAACAGCTGTTATTTAGTTTTATTCATAATTGGGTAACCATTGTACCATTTAATTAATCATAAAAATAAACAAGGCAACCATACAAAGGAAAGTTCAATATGTTTTGTGGTTTACAAAATTCAATTCTGTAACTCCAGTGAAACCCGAGTATCACTATGTAATTCATGAAAAACATACATAAGAAAATAACATTAGTTGAAAAAACTGGTAGCTTGAACTATTGAAAATTATAACGATATTGAATTTTAGATATGTAAATAGACATAGGAAAATTACCTCAGGGCTCATAAAATCATACATTTCAAACCATGACCTAACTCAAAATAGCCATAATAAAAAAATTTAAAAAATCTATTACATAGTCAATTTTACAAACCACCTGCCATTTCAATCATTTAGTAGATAAGTAAATAAAAGTGGAGTGAAGTGAAAGTGAATTTAAAACAAAAGAAGAATAAGAGGATTTAAGCAGTTAGAGGAGCCACAATAATCAAAAATCACTTGAACTCAGAACACCATAAAAAAGCAGTTTCGTAAAATTTGTGCTCAATATATTTCAGGATTATTATATTAATTAAAAAAGAACCCGAGATAAAAAAAGCAAACTTAAGTAAATGGTAATTAATTATAAAATATATAAAATAAATGAAACCAATTGGTGTGTGAAATACTTAATAATAAATTTATCATCAAAAACTTTGGAAGATTAATACATCCTCTAAATTAGAACTTGTTATGAACTTTTAATGAACTCACAATATTGTACATAGTAAAGATAAAGAACTAATTAAACCATAAATCAATCATTACATACTTTCACCATATAATAATCCATATATTTAGTAAGCATAATAATTATCTAATTTGTTTGTTTAATTGTATCTGAGAACTATTTTTTTATTAATTGAATACTTACATTGTTAATTTTTTTAAACTGATTTTAAACATATAATAAACTTTTTCGTACGGTCTAACAACATAGCACAATTATTATATTTTAAAACATAGGATAAAGCTTTGTACAAAATCTAAAAAAAATCTGTTCAAAAATGTGTTGAAAAACTAAGTGTTCTAAAAACAACAGCTCACAACGTTTTGAAAAAAACAGCTCAGGTGTACAGGCAATGCATACTTTGTGGCCAGGAGATAACCTTTGCTGTAGATGTTCTTGATTAAATTTACGTTGATGAGAATTTTCTGAACCAATTTATGTTTAGAGATGAGGTCAGTTTTCATACTTCAGGTCTTGTACAATGCCACAATGAAGTCCCTCACATCTTTGTTGGTTGACCAAAAGTCAATGTTTGGTGTGCACTTGCTCGGGATCATATTGCTGAAAGCACTGTAGGATCTACCTTGACACTTTGGAGCTTCTTCCCCAAATTAAGGATGATTCATGATTTTCTTCAATATAAGGCACTACCTCACTACGTCAACATTAGATTGGAAAAGGTCCAAGGAATGCTAGACAATCACGCTCACCCGATTTTATACATACAGCCACTTCTTTCTGGGGGTATGTTTACAGTGAAAGAATTCACATCAAATATTTGAGACAACAAATTCAAGAAGCAGTGGTATCAATAATTCCAGATGTTGGTTATGTGGGAAGAGTTTGAGTATCGCTTGGATGTTTGAAAAGATACACACAGGGTTATCCTCGGATAAATAAAGAAAAATCTTTTGATTATTTCTTTCATTTTATTCATGTTTCATGATTTTTAAACTTAGGTTATTCACAACTAAACAAAGGTTAGCTGATATAAAAACAGATTTTAGTTGATTATCCTGAACATCCTAAACAGCTAATGACATTTAAACATGTTTTATATGATAAGAAATAATAGACTTGTGCTAGGGGGGGACAAATGTTCATTACATCTAAGGTGCATATGGTACCTGGATAGGGAACAAATGTCAACATTATTAGATAATCCTTCCCAAATTAAGAAATATATATAGTTGTATTTATTACGATAGCTTATATATATATATATATATATATATATATATCTATCGTAATATATAAGCTATCGTAATAAATACAACTAAATTACAAAATGTGTAATATTACCACATACGAACAATTTTTTTGCTCCATCACATATAACTTTCTTTATGCTATATTTATAGAATAAATTACATTCTAAAAAGAACAATACTTACTTTTGTGGGGAAAAATAATGCATTTTTGAAATCTTTGAGGAAAACGGATATCAAAAATGTTCCAAAAAACAAAATGATTGACATTAGGAAGACATCAGGTACATATTTTGGAAGAGTGCAGCCTCGGCCTACCAATGTCCCATTGAGCAACTGAAAAACAAGAACGAATATTTTTACTGTTAATTTGTAAATGTTTATTATTATAATTATGGAAAATGTTATTTTTGCATGCAGTTTCTGTACAACTAAGTTTAAAAAAAAGCTTATGTTTACACATTTCATACATAAAAAAAACATTGTTTTTTTAAAGTATGTCACCAAAAACGTGTATAATACAGTTGGGCAAGGCTAGCTAGCCGTATGCCTGTCCGCCAGGTCAGGACGGTGGGCGAGAAGCAAGGCAGGAGAAACATCGGACTGCCCCTTTGCTTAGTTTAGTCAATAAATGCAAACAAGGTATATACCTGACCAAGAGATACGACAATTCATAGTAGACTAAAAATGTTGTATTTCTAATATTGTAGTCTTCATTTTTCACGTTAAAATAAATTATTTAACTATTCATTATACATCAACTATTTATTCTGTTTGAATCTACTGATGTTTCTAAAAATATAAACTCAAGAATCACTCAAATACGTGCACGGTAGGCTTCAATCATGTGATATGTTTTATATGTGTGTTGCGCTCATTAAAAGTAGGAATAGAGATAATGTTGTAAGGATGGGTAGTAGAGTGAATGCCGTGTGTACAGCTATGCTGGGCCTAGTATATACTATGTGCAACTTGAGAATAGGCAACATCTGGTTTTAGACGTTACTCATCTCTGATGGAAGAGTGCAGTCTGCCCATTTTTAGACTGCAATGAGATAAAAATGTACATCATTTACCTGTTATTATTAAAAATCTTAACACAATTAGTACCTATATAATTAGCTAAATTAATTGTAATCAATAACTTGTAAATAAATACACAGAAGAAACAATCCCTACACCAATGATGATCACAGAATTTAATATGATTTACTTACAAGACAAGCATCTTTGTCCAATGCTGACCAATCAAAACCATCAGTTTGAATGACTGACCACTCTGCAGGCTCGCAGAAACATTGTTCCGTTAAATTTCCAGAAGTATTAGTTGGAAATGTTCTACCTATACGTAATACATTTTCCACAGCCTGTAACATAAAATATACGAGTTAAAATTTATAATCTTTTGATATTAAATGTTAATAATTATTTACTTCCTTGTTTTAAAATATAACTTAACTCATATCCGTAACCTATTTAATATTTGTTATGAATATTTTGCCAACTCTCCTTTGCCCAAAACTAAAAAATACAGTATATTCCACAGGCACATATTTAAAATGATAGATTTAAGTTAGACAAGTATAAATTATTCTAAGTCATAACGTAGGCAGCAGAGCATCAACAATAGTTATGAAATAATGTAAACAGTTGTGAGGAAACTCCGAGACTGTATCGACTAAATATAATGTGGAACACTAAGCGACTTATATAAACAAAGAATGCAAAGAAAAGTAGGTCAGTCAATTTGTGAGATCCAGTCCAATGGAAGAGAGACCATCAGGCAGAGCCAGAAATTCCATCTACCCAATGGTCACAACATATCTCTGGTGGAGTCTGTAGTATACTTTAGTAACTGAAATAAATGCACCTTGAGTTACAATGCTGTAAGTCAAAGTATATTGTGATAGTTGTAGAGCAAGTTTGTTGTCAAGTGACATCATATGTGGCGTGATGTATCTTTCGATATAGAAATTAAATGATTGGTCGAATCCTCTCTCTCTCCTAAAGACTATTTCCGTTAGAACAACCTGTGACTACCGCATTCTGTTCCCAGCCAGGATCATTGTAAGACCATGTTACAACAGAGTACTTATTTCTCCAAAGTTCTAAATTGTAATTAATGTATGGGACTATAACAGTACTCTCAAATACATTACAGGGTTAACCAATATTGGTGAACCATCTTTGGTTATGGTTATTTGTTCTCTTTATTGAGAGTTATTGCAAGTTACCTGTAACAATGGTCGTGCACGAAGAGTCGACAGCTATTTCAGATCCAACTGAGTGACATTAGTTACAGCAAATTTTGATTCCTTTTATTTAAGTAAAGCTTCGGAATATCAGCTCAAATCTGAATTTCTCTTTAATTTTATTTTATATAGGTCAGCTACAGACTACAATTTGTATAGCTGTTAATATACTTGATCAATAATAGTTCAATAAAAAAACCTGTGCATAATAAGTTAGCCAATAGAAACAAGATAAAACATTATAGTAAAAACTACACATAATAATTAATTAATGAATTAAAATACAACGATGAAAGTATTAATAATGTAAAGCTGATAATGTAAAAGATTGATAGAGTCTGAGAGCATTAAAATGATAATACAATTAAAAAATTTTAACTACTTAAAAACTAGATTGTACTGAATGAGAAACAAATTTATGAATGTCATACATGGCTCCTGAACTCTCTCACCAAATAGAAGGACTTCAACAATAAAAGTTACATCTAAATATATACTTAATGTTATACGGTCTGCTAGTTTGTTAATAAATGGTACACCAGCTTGTGAGGGAAGCTTTCTGTAAACGTTATGCCTATGAGACTGATATCATAAAAAGTTTGCTCTTCTGATGTTATAATCATAACAATCTTAGTTTACATTAATTGTAGGTATAAATAGTTTCAACAATGGACTGGGAAAAGTTTCATGTCTCTAACAAACATGAGCACATGTGTTTCTATCATTTGATAAATGAACTTTGTTGCTCATTGTAAGCTATACATATTACACAGTACATAACAAATATTATTAGAACATACCTTATAAATAAATATAAATGCAATTAAAGTAGCAAAGTTTTCTTCAGTAAACCTTGTGATGTAACAAACAAGAGCACTGGCATCGATAGCAACCAGGACAAATAAGATAAAAGCTATCCAGATTCCAATCCAAAGACGGAAAGACATGTAATCCCAGCCCACATCTCTGTAACAGTTTATAATCTGCTCAATATATATTATCTATATTGTTATTAATATGCAATTATTTCATTTTGAATTCAAATGTATTACAGTTTATAATAGAGTTTAATATTAACCCTAGAGGTTTTTTAATAAGTCTTGATTAAAAGTTGTAGTAATGATTTGATTTTTACACAAAAAGGTAACCTGGATCCGAAACATGTCAAAAACCATCAAATAAAACTCGTATTTAAAATAATTTGACCAATTTGCTGTCTAAACTTATAGACTCAAAGTAATGGTGAAATCTAAGCCAAGTCCATACTCATTCTGAATACCTGACATGAGGTTACTACTGACGATGATACAAAAACAATACACAAACTTTCTTATTCATCCATTCCCAACAACCAAAATTAATCCTTACCAAAGTTGTCAGTTTGGTAGTTGTCAGTCAAAAAGTGAAAATAAACCATGGTCACCGTCTCTGAAACAAAAATATTTAAATAGGGCCTATACTTCGCTTGTGCCATAAATGCATGCTCAGTATAAATTGTATTTGATCAAAATCAAAATGTCAGTAACAGCAGTCAAGTTTTATTTATATTTTCTGCCAGTTGTTCCTGAATATCTGGAATATCTTTTTACTTGAAATTTTGCACATGAATTTAGGTCATTAATTTGTAATGAAAAAAACAACACAATATTTAGAAAATTGTATAATTTAATTGAGTCTTGCCGACCAGCAACGGTTTTGCCAGCAACGGCATTGTTAAGCTGCCAGCAACGGCCAGACTGTCTTTGTTAAGCTGCCTTGTAAATGCCGTTGCTGGCGAAACCATGGTCGGCAAGAATCAATTAAATTGTAGAATTTACTAAATATTGTGTTGTTTTTTCATTAAAATGGAGTTCTACAAGTAGCCTACCTTTGGTCAATAGTGTAAATCGTCATTAATTTGTTCTTTTATGGATAACTAACAAGCCAGCATTTTTAGAGAGATGGTAACTAATATGTTTTGTTTGAATCTTTAGAAGCTACATTTGGGAAAAAATACAATCAGTAGTATTGAATTTGATAAAATCCTAATTTTGGTTTTCTCTTGTAACAGATATTCTAAAATTTTTAGTTATTAAAAAATGAGAAACAAGTCCCGAGATATGGCCAAAATATGCATACACGCCAACTGCACCACGCTTTTGGGTTGTAGAACACTTCACAGACATCAGGTGACAGACAGACATTCTAAAAACCACTGACACTTATACAATGATTGTCCGTATAGGTTATATTACATAATCTTGATGTGAAAGTAAATAACATTGTTAAAACATTGTAGTCAGTTTTGTAGTTTAGGAGCAGATCTGTCATAAAATCAGTGAACTAGCAGACAGAAAGACAACAATATCTTAAAGTAATAGATATTGTTTGTTAAATGACTTACTTGCAAAAGTCATAAACAATCGTCTCAAAAACAAGAACAGGACCTGTTGAGCCAAGTATAGTTAACGGTTGTCCAGAAAAGAAACCGTAGCCAATACCACACACAAATCCTGAGACGAGTGATTCCATAGCAGCCATGTTTTTACCTGTTGCTTCACTCAGTAAACCTCCAAAGGTAATGATGGGAGAAAGACAAGCAAAGTATAAAAATATCCAGGAAGCTATGCACTGCATCGCTAGGGCATCTTTGAAATCACTGAAATACCTACAAAAGAAAGTTAATATTTTTAGTTTTAACTAAAAACACATTTTAGAGCTTTTTATTATATTTTAACAGTGGAAAAAGATATAAATATTGAGCTTAACTTGTGAGATAATATTAGATGAAATAAAACTTGAACACAAGATCTCACAAAAATTATATTTACTTAATCAAACACATTTCAACGACATAGTCGCCATCCTCAGTGATACATGAGCTACAATAACTAAGTTTTAGTAAACGTAATTTTTGTGAGATTTTGTGTTCGAGTTTAATTTTATCAGTCGAAAAAGAAAAAATTAAAGCACTCAATGTGGATTTTTTGACCCATAACATAACTTTTCTATGTATTAGGACGATTCATAAATTAATTTCTGAACAGTTGGTATATTCAAGCTGGTTGCCATAACAACATACATTGTAATTGAAGTTAACCTCAATACACACTAATTTTCAATCAATTTTTATTTTGTAGTTGTGCTAGTAGTGAGCAAATTTAAATAGAGACTTGTATTGCAACTATCTCCAATTGTGATTTTTGCAAGCAGAAGGACAGAATGGTGCCGATATTCATTGCTTTATGGAAATAACATTATGAGTGACAGTGTTGAGGTAAATTGGTGAAGAAAGATCTTGGGCGTACAAATGTGCATGACAAAGAAGGAAAAGAACTTCATTAAACTGTAACTGATGAATTGGTTCAAAAGATAGACTTGTACATAAAAAACTATGTTTAAAAATTTCTCAACTTTCAAAAGATATCCCTCAGATTTCTAAAACCACTCTGTATGGAATTGTTACTGCAAAATTGAATTTTTGTAAGTACGGTACAGTACTGTGGGTGTATAAAAGTTGACAAATTATGACAAGAAACAAAAAATGGCTTTGACTTTTCTTGATCTCTGTGATGAAAGTGGGGATAATTATCAGGAGAGAACTGTGAACATGGGTTAGGTTTGTAAACGTTAAAACCATGGAATAATTCAAACAATGGCATCCTCTTTTTCCATAAAAAACTAAAATTTAACAAACCATGTCTAACTGGAAAATGATGACTACAGTGTTTTAGGAAAGCAAGGGAGTTATACCAGCTGAATGTATGAAACGAGAAACAACAATAACAGCATATGTTTATTGTAAAACCCTGAAAAAGCTTCAGAAGTTGATTAAAAACAAATGAGAGGGATTGCTAATAAAGGGATTTGTTCTGGATGACAATGGTCACCCCAATACTGCAACCCATGTGAGAGCTTTGGTTAACAATAACACAGAAGAGAATTGTGACTGGGGACAAGACATGGGTTAGGTTATTGAACGTTGAAACTATGGAACAATCCAAAAATGGCATCCTCAGTCTCCATAAAAACTCAAATTCAACAAATCTGTCTCCCCACCTCTTTACAGCCATCAGTTTGGCTTGTTACTCAACATTTTGAAACAAATGAAGATCTGATTAATGATGAAGTCCGTTGATGGGAATACAAAAGATGGTGTCACAGGTCAACAAATATATAAATGTGACTATATTGAAAAATAATATAGCTAAGTGTGTAACTTTTATATATAATACAATTTGTTTATATATGTTTAGTTTAATTTACTGACCAAATGGAGATTAATTTATGAACAGTCGTCGTATATGTGAGAAATTAAAAAGGGCACATGACTATATGAGGTTGAACATTTTAAGAAGGAAATGCAAGCCATCGAAATGTAAAATGATCTAATTAAATTTAAAGCAAATGTTTTTCATTTTCCTCCAAAAAATGTATTATTCAATTTTGGAATCAGTACTTAAAATAAAATTTATGTTGTGTATTATACAGTTATTTTCTATGTGGAATTGTGAAGTCTGTTTTCTGATAAATTCAACACCATGTATGGTAAAATGAAGACACAAGTAGATAAATAAAGAATATTACATGAACATACCTTTCAAACTTGTTTCTTATTTTGAAGTATAATAACAATCCCTAACATCATGTATACACAATGGGGAAATTCTTACCAAGGTACTTTTCTCTTCAAGTCATTGATTAGACCCCCAAACAATCTCCCTGTTCTTGACAAACCAGACTCTTCTCTTAGTCTTTGCTCCATTAATTCTGGATCTTCTTCTATTAATTTCTCTGGTGGTCTTTTTCTTGGATCCTAAAAAACAAATATTAAATATAGATAGTGTATGAAACTATATTTCAATAACATTCTTGTACACACCAACATAAGCACTTGTTGATAATGTTACACATTTGATTCTCAAGGGTACTTACAATGTACCTTATACTATCTTATGGACTTCAATGCTTAGCAGTTGCCATAATTCCCTTGATTTTTATTCTTTAAAGGCATAAAATCATGCTTCTGATAACATCATATTACCCTCTCTCTGATCAAACTCTGTTCTTCTCAAGTCACCACATGAAACTCATTGGGGAGCAAATTTTGATTACTTTTTTAAACATGGTGAAGTGCAAATAAACACGAGTAGCCTAAATATTATCTATCTAATTAAGTTCAAAAACAGGTATAATTTCATTCCTTTCCTTCACATATAAAATTGAATAGTTATAAGTGCTAGGAATGGATGACCCATACTAAATGTTCACCTAGAAATTAATGTATGATATTAATTTAGCTATAAGAGCTCCAGAGTCAACAATTATTTTTCAATATATGAAATAGTATATAACAAAATGGTAGACAGGTAACATTACTGGAAAACGATCCATTCAGGAAAGCTACATCAAACTATTATGAGATTTTTATTTTTGAATTGACTAAAAATATATAAATTTAAATTTCAGTCTTAAATAATAAATAAAGTTTTAAATTCAAAATTGAAACTAAACCAAATTTTATAAATTCAAACAGAACGGATCTGAACTTAATAATTTGCGCACTTCACATACCTATAATACTTATAAAATAAACACTCTTAGTAATATACCTGAGACGGTATAGCGGCTGGTGGTTCTATTCTGATGGTAGGATCCCATTCCCCTGGTGGTAGTACAGTAACTGCATCAAGAAACTCATCTATAGCAGCCAATAAGTGTGTGCGGTTCTTAGCTTTGTACGCCACTTCATGAAACACCTCATCTGACATAAGTGTCGCCATCGCTCTACCTATTTCATGGAACCCTGTGTTGCCTCCCTGATGAAATCAATACAAATATTAGTTATTACTTTAAGCTTTTATTTGCATCACAAGTGTAGGTTTAAAGTTGGAAGAATCATATTAAAAATAAACAGTGTAAAACAATTGCACAAACTTTCTTACATAACCATTCATAACTAAACAAAACTATGTTTTCTCAGTAAAAATGTGAAACCCAAACTCAGGTATTGTAGATTATTTTTTATATACTATAAGGTCAAAACTTCCTTCACTTATGTCATATAAATATCTTGTTTTGAAGTCTTTACAATTTTATTTTTGTCTGTAATGCCACAAGAGTGTTTTGCTTCTCATTTGCAGCTTCCTCAGGTGTAATACACATTATTCCCTGGATGTGCTCAATAGAAGTTGTTAGTCTGGATGTATTTTAAATGTAGTTTTAATATATGTTTATATGAACTTCAAAGTTCAGTGGTTCTTTACATGTATAAATTCAATAAACGTGGTAATTAATGTTTAAATATATTACCTCTGAGGAAGCTGCCATTGAGCATCAAAACAGTTTTGTAGCATTACAGAAAAAACAAGAACCGTGCATACTTCACAACAAGAATTAAACTAATTACAATTTATGCAACTCATGAAAGACATATGATATATAGTATTGTAAATGACTAAGGGTGCTCATATACATTTATTGACAAATAAAACAACTAGGAAGACAGACAGATACTCAAACAATTATTTAGTCCTATACAATACACTCAGTCCTGTTTAGACAAATAATCAGGATTACAACACCTTATTAATAGTTATATTAAACTTACTGTTGGACCTAATAAAACAAAAAGAAATCTTGAAGGTACAGGTACTTCTGTTAAATCACCAAAATATGTTGCCTGTTTGAGACGAATAAATGCAGAGAGAGGTTTGCTGAGGAAATCTACTTCTCCCACCAAAATATTGGACGCCTCTGCTCCGGGAGGGATTTTCCTCATGAATTGTGTGTTTGACTGGAAAAAAAGGAAAAAAAAATTGTCGGTTAATTTACACTATTTGACTGTTATAATAATCAACTAAGTCAACATCATTAGTTGTTTATGGATAAAACAAACTTTGTATTTCTGAAAGGTTACCTCTATAATTTTATTTTCAATATGTACTAAAAAATAACTGTGTCAAAAAATGTAAAACATCAATATAAAGGTAAATGTACCAGGTTATGCTACTTAGAGGAAATAACCAAGGACTCAATATTGTTGTGTACAGAGTTGTTGTATTAGTGTAAGTTGTAGTACACCAGAACGCAATCTTTCACTGTCTTGTTTTAAAAAGTATTTTTAACTTAACAAGATATTTTTCCTTTCCTGAATTGCAGGATAATTATTTATTTATACCTTGTTTTATAAGTCATTACAATTTCAACTTCATAGTTTTGTAATAAAGCATTACAATGATGTTCACCGTACACAGCATCATCACATGCAAATTTCTTCCAACATTTACACTGTACAAACACAACACATAAAACAGACTTTCAGACTTTTTTTTTTATAAGAAAGATGTCTTTATTTTTCATAGATAAAAAACACAGTAATCCTCGGATTTACATAAAACACTCTGTAACATGTAGGAAACCCTACAGCCACAGTCTGTTTCGAGTTCTACAACAAAAATTTTTAAGTAAGCAGTCCTTTAAAACAAAACAAAAAACTAAAACTAGAACAACGCATCACGGACACGGTTGCTGTAGTGAGGTGGCGCGCCATCTTGCTGGAAGAAAATTGATCCCTTTTCTTGTTCAATATCATCTATTTGTGGGAAAACGTATAGTTCTAACATATCACAATAAATATTCACATTAATTGTCTTCTCTGCGAAGATGAAAGGTCCGACGATACAATCATGCATCAATCCACACCAAACATTGACTTTGGGCGAGTCTCGCTGATGTTCTATGAATTCATGCGGTGGCTCTGACCCCCAAATCCTACAATTGTGTCGATTGACAGACCCACTTACGTGAAATGTCGCCTCATCAGAAAACATAACATTTTCCAGGAAGTTCTCATTTTCTTCAATGCTGTCCAAAATGAAGACTGCGAAATCGACTCTTTTCACTTTGTCAGTGATCTTGATTTCATGCAGAAGTTGAATCTTATACGCACATAATTTAAGCCTCTTTCGCACCACTTTATACACGGTAGACTTAGATATTCCCAACTCCAAACTTTGTCTTGCCAATGACTTTTTAGGGCTACGAGTACAGGACGTACGGATTCGTTCCACATTCTGTTCAGAGACTGAAGGCCTACCCGGTGACTTCCCTTTTAAGACACTATCTGTTTCCCGAAACTGATTATACCAATTGAGAATAGTTTTGTTAGTAGGTGCAACACCGCCATATTCACGTCTATAATTACGCTGAACTGTGATCACTGAACTTGATTGAATAAACCAAATGACACATTGAGCTTTTTCCTGTGGCGTAGTCATGACTGTTAAATAGTGACTGGCCGGCGCTCTTCCCCCACAACGCTCGCTCCAAGGTCATGCACGGGTGCCAAACTCAAGTTCGAAAACCGAAAGTTTATTGCTGGTTTCGTTTTTTAATTATGATTTTTTAAAATCAAGGCGTTCTTTTATAAACACCCTGTATATGCTATATAATAATTTTAAAAAAGAGTCACATTGAAAATATAAAAAATAGAAATCCATCATACAGCACTGTAGTGAAACAATGATGAAACAGCACTGTAGTGTTTTATTTAAAAACTACAAAATTAGAATTGCAGAGACCTATAAAAATGATTTTATATGATTGTGCCAGAATTAAAGAATTAGTTTAATATTGTCCAATTTTTTATTACGTTGTATAATTATAATATTACACTTTAAAAATTATTTTTGTAACTAATTTATAATTGTATAATCAAATAATTTGTATTGTAATATAAGTGAGATACTTTTACTTAAAAATGATTTTCTTACTTTTTGGTGTTCACCGTTCAGATCACCTGAGCTCTGGTTTCTTGTCATTGATATTGCACTGGGACTTCTCTCCATTCCTTTAGCAGCATGTGCAGCTCCTGTAAAGTACCTAACTTTCATTCCTCTTATTAAACATTACATTTGTTCATACAATTAATTATACTGGCTTTATGATAGAAATATTTCGTTTGAACAACTTTTATATATTATACATTTTTTTAAATAGATCCATTTATAGTATACTTTTACATGTGAAATATGTTATATTTATACCAACAAAACAAAATAAAATATCTGTGTATTAATACAGATGTTAAATTATATTGTCTTCTTTTAGTTGGAAAAATAAATCTGTAATAACAATTACTTTGAATTGTTTTAGCCTTCCTATCTTTCTTATTTGAAAGAAAACTAATCAATTGGCTATTATGTTCCAATTTAATGATGAAAAATACTAAAGTTGGCCAGAAAGTAAAACTGTTTATGCTCTGTGTAAAATATTGCAATATCAAACATTCTTGCTAGTAGTTCTCGCAACAATGAAACAAATTTTTACATCTATTTTATAACGAACACAACAATTGAAAATACTACTGATTGTGAAGTATATTAAATTATATGTTTTTAATGTTCATTTGACAAATAAATCACAAAATAATCAATTTCTATTACTTAAAATTTAAGAAACTGGTGCTTTATTTAAAAGTGCTGATTAGACCATTAAATGGAGTGTGTCTATTTCATAAAAACTGCATGTCAAAAGGCAACAAATTGAACACAGCACATTTCATGATGGGATATTTTCAAACATCCATCATAAGGCCTGGATTTTTCAGCTCGTGACTCTTTTTATAAAACGAAGGCATTTTTTCTCTTATCACTTGGAAAGTTATGATAAGTAACTGCTCTCAAGTGGTTTTAATGGACTAATGGCCAACTCTTTTCATAATGCTATAGAAAAATTTGTACCACATTATGACAAATACTTATGTATATATATACTAATACATTTATAATATTTTAACAAAATTTTTTTTTTTTTAAATGGGTTTTTAGATGACCCTTATAGATCAAACAGTCACTGTCAAACAGGACTCCTTAAGGCAAACTAACCTTGTGTTTGACAAATAAAAAGAAATTATTCTGAAATGTGTCAAATAAGGAAATTAAGAAAAGAAACTTAAGATGGCAGAAAAACATTTTCAAAATCATTTGAAGTCCTAGCAGAAACAATATAAATTATATTAATATAATTATAAATTATAGATGTTCAAGTATCATCATTGATAGTTAGTAAAATATTTAGTAATATTTGTCTTTTTAAATTAGTTAGAATGTTAATCAAATCATCAATGTTTAGAAAAGCATACATATGCATTAAACACCCAAACAAATATACAAAGTAAAACCTACGCATATATACAAGGTGTTTCCAAACGTCAAAGGGTGATACTATATGTCTTTTACGTTTTGTTTCGTAAACGTTTTGTTTCCCGTCTTTGCACCATTATTTGTTTCTTTACAAAAAAAAAAATTATTACTTTAGAAATATACAAGATTCAGATTTTATATACACAATTTTTTTACTTTATGTTTTATAAATCTACAACAAACAAACATTTTAAAATATATTTTTAAATGGCAGCCATTTTCTATGTTGAGTATAAAAAGAAACCATTAACTTTACAAAACATTTGCAAGAGACAAAATAATTTTGGCTTTTAACGACAATCAAAACGTTAAAATAATTTTTGTATAGGTTAAAGGATAACTGAGTTATCGCTAAAAATTGAAAACATAATTTCTTGTTAATTGTTAGAACATCCAGAACTTTATAATTACCAGTAATTTTGTATTGTTATTGGGTTTAATACATGTTCCACCTTATCAATAAAGAAGGCATTGTATTAATATATATTTTTATGTAATTTATTTCTGAACTCAATATCTTTTCTATTTCAAAAATTACATGTTTTTTTTTCTAAAAAGAAACAAAATGGGGATATACAGGAAACTAAGAGTTTTTGAACATATGATACCCTGGTAATCATTCATTTAACTTTGGGAAGATAATTAAGCAACACCATTTATACACATTTTGAATGTTAATAATCTTGACATACAGTTACAAGCCATTAATATAACTAACCACATTTCCACAGTGAAGAAAAAAAAACTCCAAACTAAAAACTCAATAAATTACCATCTTGTGACTGTGATTTTAAATATTTGTATCATTATTTAGCATTTAAAAATAAACATTTGTTTCATGAATTGTACATTTTCATTATTTCTGTTCAAAATATGAATGTTCAAGGTGACAAATTTTAATTCTACCTAAAACATCATTCTTTTATAGTGTATAAAATTGAGATTGATACCTATTGTAAGGTGCAAAATTATGATTTGCACATTTTGAGATGAATTATTGTAAAACAGATTTTGAAAAGCTGCCTTTCTAAAACAGTTGAAATTCTATATTTGAACAAATTCAGCCAATATTTGCAAATGATTTGAGTGCTATTTTTTTTTTTACACATTTCTCGATTAAGAGCTTAGTTTTGTTTCTACAACAAAGATTCTAAAATTGTAGCAATTTTTGGAGAGCATCCTCTCCCTGATAATGCAGCCTGAAAACAGACCATGGCCTCCAACTTGCTCTATTTACAACAAAGGACTTCCATCCTCACACTCCAAGCCTATCTTTCTTGGGCGGCCTTTTTATCATTTACATATCATATTTCCTACAAGAACTCTTCTATTGTTCATTCTCATGACACGTAGCATTGCAACCTCCTCAGTTTTATATACCTCTCTACCATTGGTTTTTTGAAGACTTTTGAGAGTAACAATCTCCTAAATGTTGCATGTTTACAAGAAAATAAATCATATTAACATGTGATTTTATATTAAATCCTGTAATATATACTTGAACATTCTGATTTACTAATTATGTAGGGATGCTTATGGGTCTTGTGACACTGGCTGTATATAAATAAGTAGTTAAATTTCACCAATTCATATAGGCCTAATTCTTGTTTTTTCTGTTCTCATTCTTTCAAAAGTTATAAAAGTGTATAAACATATTGGTATTCTACAGAAGCAATTTTGTTCAAATTTTGTACACCAGCTGTTTTTAGCATCATCTTGAACAAGTGTGTTAACCAACAAAATATTCAATCAGTTCTAAATAGCGACAGTTTCAAATCTTTTTCAGATAATTTTAAATGTTTCAAATAAAAATTATATATTATTGTTTAGAGAAAAACACATCTTGCTTCAATAAATAGATTATTTACATGTACGCAAAGGCAACCAAATTAATAATTTACATTCTTTAAATGTAATTAAAAAATAAAACATTTATGTAGTAATGTTAAACATGCATAATTTTAACAAAAACAACACTGAGGGAAGATAGACTTATTTATAATAAACACACACAAATTGTACACAGATTAAACTGTATGGGTTGTGCATGGATAAAACACAGATACATGCAAAGTGACGGGACTAGACTACAAGCAAAGGTTATCTTTACCAGAAGTAGGAGGGGGAGCGAGAAATTTGCCCATCTCAAGTTTAGGTGCAGAGGCTGAGGCCTGTTCCTCCACTGTATAGATCCAAAATGTTTTAATATTATCTAATATTATATACAGAAAGTACAAATAACATTCTAGTTATTAAATAATATGAATTTATAGTAATTGTTGTAGAATTAATTCTATACAAACAATTTGAGCTGGTGATACTTGCAAAGAAGTATTAATTACATAATACTTAAGAAAGATTATAATATTTCCATAAAATATTTAGGAAATAACGATGTTTTGGAAGACACAAAGTACAGAGTGTTCATATTTTGTTACCATACCTATACCATGGCAACAATTTTAATAATATTCGTATGTGTTCCATTGACTATTGAATGTCACACTATATTTGCCTATTCTTTAAGTTACCATACTGTTGTAGAGTATAACTGCATGCAAATAAATATTTTGTAAATAATTATTTTTAGCAGCTGTTACCAACAGCCACCATGTAATAGTAATTATAAACAAATACTGTAATATACCTGTAATTTTATTATTATACATTTTTCGGACATTTGCCATCATTTGTGTGTTAAAAATTCAAAACATGACGTTTCGGGAATAAGAATCAATTCCCGTTATCAAGTGACTAAAAACTAAAGAAACATGAAACTAGAAACTAAGACTATGTGAGAAGAAAAATTAAATAAGAATACCACCAACCTTAATATCTAAGCATGCATCTCAGAGCTGAAACTGAGAAGTCAAAAACACAATCACGGTAAACACACAACTAACGGCATAGTCTTAGTTTCTAGTTTCATGTTTCTTTAGTTTTTAGTCACTTGATAACGGGAATTGATTCTTATTCCCGAATGTTGTGTTTTGAATTTTTAACACATAAATGATGGCAAACGTCCGAAAAATGTATAATAATAAAATTGAACTACCATCATTAACAAATAACTTCAAACTGAGAATACCTGTAATGTGTTTAGTTTTTCATTACAAGGAGCCAGAATGAAAAATTCTGGTTCAAGTGAAAGCCGAGCTCGACTTGCCAGAAAAATTCACATAAACCCATCAGAGGCATTTTAAACGGAAGCACTTGAAATGATTTACACAAAGTAACTAAATCTACACGGATCAGTGGACATGAAGAAAATAAAGTAAAGTTCTTGGCTACTTCAACTAAAATATGGATGAAAACTATTATATCTCAACTAAAACAGACTGAATGTAGAATTGTTGACAGTAAACAAGGTCGTAATGGCAAGCTTAGAACAAATTGATAAAGAGTTCTGCCATTGGAGTCATATTGCTCTGAATTACAAAGCTGAGGACTTTATTAGGTGACCTTAGTAAGGAAGGAAAGCTCATTTTGTTATAATGGATACCAGTACAATCTACAATGTAAATGAGTGAGTGGATAAAACAAAAAAGGCTGCTCACAATATTTACTGATCAGTTGCAGGAGTGTAGCAGCATGGGTGTTGCTGGAGAATGGGGGACAGAGAGCACCGATTTTTTCAAATACAACCTTCTCTGATGGACCCTTTTCTGTAGCCGAGATGTTCAGTAGCTACAGTTCAGACAAAGGCAGAGTGGGACATATAACACTTAAATAACTAAGCTATTTGCCAGACAGAGGTAGAACACATTCTTATGAAATGCCGCTCTCAAAAATTCGCAAGAGAAATCCTGAAGCCATTGGTTGGTGAAAAAGGGGAATAATAACAATTCTGAAGGAAAAAAAGAAACTTGACGTTGGCAGAGACTGTATACTGTACATCAGCACTTAAAGTTAGATGCTTACTTCAAGAAGTAAGAAATATGTAAGTTTTTCACTTCTGCGCAATATAAAATACTTGATTGTTTCTCATTAAAAAAAAAAAAAAAAAAAAAATGCTTAGCCTACTTGTTGATTATTATTGAAATTTAATATTTAAAAATAATTCACTTTTATTAATTTAAAGCATAATTAAAAAAAGAAAAGGAAAACAAAACATGAAATTACTCCAATGTTTAATCTATTTATCTTTAATAAAATAATACCATTGTAGTAGCTACAACTCAAACTTTCTAAACAAAACATTGTTCTAATTATTGACAAAATATGCTTCTAACAATGGTGCCATCCCTCTATCCATCATGATGTCAATCACATCCTCAATGTAAAATAACCATTTTCATACAAGTGTATATTTGTTATTGTTACGCGATCTTTCAATGTAAAGCCCACTGAATGTTATTAAGACACAGAAAATGGTTCATTTCACTTTTTGACAGGTAACTCTTGAACTGGTAGTTTTGGAGGAATGTATTTAAATTTCTTACTATTTGGTTTAATGTACGGGTGATTGTGAAAGTCGTTGGAATATTTCTGGACAGTTTATTTACCTTTAAAATATAATAATATATTATAAGGAGAGGAGATTAAATTTGACATCAGTTTTACATTCATCTATTGGTCACATCAACTATATTATACAAAGAGAATATAAAGTAAAAAAAAGTATTTATAAAGCTGCCCACACACAGTCATTATCTGTATGATGCCTGGATTATTTATTGCAAAACTGATCATATTTATTCAAACCTGAATGAAGGAACAACATCCTGAAATGATAAAAGCCATGTAGGAATGTTCTGTCCAAGAATGGCTGACACATGTTCAGTGAGTCCATTAATCATGTTTACCACTGTTGATTGGTACGTTAAACTCTGATTTTTATTTTACAATGTTTTCCTTCTAAAAGTACAGTGGGTTAAATTTTTTATTTTATAAAAAATTCAACAAATTGTTACTGGCTTTGTGTAAAGAATTCAGTAATAAGTATAAAATAGCAAGAATTTTATTACAAAATCATAGTTTTTTAAACATTTTTAGATTCAGCTTCATTTTTCAACACTAGGTGTGTATCAGAATTTCTCTAGGGTCAGGGGTTTAGCTAATATTTATTTGCAAACCTTACACATTTTTTTTTAATTATAGGAAACACTGGAATAATAATAAATTAAGGATGTTGTATCATTGTTTTAGAAAAATTGTGTATGTAAAAATGTGTCAGGATAATAATTGTAAATAGAATATTTTTTAGAAGTTTATAAACAAAGTGAATTATTCCAAATCTTATGTGAATTTCAAAAATGGTTTACTAGTTAAAAAAAGATTTAGTAAATTGTTGATTTTTGTGTTGAAGAATGTTTTCAACCTTATTTACATATATATATGCAAAAAATCAAAAATTATACTAGTTAAATAACAAATATATAATATTATAGCAATCTGTTCAGAATAATACAATGCAGTCGATTTATTCAGAATGATTTTTCATTGAATTGGCTATTTGTAATATTAAAAAACACTACGACTCGGTAAAACAGTTGTAACACAGCTCATTTGAACATAAATCAAGCTACTGTCATGAGTTGATGAAACAATTAAAAATTGTTGAAAGAAAAAGAACCCATACTACTAAAATAGATATGAAAAGGAAGAATCAATTCTTAGCTTTCGATTAGTGCATCTACCAACTGTTTACAATCCATTTTCATTTAGTAATATTTATTTAGTCAATGGTATACCAATCATTACAATTTTTGATAACTGATAATGGTAAGGGTTAATTTTTAAAATGAATTGGTAGTTTTAATATACAAACATATAAAAAAAAAAAAATCATTATGCACATTACCGTTTAAAATTGTTTATAAAAAGTCACAATTTTTTAATATTCCTATATATATGCCACAAAATCCCACGGAAAAAGTTCTAATAATTTAAATCAAATATAGTTTAAAGAATTTAAAATATAATTCATTGAAAAGATTTTTATTTTTAATGCAGATAAATATTAAAATATATGCAATTTTATTGAAATATACTAATTTTTATTTGGTCAATTGAGCAAAAACTTAGGACTCAAATTGAACGTAATTAAATTATTTAAAATACATATTTGTAATTTTCAATAAATTCTTGAATTATTAACAATTAAAGTTTGTAAAAATCGTAAGCGAGATGGGTAATTTCACTATACATAACTCATTTTTAATCACATCAAATCACATACAAAAACCAGAATATAGGGATTTTTATGATTTATAAAATTTGTTTTGACATTTTTCATAAAATTCTTGTTTGAGATAATTACTTAATCCTTTTAGCTCCTCTTGATTGTTTAAATCCTTAAAAAGCAACTCATCGGAGAATTTGGGGATTCATTGATTTCTTAAAAAATAAAAGTTCTAGAATAACTAGCTACAAAACTGTCTGCTCACAAAGCATGGAATTACAGTTTCAGTATGTCCATGTTGCGGTGAATCCTAGCAATATCAGAATAACAGTTCTGGCATCATGCGGAGAATGACAGTGTTTGGGTATCTTTAGATGTAGGAAAATAGACACAGATAAACAAGAGTATATAATACATAACAATTGATAAAGACATCAATCAAGTATAAAGTCACATAAGAGGGATATATTGATTATTTATAAAACATATATACAAATATACAACAGAGTTTTGTACCAAAACACAGAAATTGTGCAAAATTCAAAAGAGAAATATTTGTTGACGATCTGTTGTTATGACACAGTCAGGAATGGCTTTTTTTCTCCATAAGGAAGAGCTCAAGTTGAATAAATTTTAACAATATATTTTGGGCTCGTTATGGATCGCTTAATTTTGTATCTTATTGTATGCATGACATGATGATTGTATGAAGTCTACTTAGGCTATGATTATAATGAATGGAGGGGAGGGGGAATTTAGTTAAAAGAACCGATGATTGGTGTACATTCAGATAGTTTAAATAATCAAAGACCATTTCACTGGCATGCTTCTACTGTATTTGCACAACAAAGTAGAGCATTTGAATAAGATGATATTTTAATGATAAATTATCATCCTTGGTTGATATTTGTACATAAATGTTATGCCACTATACACAGTCTTTTACGGTCAATATGACAAATTTGGGAGTCATTCTAGACATCAACATAAAGAAATATAGTTGTTATAAATATACATCCAAAAATGCTTCATTTACCATATATCTCCCTTTTCTCACAAAACAAAGTATAACACCAAAAAGAATTGAGAAAATAAAACCTAATTTACCAGAATGTTTTATACAACTAGTTGTAGTGTACCACAAAATCGATAATTTTTCACTTAACTGTTTTATATATTTTTTTTAATCAACACTTTTCAAAATATCTGGTATCATAACTTTAATGAATTCCATTTTGAAGCAGTTTTAAGTGAAAAATTATAAGATTTTGTGGTAGACTCAAACTAATCATACAAAACATTCTGAAATATTTAATATCAATATCTCAATTTGTACTAGAGTTATACAAACAGACAGATAGAGGGAAAATAAAGTATTTTGGGTACATATGTTTTGAACTTTTTTCTTTAATTTAATGTCCTTAAGTTTGAGACCGATTGATCGAACACCATATATGTAATTGAACTGGCATTAGTAACAACTGAAAATGATGTCATATTATCACTGAAACAGTTTCTTATTGGTGTGTTTGCTTTTATATAAATTAGAGAGTTTCATTAATTAAGTTTTGTAGTTATTTGTGTTGTCTATAAACCAGTAGCGGCCGATGGTTAAGGGCAATGGGAGGGCTCTGTTTTATTTTATACACGTAAGGGAAGGCATGTTATCATTCACTTAACATTCACAATCACAAAGGGTTAAACTTAAAAACATAAACAAACAACTCGTGTGAGTGGCGAGACACTATTTAGAACAGTTGCGCCAACTTATTTTGCCCATCGAAAACAAGATTTTTAGTAATGCAGAACATCTAATTTATGGTAGCTTCACTGACTGATGTCTGCGAGCGCAGCTTCGGACTCTGCCCTAGAAGCCCATTACACGCTGTGTAAATGACGTCACGGCACCCTCAGCTCTGTCTGCTGCTTGCCCCATATGACTAAATGCAATGAAACTGGGACGCTCTAGCCACCGTCCGAACTCCAGATTACATTCGTCAAATATTTTATATTGTAAAACTTCCGCTACAAATGATGGTGAAATCCATAGCGGCAATTCATAATTCATTTATCTCCACAGAATTAAATACATATAGGTATTTACATTATTAAAATAATATTATCATTGAGGGGGGGGGGCGGCGTCCGAGAGTCCTTATGAGTAAGCCGCCACTGCTATAAACTACTATTTTCAAGGACATTATTTAGATATCAAGTCCAAATTTTTTACTAAAGATAAAAAATCTTACACAATTCAATTTAAAAAATGACAACCGTTTAAAATGTTTGAGACCTAATATCTCAAAAACTATTTTTTTTTAATTTTGTTACAAAAAATTGTAAAGAGACCAAATTGTTTGGCTTTTTAATAATGAACACGATTTCTTTTTTTCTTTAAGTGAAATTATATCTGAGAGATCAATAACTAATTCTTGATAATTTTTAATAAGATATACAAATTGTTCACAAGGTATCTTCAACAAAACTACTAAACAATTTAAAAACTTTCATAAAAAAAAAGTGATTTCTTTAATATATTGAAAATTTGAATATTAAGTTGAATGTTTTATAAATTCTCAAAATTTGAATCCTCGGTTGATCTAATGTTCTCGCTTTATGTGTGAGATATCCCCAGATTTAATCCCCATGAGGGCTAAAACAGTTAGTATTAATCCAACAGGGAAACTACGGCGGCAGTAAATTACAAAGATTAAAATTATAGCAACAGAAATTTGCACATTACATAACTGAAAAACCATCCAGTAGGCCTTCATGGGCTGTTGTGCCACAAGATTATTATTAAGTCTTAAACTAAGCTTTTTTTTTTATATTTAAATAGCCAAAAACTGATCTTTTTTTAATGTAACAAAATGGTATAATAAAAAAGTAGATAATCAGCTATAATTAACTTCCAATATATAAAATTTGAAGACTAAAGAGTTTATCTGATGAAATGTTAATGCATTTTTAAACATTTGGTATAAAATGTACAAAATTTTCATTAGCGTTAACAACTGGCTAAAAACTATTTTGCCTTATTAACTTGTTGAAGCCCTTTCAAAAACCAATATTGGTATAAAATTAAAAGAAAATTCAAGGATAAAATAAAGCAAAAGCTTAAAGTTTCAAATATCTTAATAAAATAGATGAGCTACAATTGTTTCGCCTTGCGGCATCATCGGAGAACTAATAAATTAACTAACAAGTAATAAATTTGTTGCCCGATGATGCCGCAAGGCGAAACAATTGTAGCTCATTTATATTATTAAAATATTTGAAACTTTAAGCTTTTGTTTTATTTTATCCTTGAATATGGAGTTTCAACAAGAAATATCTGCTATTACATTGAAGTTAAAAGAAAATTGCTTCTACTACAGTAAATTAAGTTCACGGTAAGCCGTTAATTTTGTTTGGACATGTTTGAAGGATGAAGGAAGATTGGCAAACCCCCTATATTGCATTACAGAGAGAAGAAGGAGAAAAACTATAGAATGAATGTAGAGAGGGGACAATGCATGAAGGAAAATGGTAAGATGAGGAAGAGAGGAGAGTCACAAAAAGATGCTCGAGTAATAAATACAAGCACATGGTAGGTCTAGAGGTCTAGGTCTAGGTCTAGCAGACTTGCTTCCATGAGTGAGAGGTAATGAGTTCAATCTCTTCAGGGGCTCAAATATTTACAGTGTTGACCCAGCATTGTGAGGGAAAATTTGGAATCTACAATAATGGTGATGGGAATTTTGATGTTCTAACCCCACATTACCCAACTGAAAAGCTGTCAATAGGTGGCCTAGGTTATAATCTAGGACGTTCATGTAAGTTAGAATAAACCTGTCAAAATCAGGGATAAATTTGTATACACATTTTATGGTCTAACTGTATTAGCTATAAGTTCAGACAGAGCATGGACTTGCATCACAACAACAGATCGAGTGAATGGATAAATCAAAGTCAAACCTGGAGCTAACTGGCACATAGTAAACCAAGTTGTGAAACCCACGACATCAGGCATAGCTTCATCTAGAAATCCAGTATACCTCATTATTATAACCTAGCTAACTTAAATTTAACTTTACAATAATTAAGTTTTTATATGCAAAGAATGTGTTTTCTAATATTTCTGATTCTATAAAATAATATACTCAAAAATATCCATCTTGAAGATCTTATAAATTGTCCAGTTTTATTTTACCAATAATTTGTTTCCTTAAGAGGAGACAAATTGTTTGAAATCTTAGTAATGTACTGTATACTTGTGAAAAGTTGTACTTTGAGTGTTTAGCGTTGTATTACTATGATTTTGTAAAGCTAAATATTGCTCAAAAATATATAAATGTAAGCTCAATTTGAGAGTTGAACCAGAATTTAAGAAAATCAAACTAGAATTTTTGAAATTGTGGGAATCATCATTTTATTACCTAAAAGTTGATATAGTTTAATAATAATAAGTAAATGTCTCTTATAAAATGATTTTCTATTGCTTATTTTTATGATGTATTACTAGGTTTAATGTGAATAGATGCTTACTGATTATAAATAAATTTTACATTATCTAAAAAATTGGTATTGATCTGACTAATGATTTCTGAAATAATAAAGGTGTAGTGTCTAGACACATAATCAGGCAGCTCAAGGACGTACCCAGGATCAAAACTAGAGGGGGGCAAGCCATGGTCATTCAATATACAATTGATTATTAAAATAGTTATTTCAAGAATTGTATTAAATTCCAGCAACAAAATGTATAATAAAGATTTATTTTTTGCTTCCAGGGGGGGGGGGGCAGCTGCCCCCCTGCCCCTCACTGAGTACGCCCATGTGGCAGCTAACAATCTTTGGCTCTATTTCTCTTGTCAGATAAAAAACAAGTTGATGGGTGCACCATGATCCCAGTCAAATCATACAATACAATACAAGCAAATCATATAAATGTAATGTCCAAAAGTTGGTTTGGTCCTTGTATGAAGTGTTAAATTGTGTGTATATGTGTATGTATATATATATATATATATATATATAAATGGATCTTACCAGAATATATAGTATAAGGTTAGATTGTTTAAAACGGTTGTTACACACAGGTTTTCTGAACATCATAATTAAGTAAAATCATCAATTTATTGATATCAGTTAGGCCCTAATGGACCTCACGGCTGTATATATATATATATATTAAAAAGTCTCCACTTGCTTTGCTCATGTTAATGTCTCAGTCCTAGCGGGCCTCAAAGCTATAATATGAAGAAGACATCCACTCGCAATGCTCATCACAGATTTTAGAACTGTACAAATATCATATTTTCTTGAGAAGTCAGGGTTTGGAATTATATTTGAGGCAATTACTTTGCTATTTATCTTATCTTTTTTTAATCTGTAAATTTTTATTAAATTTAGTCTGTTATAAGTTGAATAACACAAGAGATGTAAACAAAAACCTGTTTAAAATGTCTGCCATTTTTCTGAATTTCAATAGAGTTACTGTATATATGAGCACCCCCCCCATACAAAATTTCATATTGCTATCTTAATTTTTGTGGCTGCTTACATACATTGTGATTACACACAAACAATAGCAACAACAATAGCTGGTATGTTGAAAATCACTTTTTCAATGGCGCCATGAAGTGTGAATATCAGTCAAAAACGGAAGTTGATTACTTACCAAACTTACCCTATACTTTATATACTAGGTAATATAACACATTTACTCTGTCTATGGTAATTGGTTTAATTTTTTGTTTTTATTTTTTCTGATTTACTTAATATCTTTACACAAGACAAAGAAAGATATAACACATTAGGCTCAAATCTTCCCAACTATTACAAAATAAGCAACCCAACTACAACACGCCGCTCCCCTATTGAGTCTAAAGGTATTTCTTTAATATAAGAATTTATAATATTGTAAAATAAAATCAAGAAATCAGTCTTAAGTATCATCTTTGTGATATTTTCTGTACAAGAGGTTATTTTGAACTATCATAGATTCATTAATCTATAACGTAGCCGAATGTAAATACCAACATCTCATTGGATAGGACTATACTGTGATTGTATATTTTACGGAGGATACATACCTACTCACAACTACTACTATGTAAATGTGTTTTCAACAGTACAACCTACATCTTATAGCAAAGCTAAGTGAGATAAGCTACCTATTCTCAAGTACTACTTTGTTATGGTGTTTTCAACAGTTTAGGCCTACATCTTTCGAAAGAAAAATATTAGATATGTTGCCAAACTTTGTGATCTAATTATTATACATCAAGATAAAGACAAAAATGTCATTTTTCTGTCAGCAGAATACCTAAAGAAGAGGAGAATAATTTTATGTGAAGTATATAAAAATACAATTTTATTTAATATAATATTCTCTCCTTCACTTCATCATTAGAAGAAAATTTATCATGCATCAAAAAAAAAAGTTGGTTTTCTTGGATATATTAATTTAACACCCTTTAACTAATAAAAAACTATTTTTTTGTACTTTAAAAAAATATATATAATATATTGATAGTTTGGCTATAGGACTTGCAATTTTCTATAAACACAAATTAGTGGAGTAATTTTATGAAATTTAATATATTTGGGCTGAATCTTTTAGATATTTTTTCATTTTAAAATAATTCAATAAAATCAAAGTAAAATGTATATGTTTTTTATTAACTTTTGCCCTATGGACCCAACAAAATGTGTTGGTCGCCATCACCCAAAAAAATCCTATTTGAAAATTAACTCTGAAAATGAACCACCGATGGCATTAACTCGAAAAGAAGAATATCTTAAAATCAGTCTAAGCAGTTTCATTCAAACTTTGATGAAACGTAAAAGTTCATGATTCAAACCAATGTAACACAGATAAACGAAAATTACAAATCATGATTAACTTGGAAAAAATCAAAATGAATGTTAATCCAAATCAAAATTTTCTTTTACATTTGCTTTTATACATTGATTCATATCATAAATCTTCATCTCTCAACAAAATTTAATTTGATATCATTTCGGTAAATGTTGACATGGTGTTCATCACTTATTTTCACTCTATTTTTGGGAATGTAGTTGCAAATAATGGTTATATACTTAGGGTTTTTTTAAATAATTTATTTTGTATATAGGTGTGCAGAACTGTTGACAATTTTTTTCTTTATTTTGATGCATATTTAATCATTAATGGAAGCATCGGCAACATCCTACACAGTCTTATACCTGGCACAGTAAGGAACTGGCCACTCTTCTGATTGATCTCAGTGTCGCAGCAAAGATTGATCTGTGACGAGGGTAGACTGCAACTCCTTGATACTCTTTCTACACTCTCTGCTTGCATATCTATAATCAACTTATATGTATTTATCATACTTCTTAATTAATGTAAATAGGTATTATTTTAACCTTTTTAAATACAGAAGATACTTGTACCACCTGGTGTATCATAAGTCATTGCACTCTACATAAAATATTAATAATTTTACTTTCTTACACATACATAGTACAGTACAGGGAAAGTTATATGATGGAACAAAAAAAACTTGTGGGGTTTTTGCAGATGTGTCCATTTTGAGGTCCAAAAATTGGTTTTTGGAATGTCTACTCTTCTAGCTTCTGTCAACTGTGCAGATATCTGTAGCCCAAACCATCAAATTTGGTTTGTGGGTGTATTTTGGTTATATCTTGGAACTTTTTTATCATACTTTTCTATAATTCTATATTTTTGGGGTAGTTGTCATCAAAAAAAAAAAAAAAACACAAAATTCTGATTTCCTCGAAATTGGCTATAACAATTTTTGCCAAATTTTACTCAAGCCATGGAGGAGCCATGAAAGAAACAATTTTTCAAAATCAGCTCTCCCGATTTATTTTAAACTTTAATGAAATTTTAAGAATCCATACTCCTGTTATTTTTAAAAAAAATTTAGTTTGATAAAACAATATTCTCTGTGAGTAGCCACATGTGAATAGCCACAACTTTACTTAATGATATACCACTAAAGACTAAAAGTCAATTTTGTTTTAATGGAACTGTTATTCTTGATAATTATTTAGAAATGTTAAACAATTATGTAATTCCAGGACTTCAATCCATTCTTAGTGAAATAATATTCCAACACGATTGCGTTCAACATTGTTTGAGATTTCCTCAACAAAACTTTCCCAAACAGAATAACTGGGAGAAAAAGAGTTGAGTGGGTTCTGGCTGTTAGGAATATTTGAAAGAGGGAGGAGGATAAATTTGTTTTGTTTTTTCTTGTTGTTGTGAAACAGTCTGTCATCATCTCCTTATAAAAAAAGAAGAAATTAATATAAAATAAAGACACCTAATCCCCCAATACTCCAATAGCATTAGGATGAAAAGAGAACAAGAGTTGGTTAAGAAAGACCTACTAGGAAAGATGAAAGTGAGCGATCATGTTATCCAGATACATATTTGTCCCACCAGTAATCATTATAAATAAACCTCTACTGAAATAGATGAAAATAGGGGACGTGTTTTGTTATTATACTTGTACTGGATAATTTGAAAACAAATATGGTTACAGCATATAAAAAGAAGTGCAATGACTTATGGGACACTCTGTAGATAGTGTCTTGATCTTGATTTGTGAGCAAAACCATTTCTTGCGTGTTATTAGATTTCTTATATAATATAACCTTTTTTTTAACAATAATTTATATAATATTACTAGTCAATAGACAAATAAGTAAGATATATTTTAATGTCAATAACACAATTATTTCTAGCCCTAAAACAAACTCATGTTTGCCCTTGATATAGATTTCCTGCTAGTTTCCTACACGTAAAAATATAGAATCTTGAAAATATATTATTCGCTAATTTAAATAAACATATTTATATATTTTACTCACTTTTACTAGATGAATAATTTCGACCAATCTCAGTTAACGATCTTATGATTGGCAAACGAGACTTGTTATTTTCTTTCCGCCTCTCATGTTGATGCCTGTGTCGCTGAAGAAGTACTTCTCTTACCTGTGAATAAATATCACAACATATCCAATACACTGGAGAAATCTTATTAATTCTAACAGATTAGTATTTACAGTTCTCTAGATTAATTGAAATAATCTATATAACACCGAGACAGTAGAAGTACAAATGGCTTGGTATTGAAAATGGTAAAACATTTTGTACTTCATCATTCTAAATTGGAAAAAAAATTTAATTATGTAATCTTAATAAGGCTAAAATTCCATTTGAAGTGTTAGAGAGTAAATGATACATCTCCATTTTCTATGGAATATTACAATTTTTATGTAATTAAAACTGACCTTGTCACGAGACTCTAAAGACAAAGTATTATTGTTGACCATGTTGTCCAATACAAGATCTGACAATTGTTCCAACGTGAAAGCTTCCATATCCAACATCACTGTACCATTCAAGATTAAACTTCTCAACTCAAACAATGAATGTAAACTGAGTGTTGCAACGTGAGGCTTGGACCAACGATTGCCCCCTTCCTCCACATCTTCTTCAAACTTTACCCATCTGAAAACCATACATTATAACAATGATTATTTGTGAAAAGTCTGACCTAAGAAGGCTATTTGATAAGTCAAACAGTTTGTGTTTTTTGGAATAATTTCTGGTTTGGTATCGGTCTACAGTCGTGTATAGCAATGCTCTACAGCCCAAATGAGTGAACCGATTTTAATCAAATTTATTATCGGTATATTTTGGCCGTACCTTGGAACATATAATTGATATCTTTTTACAAGTAAAAAAAAAAAAAAAAAAAAAAAAAAAAAAAAAAAAAAAAAAAAAAAAAAAAAAAAAAAATACGGTACAGGAAAAGTTGTCAAAAACCAAAATGAATCATGATCATGGTTATCAAAAAGTTTGATTTTAATTAATTATGATTTATGCTGAGAACAAATTAGGACACAAGAGAAGCATATTTAGACCCTTTATAATATATATATATATATATATATATATATATATATACTGTATATTCAACGATGGCATTCACGGTACATTTTCACTTTCTGTTTGACAAATACCGAACTGATATTTTGGTGACGATTAGTTTTGATTTGTTGTTTTTTGTATTTGTAGGTGAATTATAAAGTTTGTGCAATGTTTATGGGGAAAAGCCAGCATCATCCCCTATCCCCAAATAACACTCTATATGTGTTTATTTTATGTAAACTGAAATAGACAATAATAAATAATATTTGAGCAAGCACGAGCCCAATGATATGAACGAAAATAACTTTGTGATTTGACTTAATAAATTTGAACAATTTAAAATAATATTTTGAAATTAAAACAACAAATTTTTTAGTATCAACCACAATGTTTTAATAGAAAATTGCCGACCATGGTTTCGCTAGTTAAAGCATTGTCAAGGACTTATACAAGAATGAAACAATAAGGTTCAGTACACAATATATACACATTATAACAATAGCTGGGTTTTCCCTTATAACCTAGATGAGAAAGGTAGAGGAAGGGAGTGGAGAGGAAGGTCAATGACTTGACTTGGTTAATGGTTTCAAAAGTGGGGAATTACTTAAATCTAATTGTTCATTTAAAACTAACACATTTTTATTTTTAACTAATCTATTAATTTCTAAATTTTCCAGAAGGTTTAATTTTTTAGATTTATTAGCTATGTGTAAAATATCAAAATTTATATTACCATGAAAATCTGAAACATTGTGTGTTTTTAAATGATTAGAAAAACTAGAGTCCTCATGTCCTAACCTCCAACTCCTGTCATGCTCACTTAATCTAGTTTTAAAATTTCTACCCGTTTGCCCTATATAAGTAGCTCTATCACCTCTATATCCATTATTAGCAGAGATATTTATGACCGCTTTTGAAGATAATCTGTTTAAAAGTAAAAACAAAAAAATAATTTATTGGTACAGATATGTAGATGATGTGATATGTTTGTTTGATGGTTCAGAACGCCAACTTCAATTGTTTTTTAAATATTTAAATTCTATTAATAAGGCGATACAATTTACTATGGATATAAGTCAGCAAAACATAATTAGTTATTTAGACCTTAATATCAAAATTGAAAATGGTAAACATACTTTTAGTATCTATAGAAAGCCTACTTTTACAGACAACGTGATTCACGCCAATTCTCAACATCCAGTTAACCATAAGCTAGCAGCTTTCCATAGTATGTTGCATCGTTTAATTAATATTCCCATGTCAAAGGAGGATTATTTTAAGGAATTAAATTGTATAAAAGAAATAGCTAATAATAATGGGTATGATTACAAGATAATTGATAAAATGTTAAATAAAAAGTTGAAAAATATTGCCAAAAAACATATTTTCCCCAGTGAGTGTGATAACAAATCCACGAAATGGCGGAAAGTATGTTATGTTGGTCAAATTAGTTATAAATTGGGTAAAATATTGGAAAATAAAAAAAGTTGCAAACCAGCATTTTATGTAGACAATAATTTGGGTAAATTGTTAATTAACAGTAAAGATAAAATGAGTAAATGTGGGGTCTATCAATTATCTTGTAAAATTTGTAACGCTACTTATATAGGGCAAACTGGTAGAAATTTTAAAACTAGATTAAGTGAGCATGACAGGAGTTGGAGGTTAGGACATGAGGACTCTAGTTTTTCTAATCATTTAAAAACACACAATGTTTCAGATTTTCATGGTAATATAAATTTTGATATTTTACACATAGCTAATAAATCTAAAAAATTAAACCTTCTGGAAAATTTAGAAATTAATAGATTAGTTAAAAATAAAAATGTGTTAGTTTTAAATGAACAATTAGATTTAAGTAATTCCCCACTTTTGAAACCATTAACCAAGTCAAGTCATTGACCCTCCTCTCCACTCCCTTCCTCTACCTTTCTCATCTAGGTTATAAGGGAAAACCCAGCTATTGTTATAATGTGTATATATTGTGTACTGTGTACTGAACCTTATTGTTTCATTCTTGTATAAGTCCTTGACAATGCTTTAACTAGCGAAACCATGGTCGGCAAGTTTCTATTAAAACATTGTGGTTGATACTAAAAAATTTGTTGTTTTAATTTTATTTAAAATGGAATACCACCAAGTACCTACGGTCTCTAGCATAAATAGTTTAATATTTTGAAGCTTATAAACTCAAATACCCTGAATTTTACTTTGTTTTTAATAATTTTGAATTTTATGGTATTTGTTCATATATATAAAATATTAACAATTATCCAAGTATTTTATGTTTTGGTATACCACTTTAATGACAGCCACCTGAGTTGTTTTATTTTGCATTCTTTCCTTTTCACTCATTCTGAGTTAATTATTTAAGTATGTGATGGTTATCCCAAATAGGTCTAAGATCTTGGGATATTTTTCATTATTTTGTGTTATTAGTATTGAATAAATAATTTTAAGTTTAGCATATAGGATAATGAAAAATAAAGTATTAATTCGTACTGTAATAGATAAATTTACCTCGCAGTTTCTCTCCATTCCAAAACATCTCCTTCCACGCGAACCAGTTCTTCCATTTCAGAAAACAATGGATGTGATTCCAGTGTCGCATCGTCTGCATCTTCTCCAAGAATGAACTGTACCCTCTGTGCTGGAGGTGTGACTGCAAGAAAAAGTAAATCCATACATCATGAAAGTAAAACTAATGACTTATTGCTGCGAATGATGTAAACCTACTAAGTCATTAACTCAGACTCTGTTTTTTACATCTGAAATTTGGTGACATCCATAAGCAAATAAACAAGCCAATAACAGTTTACCATGAATACTGTTACTTTTAATTTTAACACTTTTAAACTGAAAAATATTAACTAGCTATTTCATTGCATTTTCTGATGTATATTAATAAAAATAATAAGTGTTTAATTTTGCAGAAACTGTTTCAGACATTATACACGCGTCACAAAGATTTCCCTGGATGCATTGTTTTTCATTGCATGATGAAATTTAATGAATGCTCAATTTATTATGCAATAGGACATATATAATGTTTACTAAACAAAATGTAAAAAAACACATTTTAGTGGTTTTCGTACAACTTTGAATCAATCTATTTCCAAAACTAAACATCAAAATGAGGTCCTGGGGTTGGTCATGTTGTTTTCTTTAATAAAATTTAGAATAAGAAAGTATTCTTCTCCATTTTTGATAGAGTTTAAAGTTTTATGTTATAGCTAAAAAACCAAAAAAGGTAACTTTTTTTTTTTTTTTTAAAAATATTTCCAGTTAAAGCCGTTTTTTGTTAAATTTTAACACTAGGGATTTATGCTCAAAATAAAACCAAAAATGCAATAAAATACCTGGTAACAATTTTCATTTTTTAAAATTCCATTTGAGATCTGGCATAATCTCAAAATCAATACCAGTAATTTCAATAACATTTTAGTAACATGTGGAAAACTTATGATAAAAAATTACTTGTTTCAACTTATACGTAGAAGAAAAGTAAGGCTGTGAGTAAATTAATAAACATATTGCACAAACTTTCTCACTTAACCATAGCCAAATTCAACCAAAACTATTTGGCACCAAAAATGACACTTGGGTAGTTGTCAATCATAAAGTGAAAATGAACTATGGACACCGTCTTTGAAAAAAAAATACCTTTTTTGCTTGTCCCTATAGTTTAAGTTTATATTTGAACAAAATTTAATCAAAACTGTTAGAGACGGTTTTGAGATATTCATAATTTTGTTTTATTTTCTTATGGTAGATATCCCACATTTTGAGTTAACAAAAAAAGGGAAAAAATATAAAATAATAAACCCTCTGCGTTATGGCTAACCACACAAACATATCAAATGTGATTAAAATCGGCTCATGAATTTGGACTGTAGATAACTGTATAGATGACAGGACAGACACCATTCCACAAAATAATAGAAAACTGTGCCATCAAAATGGATTTATATCCAAAAACTAGACAGCAATTACATAATTTTCTATACCATATAGGCTGTATGTAAGAAAGTAAACATGAACACTTATCAGCATCTGGTTTATTTTGAGTATTCCAATTTACACACAGTTTAACCACATTGGTTTGTCAAGTCATAAAACACTTCTATAAGACAGTGTTCATTTATTGATCAATGCTATCATTACCAGAGATGTTGACCAATATATTTGGTTTGATTAGTATTGTATATTGTACATGAGTTTTGTTATTGTAAGCATGAATAGTATAAAAACATAATTTAAGTCTGTTTTTTTAAAAAAAAGTACTTAACTTTCTTGGCAACCCTTTTTTTTTTTAATAACATTAATTAAATTTGTTTTGTTAATGTTTAAAAGAACAATAAAGCTCAACTTTTATGTTCAATAATTAATTAAGCTGTTGTTTTTATTACTACCCTCCATTTCTTAATACCTCTCCTGTAGTTAATCACATTTTTAAGCCCTTCATTATGTTCTGTAGGATGGGTAGAGCGATTATTTTTATTGTAGCAGGATTTTCACAACCAACTTTCTCTCCCTGTTCTTAAACAGTACTTTCTTTTACTAACTTTGAGCTTGACAATAGAGAAGGAATTATTAATTATAGGAATAATACACTGTCACGAAATATCACAGGAAGTTCCCTTTGGGGATTCAGCCTAACTTTAAAGCATTCAATAGTATTGACAGAAATTGTACAATGAAATGTAAAAATACATATAATTCATTTACAATTAGTACTAGACGTAATAAAATTATAAACTAAAAGTCGATAAATAACAACACAATTTAACAAAAGAAAATAATAGTGAATAATGAATTAGGTCCCATCAAAACTCAGTATTAACATGAAATAACATATGTAGGTTATTAATCACTGTTTCCTTATGTATAACGTATCCTTTGATCAATAACGTATTCCTTTCTCTTGCCCTGTGACTCTTCCTCGAAAAATCTTTAAAAAAAATTTAACTCAAATTTCTCCTTACAATTTAGAAAAATAAATGGAAGTCTCTTATATCAAGTGAAAGGTTATTACAAAGGCAAGTTTTTGGTACAATTTGACAGTTGTTTGCCTAACAACAATTCGACAATAGTGATTTGGATATTTCAGGTTTTTTTTTTTTTTTTTTTTTTTTTTTTTTTTTTTTTTTTCGAAAACGCCTATTTTGTTTGTTTTAAAATGAATCAATACACTAAATTATTACTTATGAAAATATTTGTATTTTACTCAAAATTTTATGAGTTTAAGAAAATAATACTAAAAGTAACAATCGGCCGCAGGAAAATTGAACTTTTCGTCAATAAGTCATGATATATTTAAAAAACAATATAAAATTCATAGTTCCAAGGAAAATTGGGAAAAACATTTTTGAAGAGTAAGTTTCTAATTTCATGTACTGTGTAGCCTACTTTTACCTAACAATTTTTTTGACATAAGTGCCAATCACCCTGTATAAAACATTGGTTCTTATACGTTTAGATATTAAACTAAAATTCAATTTTAAATTGAATACGCAAGTCATAAAATAAAGATATTAAATTTTTCCCCCCTGTTTTTATTGATTAACGATAAATATGCATTTGACTTTTATTATTAAAATGTGATAATATTGTTTGTTTACCTGTAAACCTATTTCAAATACGTTTGTTTGAATTTGTTATTTCATAGCTTTTATTTGATGATTGTCAGTAAATATTAATCGGTTTTATGTCTACACAGTCGTATATTTATATTATTTATTCATGATTTGCTTGTACTTTTTAATTTTAATATTATACACATGTTTTTAAATCAAATAAATTTTACATAAATAATATTTGTGTGGATACATAAAATTATTATTGTTCACAAGCACTGTGGTGAAATTAATAAAAAAGCTACCACAAAATATTACATTTTTTTCAGCTCATAAGTCGAAAATAATTATTATAAAAAAAAAAATTATAAAAAAAAGGTTCGAAAAATGTTTATGTTACATCATGTTACACATATGAATTTTTCCAGAGTTTTAGAAAACTGTTTCAGATACATTTTCTCCGTTAAAATTTTAAAGTTTTTCTTTTATAAAACATTTTGGAAAGTATCCATTTTTCAAAATGACAAAGAGATAAAAAAAGTTCTATATTTTAATTTTACACCTTCCTCAATTTTTTCCAGATTTGTTTGATTTCCCTTCCCCCCTTTTTGATTTTACCAATAGTCTTGATCTCAGAAAATACGCATTTCGCTTTTGAAAAAATAACAATTTCATTATTTTGTTCGAATTATCTAAAAACCTTTCCCAGGTTTTTTACCCTGTTTGTAAACAATTTTATTGTGTAATCAAAGATAAACGGTTGAGGGATGAAAATTGTTTACTTCATTCACTTCTGCAGATTCTGAAATTATTTTGTTAATTTGGTTAGAATATGTTTTAAATATAGATTGATTTCTTACAAAGTCGCAAAATAGATTTCAACAGTGCTTTTCCATTCCAATATCAGGAACTGAATAGTGAAGCAAAAGAGTTACTAAATATTAAATACTAAATAAAAATGCAAATTAACTAAATATTTTTAATAATAATAATAAGTATAAAAAAATTTGACTTGTCAAGATATTTATTTTATTGCTTTGTAGATTCTTTGTTTTAGGTAATTTAATTTATCAAGATCCATCATTTCACTAATAATCCTCGTTGGAAATTTGGACTTACCCACTGTCCCCTACTCCATTAAGTGGAAAATTAAAAATGTGAGTTCATAGAAACCCCTCACTAGAAAAAAATTGCCTCAAACCATATTTAAAGAGGCATACAACTTAGTAATGGACCACAATGATGGTGTGGGAAACAATTCATTAATATACCTATTGCAAGGTATTCCCAGAGTTGTTATGTTGATACAATTGGTTACATAACGGAAATGTATAAAACATTTTTTATATAATATTTAATTGATCTATTTTTGTCATAGAAATATATTGTAGATATCCGAGAAAACCTGATTTTTTGCACCTTTAAATGGTTGTAAAATATTATGACCCGGGACTTGTAAACTTTATATTTCTAATAACTGAAATAAGCTGGCTGGGGTATGTGAAGAGAATTCTTGGGGAAAGGTTACCTAAATGAGTACTCCTTGGGTAGAGGGATGATGCAAGAAGAGAAGGAGGTGCTAGACTACAGGATGTGGAAGAATACCTGAGTACCACGTGGGTACGTAATTGAAGAAGTGTAGGGTAGGTTAGGTTAGGTTATAGGGATGCCTGTTGAAGAAGTGTAAGTGCTGAAAGAGAGGAATGGAGGAAGTCAAAGGTAACAATGACCTGTAAAGATGTATTAAAAGAAAAACCAGCTGTAGATCTACAACAAACAAAAGAACAAGCATGAGCGAATTCTCTCCACTCTATTATTTTTAATTACTCTGCGTCTTCAACCAATCGACTCTTTCATACACCTTTGCTAATAATCGTGTGTGCCCAAGGGCAGATTTCTTGCTTTCCATTTCCCATATTGTTCTTTTGTTTGTTGTAGGCCTATTTATAGAAGATATTCTGTTTCCCCCCTTTTTTTTACAATGCTACAGTATATAATATATTAATACACTAACACAATAACAAAATATGAGTGAAACACAATACAACATTGAAGGAATGCAAGCAAAATTAAATGAAAAAAATCATGCGAAATAAAACATAAAGGAGTTTAGACATTTAATAGAAAGAAATGTAAAGGGTTGAGGTGTGAAGCCTCTACCGTGTGAGGAGACAGGACTGCTCTTCGGATGCTTACATGAGTCACCGTCATCGGTGAGATTGGTGAGTCGACTACCTCGACGGCCCAACACGATCTGTCCTGGTAGGGATAGAAACAACAGACAATAGGATAACAACACAAACTTGATATACAGGTGTGCTTATAAGTAGGTTTTACAGTGTGCTTACATGTAGAGGTTTTCATCTTATAATACAGGGTCTGTAATTTCGAGGTAAAATAATAAAACCTATATTAAAAGTTACAACCCTCTGTTGCTCGGCAAATATCTAGGTAGGTAATTGTGAATCTATGCTCAGGTAAGCATGATTTTTTTCTAATCGATTTCGTTTGAAGGTTTTGCAAGTCATGAATTAGGGTCAAGTCAGCTGTGTGTTTAAGTAATCGACGTGGGTTTTAAGGCGACAAACAGATGCTAGGCTAATGAATAGATAAGGATATAGGACTGTAGAATTGCACAAAAAACTAAAAGCCAAGAGTCTACACGTTCTATAAACAAAGATAAGAAGATCTACAACTGCAGGGTAGAGACAAAGACATTTTTGAACACTAAGGGACAAATTGATACACTATGTTACTAAAAGATGGACCACTATAACTTAACTCGGAATAATTTTTACTTTTCACCTTTGTATGAATGGAATGGAATCCAATCAATTGTAATAAATAATGCTAATTATTATTTGGTATAGATAGCCACCTAATGCTACATATAATAATCTTAATTAATCTGTAAAAGAAATAGTTTAGGGACTGAAACCAAATACTGGGCCAGGTTACTTTCGACAGAAATAATTTCATGTTTATTTCATTTGTGTTTTGATTTTTGTAATAATTGATAAAATGATTAGGTTGGAAAATTGGATGTTATGTTTTGATTTTAAAATAATATCTGCATTAATTTCTGCTCTTTGTACGAAATGAACTTAGAATAGTTCAAATTTAAAGAAATGTTATAATTAAGGGAGATTACAATATTGTGAATAAGTAACTTAGTTGCAAGGTTTATAAATATTGTAAGAGTCTCAATAAGCTAAAGGGTAAAATCACTCAAACACTCTTACTCTGAAATTTGATGGCCTCTGTATTGAAATTAGAAAGAATGTTTTTATATTTTTGAAATTGTTAAATAAGAATAAATGAAATTAGGATTGTTAAACAAAATTGATGAAACTTTTTTTTTGTAGGTGCACTACATGCTTTAATGCTTAAATCATGTCTTACATTTAGGGGGTTCTGTAACGTTCACAATTTTGAAATCTTTATGTTAAGATTTAGTTTATTTACCTCGTGTATTGACCAAGTAGAACCTTGAGTGTCAACAATTTCAATCAATTACAAAGTATTTCTGGGATGAAAGTTATCTACCTCTAAAAATAAAATTCTAATAATATGAAGTGAAGAAATTAAATAACTTGATCCTTTACTTCAAGAACTGTATAAACTATATGTCTGTGTTTACTTGTCGAATAAAATTCGAATAAAATGAAGTGAAGAAATTAAATAACTTGATCCTTTACTTCAAGAACTGTATAAACTAAATGTCTGTGTTTACTTGTCGAATAAAATGAAGTGAAGAAATTAGATAACTTGATCCTTTACTTCAAGAACTGTGTATGAACTATATGTCTGTGTTTACTTGTCGAATAAAATTCTAATAAAATGAAATGAAGAAATTAAATAACTTGATCCTTTACTTCAAGAACTCTGTATAAACTATATGTCTGTGTTTACTTGTCGAATAAAATTCTAATAAAATGAAGTGAAGATATTAAATAACTTGATCCTTTACTTCAAGAACTCTGTATAAACTATATGTCTGTGTTTACTTGTCGAATAAAATTCTAATAAAATGAAGTGAAGAAATTAAATAACTTGATCCTTTACTTCAAGAACTGTGTATAAACTATATGTCTGTGTTTACTTGTCGAATAAAATTCTAATAAAATGAAGTGAAGAAATTAAATAACTTGATCCTTTACTTCAAAAACTGTATAAACTATATGTCTGTGTTTACTTGTCGAATAAAGTTCTAATAAAATGAAGTGAAGAAATTAAATAACTTGATCCTTTACTTCAAGAACTGTATAAACTATATGTCTGTGTTTACTTGTCGAATAAAATTCTAATAAAATGAAGTGAAGAAATTAAATAACTTGATCCTTTACTTCAAGAACTCTGTATAAACTATATGTCTGTGTTTACTTGTCGAATAAAATTCTAATAAAATGAAGTGAAGAAATTAAATAACTTGATCCTTTACTTCAAGAACTGTATAAACTATATGTCTGTGTTTACTTGTCGAATAAAATTATAATAAAATGAAGTGAAGAAATTAAATAACTTGATCCTTTACTTCAAGAACTGTATAAACTATATGTCTGTGTTTACTTGTCGAATAAAATTCGAATAAAATGAAGTGAAGAAATTAAATAACTTGATCCTTTACTTCAAGAACGGTATAAACTATATGTCTGTGTTTACTTGTCGTATAAAATTGTAATAAAATGAAGTGAAGAAATTAAATAACTTGATCCTTTACTTCAAGAACTGTATAAACTATATGTCTGTGTTTACTAGTCGAATAAAATTCGAATAAAATGAAGTGAAGAAATTAAATAACTTGATCCTTTACTTCAAGAACTGTATAAACTAAATGTCTGTGTTTACTTGTCGAATAAAATGAAGTGAAGAAATTAGATAACTTGATCCTTTACTTCAAGAACTGTGTATGAACTATATGTCTGTGTTTACTTGTCGAATAAAATTCTAATAAAATGAAATGAAGAAATTAAATAACTTGATCCTTTACTTCAAGAACTCTGTATAAACTATATGTCTGTGTTTACTTGTCGAATAAAATGATGTGAAGAAATTAAATAACTTGATCCTTTACTTCAAGAACTCTGTATAAACTATATGTCTGTGTTTACTTGTCGAATAAAATTCTAATAAAATGAAGTGAAGAAATTAAATAACTTGATCCTTTACTTCAAGAACTGTATAAACTATATGTCTGTGTTTACTTGTCGAATAAAGTTCTAATAAAATGATGTGAAGAAATTAAATAACTTGATCCTTTACTTCAAGAACTCTGTATAAACTATATGTCTGTGTTTACTTGTCGAATAAAATGATGTGAAGAAATTAAATAACTTGATCCTTTACTTCAAGAACTCTGTATAAACTATATGTCTGTGTTTACTTGTCGAATAAAATGATGTGAAGAAATTAAATAACTTGATCCTTTACTTCAAGAACTCTGTATAAACTATATGTCTGTGTTTACTTGTCGAATAAAATTCTAATAAAATGAAGTGAAGAAATTAAATAACTTGATCCTTTACTTCAAGAACTCTGTATAAACTATATGTCTGTGTTTACTTGTCGAATAAAATGATGTGAAGAAATTAAATAACTTGATCCTTTACTTCAAGAACTCTGTATAAACTATATGTCTGTGTTTACTTGTCGAATAAAATTCTAATAAAATGATGTGAAGAAATTAAATAACTTGATCCTTTACTTCAAGAACTCTGTATAAACTATATGTCTGTGTTTACTTGTCGAATAAAATTCTAATAAAATGAAATGAAGAAATTAAATAACTTGATCCTTTACTTCAAGAACTCTGTATAAACTATATGTCTGTGTTTACTTGTCGAATAAAATTCTAATAAAATGAAGTGAAGAAATTAAATAACTTGATCCTTTACTTCAAGAACTCTGTATAAACTATATGTCTGTGTTTACTTGTCGAATAAAATTCTAATAAAATGAAGTGAAGAAATTAAATAACTTGATCCTTTACTTCAAGAACTGTGTATAAACTATATGTCTGTGTTTACTTGTCGAATAAAATTCTAATAAAATGAAGTGAAGAAATTAAATAACTTGATCCTTTACTTCAAAAACTGTATAAACTATATGTCTGTGTTTACTTGTCGAATAAAGTTCTAATAAAATGAAGTGAAGAAATTAAATAACTTGATCCTTTACTTCAAGAACTGTATAAACTATATGTCTGTGTTTACTTGTCGAATAAAATTCGAATAAAATGAAGTGAAGAAATTAAATAACTTGATCCTTTACTTCAAGAACTGTATAAACTATATGTCTGTGTTTACTTGTCGAATAAAATTCTAATAAAATGAAGTGAAGAAATTAAATAACTTGATCCTTTACTTCAAAAACTGTATAAACTATATGTCTGTGTTTACTTGTCGAATAAAGTTCTAATAAAATGAAGTGAAGAAATTAAATAACTTGATCCTTTACTTCAAGAACTGTATAAACTATATGTCTGTGTTTACTTGTCGAATAAAATTCTAATAAAATGAAGTGAAGAAATTAAATAACTTGATCCTTTACTTCAAGAACTCTGTATAAACTATATGTCTGTGTTTACTTGTCGAATAAAATTCGAATAAAATGAAGTGAATTAAATAACTTGATCCTTTACTTCAAGAACGGTATAAACTATATGTCTGTGTTTACTTGTCGTATAAAATTGTAATAAAATGAAGTGAAGAAATTAAATAACTTGATCCTTTACTTCAAGAACTGTATAAACTATATGTCTGTGTTTACTAGTCGAATAAAATTCTAATAAAATGAAGTGAAGAAATTAAATAACTTGATCCTTTACTTCAAGAACTGTATTAACTATATGTCTGTGTTTACTTGTCGAATAAAATTCTAATAAAATGAAGTGAAGAAATTAAATAACTTGATCCTTTACTTCAAGAACTGTATAAACTATATGTCTGTGTTTACTTGTACAATAAAATTCTAATAAAATGAAGTGAAGAAATTAAATAACTTGATCCTTTACTTCAAGAACTCTGTATAAACTATATGTCTGTGTTTACTTGTCGAATAAAATTCTAATAAAATGAAGTGAAGAAATTAAATAACTTGATCCTTTACTTCAAGAACTCTGTATAAACTATATGTCTGTGTTTACTTGTCGAATAAAATTCTAATAAAATGAAGTGAAGAAATTAAATAACTTGATCCTTTACTTCAAGAACTCTGTATAAACTATATGTCTGTGTTTACTTGTCGAATAAAATTCTAATAAAATGAAGTGAAGAAATTAAATAACTTGATCCTTTACTTCAAGAACTCTGTATAAACTATATGTCTGTGTTTACTTGTCGAATAAAATTCTAATAAAATGAAGTGAAGAAATTAAATAACTTGATCCTTTACTTCAAGAACTGTATTAACTATATGTCTGTGTTTACTTGTCGAATAAAATTCTAATAAAATGAAGTGAAGAAATTAAATAACTTGATCCTTTACTTCAAGAACTGTATAAACTATATGTCTGTGTTTACTTGTCGAATAAAATTCTAATAAAATGAAGTGAAGAAATTAAATAACTTGATCCTTTACTTCAAGAACTGTATTAACTATATGTCTGTGTTTACTTGTCGAATAAAATTCTAATAAAATGAAGTGAAGAAATTAAATAACTTGATCCTTTACTTCAAGAACTGTGTATAAACTATATGTCTGTGTTTACTTGTCGAATAAAGTTCTAATAAAATGAAGTGAAGAAATTAAATAACTTGATCCTTTACTTCAAGAACTCTGTATAAACTATATGTCTGTGTTTACTTGTCGTTGAGTGAATTCAACCACTTGTTAGTTTACTGTTGAATCAACAGTACTGACCTTTTAGAATTATTGATCTTAGTGCTTTTACTTTCTTATGTATTACAGAGGGAGACAAAAGTTGGGATTCTTTTAATTACAAGAAAATAATTCAAAAACTGTATAAACAATGCAGTCTGTCTTGCCTTTAATTCAACCACTTGTTGATTAGTTTACTATTGAATCAACAGTTTTGACCTTTTAGGATTACTGATCTTAGTGCATTTTACTTTCTTATGTATACAATGTGAGAAAACATTTTCTTATGCATACAAAAATTGGGATTTGTTTAGTTACAAGGAGCATCTCCGTTACTGGTATAAAAAAGAAGAGTAAAATGTAAACGAAAAATGTTTGGTAGTACAGTATAACTTCATTTATTAAAGGATGAAAATATTATTTCCTGTTGTTTAAAAAGTGAGAAACCTTTCAGTAATCACCGAAGAAAAGAACATAAAATAAAGACCTCTTCAATAATCTAATAGTGTCAGGATCGGGTGAGAACAAGAGTTGGTCAAGAGAGACCTGATGGGAAAGATGACAGAGAGGGATCTAATCCAAGACTACATGGAATGATCCAGCGATGATCTTTCGTTATTGCAATGCTCACTACAGGTGAGACCCAATGGGTGATAGGAGAAATAAGATATGTATGGCATAAACAAAAACCAAACTCATTCTTGATCAATTTTTATTAATAACGGACATCGATCGACTGTCATATGTTTACAAACACTTTTGGATGAACTGTATTGCCATTCCTACACACTTTTATCTTTGCACATTTAACACATTTCAAGTCAATATCCATCTGATGAAACGAAACGACCATTCTCAAATTATTTGTACCGGCGTTGACACACTTGGCTTTCCTATGCTCTCTGTACAATCTGTATCGTCCAGCATTAGTCTATTTGAGATTTATAATTATTTTTGAGTTTTTTCATGAATAATACACACTTATGTTCATATTTTGCTTTTTCTTGGTATTATGAAAATCTTCTACACCTCAGTAAACTTATATATATATATATATATATATATATATATATATATATATATATATATATATTAATAGGTATATATTAATTTATATATATATATATATTCTAAATAATATTATCGATTCACAAAATTTAATTCATTAGATTATCATTTATAATTTATGAAATATAAACGCTACAGGTATTGCCATGTTTTCAATCACTAGTTTTCGTAGAGGCCCCTCCTATACTGGACCGAATTTAAAGACGTATCCACGTCAAATTTGTAAAACAATTTTCTTTTCCATCACAATACTGTAAAATAAAGACCGATAAAATAAATCCTTGTTTTAAAAGTCACCTCTCTTATCTTACAAAGCTTTCAATTTGTTTTGAAGTAAATCTAAGATACTTGGACCATCTCTCAAGGGACCATGCAATGAACAACCTTCGACATTTTACTTAATATTTATTTACCCCCAACTTCCACTATTATTACTTTGTAATTAAATTATGTTCTTATATTTCAAACAAACATGTTTATAATGATCGTTTTGTTTTAGAATTGAACTTAATTTTACTCGATACACAAATGATATGCAAACGTGACGGAAGAGGAGTTTATTTGGTGTGTGTTTGAGTGATCGCCAAAGTGTACAAAACAAAAGGAGCTTTTGTATACTTATATAGAATCTTTTTTTACGAAAAGAAGGAGCTATTTACCAACTGTTTCAAACTGTCACAATCATATTATTTACTCAGTATTTTATAAAGTATGTTCGATATTCACAAAAAAATCCGACCTCTGTTTTTAGACTGATCTTTACATTTCATGATCTCAGGAAATAGAATAAGTTATTTTAAACTGTCCATCAGTTATTGTTCTCTATGTCCTTCGAACATAAGCATAATAGCAGCCACAACAATCATAATAGCAACATGAAATTTGGTAGAGGAGATTATACTGTAGGCTACACTTATATTGAAATTCATAAAAATCTAATTGAAAGTTTTTTTGTTCATATCTTGAGTGTTATTCAACTAGATAAAAGAGTGTTATTCTTTTCCTTTTTTTTTCATTACTGTTGAGACCGATGGTTCTTGGTGGAATTCCATGTTTAAAGATAATAAAACACAATTATTTATTTTGTATATCCACTTATAATTAGTCTTATTTAAGTGTTAACACAGAGTGTTATGCTGTGTGTATTTGTGTCTCAGAAATGTATTTCCAGTCAGTGAAATACAATCAATTACAGTAGAAAAACACACTTTTTTATGTTTGATGGAAAATAACATTGATAACTGACTAATTATAACATAATACATTATATTAAACCTTATAACAATGCTTATTGAATTTAAATTGAATGTATTTTATTCAATTGACCAGATCAAAAACATTTAAACCACAAATGATCCTTAATTTGAGTCCCAAGAATATTTGGCTTCATTTGGACATAATGTTCATATGAAGTTTTTTTTTCTTATTTTTACCCCTAGAATCAGTTAGCGAAGTATTTTGAATCACCCTGTATATAAAAACAAACAGGACTGACTCAAACTCCAGAAAAACATTAAATGTTTAGACTATATTCCTATCATCCCTAAAGTTAAACGGGTTTTCACAGATTCCTCAATATCTCTTAAGCCTGATGAGATATCAACATAGTTTTGCTTGCAATAGGTGACTTATACAAATACCTATATCCTAATCAACTTGTGAAATGGCAGGTGTTAATAATCTAACAAATCTAGGTAGAATGTTTCACCCAATACCAAGGTTAACAGTTGATAACTTACTCGGTCTGTCTTCATCAGAAGAGTCCGTAGAGTTGCTGCGACTATGATGTTTGTGCTTCCTGTGTCTTTTCTCCCCAGGGAGATGCACCCCCACATACATGCTGTGTGCTCTGTGTCCTGCAACATACAATATATATATTTCTTATGTTTACGTCAAACATATTTATTATGAAATACAAATTAAACTTGAGAAATTAGTCTCTACAGTAGACCCCTCCTAACCACATATTATTATTTTGCAATAAAACTTAAACAAAAGTACTAGTACAAAATTAATTTTACAAGATATTAAAAAAAAAAAAAAAGATTACAGAAAACAAAATTTATAACACACACGCACACACACACATACAATAGAAATTTACATATTAATGTATTTAAATTCAGAAGGCCGATCCACAGGATTTCTTACAAACCACATTCAAAGTGTGTAAACATTATACTTGTATATATATTTTTTATTATATATACATATTAATTTTACCTAATCAGTGTCAAATGACTGCAGTGTTCTAGTTCTACACACCACAACTAAAAACAATTTTAGGTATGGACATAAACTCTCTATCCAACAATATATTTCAAAATTTACAACATACATATGAAAACCAGGCATAAAAGAAGTTATTTTCGTTTTATTACATCGAAATTATCTAATAGTATTGAAAGTATAAAATCTTATTATTTGTCACTTGTCTATAGAAACATTCCTGATTTAGTAAAAGAAGTTGCAGAGTACAGCATTAAGATACTTATAAAGGTTTGGTAACCAGATAGTCTGTTGACAATAGTTAGGCAAATAGTAGAGTCATATGTTGACCCTATAATATAACAATAGTCTGTTTCATTTATCTTCAATTTAAAAAAAAAATGTATTCATGTATCTAGCTTGAAATTGTTTGTTTTTCGTATTAGTTTTTTTAAAATTTGTTGATAACTATTACTATATTACTAGTTATAGTTTGATTGGTGTAGCTCGTGTATCACTGAAGAGGACGACCTTGTCATTGAAACGCGTCTGATATTTAGGCTTATTTTTTGTGAGAATTGTGTTCTGTGTGTTTGTTATACTGGATAACTATTACATTTTGAATTAGATTTCTGGGAATTCCTATGCATTTATTTCCTCAATTTAATTACATTCATTTAGTAAATTTCAATTTGTATCCAGGGGCTACCCTAAAAGGGTTGAGGCAACTGGGTCAAAGACACCAAGGGCGCCCCCTCCCCTTACTGCCAAATTCACAAAGTAGTGCAAATGTTGAAGTTCTTATGTTAAAGTAAATGAAATATGAAACAGATATACTGTTCACAATAACCTTAATATTTCATTAAAACAAACATACATTTATAAAGATCTATATTATTATATGTGTATGATTCAAATTTTATATTTAGGCTATCTGTATATCTAACTATTTTACTTTACATTCTTTAATGATAAAATTTGTATTGAACAAAGCTCATTGAAATAAGTCCACAGACAGTAAAAAAACAACAACAATACGATTTACATTAAACTATAAATATGTAAAATATAATATATTATTAACTATACAATCTATTATTTAAAAAAAAACACTGTTTAGGTCAAGTCCTTCATTCATCATTAATAGGGTTTTTGATTTGGCAAATCGGTCAATAATCTCTTCCATATTGACACACTTGGTCTGTTAATTTTCTATCGAGATAACTGGGTTATCCTTTAACCTACAGAAAAATTTTTTAAAACCAATTTAATTTTCGTGGGAAAGGAGAAAATCTCTTGTTTCTTATAACTATTTTGCGTGTTAATGGTTTTCGAGATATACCAGAAAGACTTGGTTACTGGTAAAAAGTAACATAAATAATACATAATACCCAATCTTCACTTAATATCTTATCTACTTCCAATATACAATTTTCCTTTGTAAAAACACAAATAAATAACCAACAGATGGAAAACAAAGCGCTTCCAGCCTATGTTTATATAAACCTTTTCCCTTATTTTCAACTCCCCGAACTAATGATGTGCCAAAGTAAATACATAAAACAGAAGATTAAATTATCAGAAGTTATCAGACCACTACCTACCTGTACTTGTGCTACACCTAACAACTGACTGAACTCTAGTCTTTAAAGTATTGATTACTGTTATCTGGCTTCTTCACCTCCACAATATGATTAGTATGGTACATTGCTTTTTGGTTATTTATATCAATGGTAATATAGCAGAGATCTGTCGCTAGTATTATTTGTTATGTTGATAACTATTGCCAAAGATGTCATCTACTAAACCATATAGAAAAAAAGAGAAAAAATAGATTTTCAAAAAATAAAAAATCGAAATTAAAAAAAAAGTGTCATGGGACATCTATGGGGGGACAACTAATAAAATGAACTGAATTTCATCAAAATCCGATGTATATTTCATCTACATTATGAACATATGAGACGACGTACCACTATGACAAATTTCAGCGCTCTACATTTTTTTACCCTGAGGAGAAACCTGATAAATGGATTTAGATCTTAGGCCTTTTGGAATTAGAATTTATGAAAACCGTTTCTTATTTCCTCAATACGTAGTAATAGACGCCTTCCCTGAAAATTTAAATTCAATCAACACACTAGTTTTGGCTGTATGTTGGTGATAGCTCAGTCAGTAAGGACACGTACATTTCATATTTTATATTGTACTCTGGTTTAGAGACTCTGGAAGGCAGGGTATCTTTTGTATATATTCATGGTGATCACACTTAAAAGTCTCCTTTCTTCAGTATCAAACGAATATTTTGTATGCAAATCACTATTACGAACTGTATTGCTCGAAAAATGTGATTTTATAAGAAAATTAGAAAATAATAAATTGAACAATCAAAACATCGATGACGAATTTTTGTATGGATTCTATTTGCAAGTGATAAGAGTGTTTTTGTATGGATTCTATTTGCAAGTCATAAGAGTGTTTTTGTATGGATTCTATTTGCAAGTCATAAGAGTGTTTTTGTATGGATTCATTTTGCAAGTGATAAGAGTGTTTTTGTATGGATTCATTTTGCAAGTGATAAGAGAGTTTTTGTATGGATTCTATTTGCAAGTGATAAGAGTGTTTTGTATGGATTCTATTTGCAAGTGATAAGAATGTTTTTGCATGAATTCTATTTGCAAGTGATAACAGTGTTTTTGTATGGATTCTATTTGCAAGTCATAAGAGTGTTTTTGTATGGATTCTATTTGCAAGTGATAAGAGTGTTTTTGTATGGATTCTATTTGCAAGTCATAAGAGAGTTTTTGTATGGATTCTATTTGCAAGTGATAAGAGTGTTTTGTATGGATTCTATTTGCAAGTGATAAGAATGTTTTTGCATGAATTCTATTTGCAAGTGATAACAGTGTTTTTGTATGGATTCTATTTGCAAGTCATAAGAGTGTTTTAGTATGGATTCATTTTGCAAGTCATAAGAGTGTTTTTGTATGGATTCTATTTGCAAGTGATAAGAGTGTTTTGTATGGATTCTATTTGCAAGTGATAAGAGTGTTTTGTATGGATTCTATTTGCAAGTGATAAGAGTGTTTTTGTATGGATTCTATTTGCAAGTGATAAGAGTGTTTTTGTATGGATTCTATTTGCAAGTGATAAGAGTGTTTTTGAATGTAAAAAAAAGTTTTTGAATCACATCTGTCTGTCCCCTGGTATGTGCAGTACTCTACAGCCCAATGTTAGGACAGTTTGTAATCAGGATTTTTTATGTGGGCATATTTTGGCGATATCTCATGAGTCTTATAACATTAGTTTAACCTGCCATAAGAAAAAAAAACAATTACAATTTTATCAAAAACAGATTTTACGATTTTGATCAAGTGTAGTCAGAAACAAAAATAAAAACGTATTGACCCCAACTCTCCATACCGGTTTGTAAGTTATCTGTAATAAAAAAAATGAAGAAAAAAAAACATCAATAATAGCCTATGGTTATGTTACAAAGTACTCAATTTCTTAAAATCGGCTTTACCGATTTTGTTTAAATTTTAGTGAAATGTAAAGATTAATAAGCAAATCCGTGTACAGAATCATAAATAAAAAATAACAAGTTCAGAGGCTCGGTTTGACGACTTACGCGAAGAAAGTTTATGCTCTTATTTAAATATACAGTAATATGTTTTCAAAACCGGTGTCCATTGTTCATTTCACTTTTTGTTTGTTTGACAACTTGGGGAATGTTTCTGTGTAGTCAGATTGCATACTCTACCCCTTACCTATATTTCTTGACAAGAACACACAACAGGGTGATTCACAAAGAAACTTTCAAGACGTATTATTGCTAAAAATAAAGAAAAGAGTTCATTTAAACGTAGTGAATTTGTCAGATAGGAAGTTGCTCAGTTGTAACATTTTGTAAAAAAAAAAAAAAAAATTTAAACGTAGGTTTAAAAATTATTAGTTTCACGTTTAACCGCCATTTTCTTTTCCTTAAAAAAAACAACTTTTAAAATAGATAAGATATTGACTTCAGATTTGATACACACAGTTTTATGTTACGGTATAATAATGTGAACCAAAAACAAAAATTTTATTTTTAATATTTTCAAAATGGCGGCCGTTTAAATTATTTAACGTTGAACATCTCGATAACCTGTTAAAATTACAAAATATTTTCTCCTTTTAACTACAAACAAAACAGCTGGTTTAATTTCCTCTAGGTCAAAGGTTAAGCGAGTTAAAAAAAAATTGTTTTGTCGTGTTGAATTATTTCCCCTAGTTTTGGTTTGGTTTGTTAATCTCCTCTGATACATTAATAAGAGGTAGGGATTCAGAGAGAATATTATCAGAATTCGAAAATATTTTTGTTTTAAGCTAATCTTGGATTATCCTTTGACACTGTCTTTTCTATCAGGTCTCTCTTGACTAAATCTTTTCCTTTTTACAACCCTTTCCAGCTCAACTTTTCCGCATTACTGTATTTAAAAAAAAAATTCCTTACACTTAGACAATCAACTGTAAGGAAGGTTTCAAGCCAAATGAAGGTTATCCCGTGTTGCCAACATAACACCAACAAACTATCGTATCAATCCATGATACAATTTCATATCATTGGGATGTATAGGGGTCTGATAAACTTATATTTAAGTAATGATTGTAATGATACGAAAACAGATCATGTGACTGGAAAGGGTTTTAAGTAGAGATTTTGCATGTGTTATTTCCTTCATTGTTTCTGTAAGGCGATGATGACCGAGAGGTTTAAACAGGAAACAAATCCACGCAGAACAATTTAAAAATAATCTTATTGTATTTTAAAAGTAGAGAAATCTAAAGAGACTTATGAAACTGACGTAAAAACATAAAGTTTTATAGTAACTTGTTCTCTGTTCTCTCAGGACCCAGACGCCATTCAACTATTCGAGGGCTGTGTCTTTATTTTAATCAATTTCCCCCTTTATTTTATAAGGCGTTGATGACAAAAGAGATATTTTCCCTTTAAAGAATAAGGAAAAGAAAAATCAAATATTTACTTATTAAAAAAAATTCACTGCATACGACCAAAATTATGCTCACGTACCAAATTTGATTTAAATGAATTGACGGGTTTGAAATGTAGAGCATTACAGATACAACAATCTCCACCGATATTCAATCCACTGAATAACTTTCTCTATACTACGTAACAAACGTATTAAAAGGAAAGGAAAGGCTCCAGTCCGCTAACCTGCAGGAACAATTTACTGTAACCATGGTAACGTTGATGTCACTGTGTTTTATAGAAATGAATAATGCACACAAGCACGCTAATAAAACGCAAATTATACGACAAAAACTGTTCAATGGAAAATATGTTGCAAGGCATGTAATATTACATCTGTCGGCTTTATAAATTACACGAATATTATTTATTTGTATCGAAAACTCAATAAAATATGCAAAATCATTGCAACAATATCGAGAGAGAGAGAGGGGGAGAG